>WNWU01000004.1:38580128-38651341 GCA_012654045.1 Ptyas mucosa | reverse complement strand
CCATCACGGTCCTAGGTGGTTCACAACAGCCAATTAAAAACAACAAGATAGAAACATTTCTCATAAAAACCAGCCTGATGACTATGGGATTTCCATAGAGGATGGTCATAAAAAACTTGTGGTGGTACAGTCCATAATCTAGCCATGTGTTGTGTTTAAAATATTTTTTTTACTATGGGAAATTCAGGAGAAATATATTATAAGAATTACATGTATATAGTAAAACAACAGGACATCCAGCCACATCTCCGGGAATTTTAGGTAGCAATTTCCTCCTTTTCTTTTTACTAGATGTAAAGGTAAAGATTCCCCTTGCACATATGTACTAGTCGTTCCCGATTCTAGGGGGCGGTGCTCATATCCGTTTCAAAGGCTGACAAGCCATCGCTATCTGAAGACAACTCTGTAGTCATGTGGCTGGCATGACTAAATGTTAAAGGTGCACGGAACGCTGTTACCTTCCCAGCAAAGGTGGTCCTTATTTTTTCTACTTGCATTTTTTTACGTGTTTTCAAACTGCTAGGTTGGCAGAAGCTGGGACAAGTCACGGGAGCTCACCCCATTGCACGGCACTAGGAATTCGAACAGCTGAACTGCTGAACTTTCGATTGACAAGCTCAGCATCTTAGCCACTGAGCCACCACGTCTCTTTTTTAACTAGATTATAACACGTTAAATGTACCAATTGCCATTTATGGATAATCTCTTATCTTCCGTGCAATAGATACATTGTGTACACACACACACACATGGATTTTTCATTTGTATAACAACTTATAATTTTTGTTTTTAATATTCAATTTTACTATTTAGTATTTTAGTATTCAAGGTTCTCCTAATATACAATGGAGTATCTTGTTGAACTAACTGGGCTTCCTTTTGTTATGTCCTTTGTTCATATTAGTCTTCCTTTTTTCAATTCATTGTGTGCTGATCTGAAACTTTGTAATATTTCCTTCCTCCCACAGATCCGAGACTAAAGAGTATTGCTCATTTTAAAACTGGAATCAAAGTCATATTTTCTGTAATTATCATAATTTTGCAGCCACTCTGCCGGCTGCTTACTGCAATGTGCTTTGTGAGATTCTGAGATTCCCAGCGTCTGTTTTGATATTTTGTTTCATGTCACCCCAATGTTCCGTACTGTTAGGATAAAAACCCATACAGTACAGCATTTCTCAAGTGCAATGTTCACAACAAACCAAAGAAGAATAACACGTAATTTAATGAGACTAATGTAAAGGAAGCAAGGCCCCTTTTCATCCAATTTACTAACCAAGTATTTACAGCTAAGATGTCTATCTGGAGCTTGATGTTTTTGTAACCCAGGCTTCCAAGGAATGCAAGGAGAGCCCATTAAGGCATTTTGTCAGAAAGAAAAGAAAAGAAAAAATCTATGTAGGTTTAGGGCAATACATCAGTGAGATAAGGATCTCACATTAAGATGACCTTTATGTGTGAAAAGCAGCTTTACTTGCAACCAGCTGCCAAACTTGCTCTGACCTGCCACAGGTCCCAAGGCTATGCAGATATGATGTATTAGTTTCTTTCTTCTCTGAAGCAAGCTTCAGAGTTTAGTGTAATCAACTTGCATAGAGCCACCTGCAAAGCTCCTTTTTTTAAAAAAAGAATCTGACAAGGGTAAAATATCCAAGACACCATCCTATGTTCAGATGTCGGTCCCAATGACTTTTAAAGGGCTTCTTATCAAGCAGGCAGGGTAAGAACACTGCTTTATTGCCGTTACATTTTTTTGTGCAAGTGTTTAGACAAACACATTTTTTGTGTATGTGTTTGCAGGAACTGGGCTGGTCTGTAATGAAAAGAAGGACTAGGGGTGGTATGATAACAGTGTTCCAATATATAAAGGGCTGCCACAAGGAAGAGGGGGTTAACTTATTCTCCAAAGCACCTGAAGGCAAGACAAGAAGCTATGGATGGAAAATAATCAAGGAGAGAAGCAACCTAGAACTAAGGAGAAATTTCCTGACAGAACAATTAATCAGTGGAATGACTTGCCTCCAGAAGTTGTGACTGCTCCAGAACTGGAGGTTTTAAAAGAAGATATTGGAAAACCATTTGTTTCTTTCCTTGGCAGGGATTTGGACTAGAAGACCTCCGAGGACCCTTCCAACTCTGTTATTCTGTTATTATGTATATTGCACAAAAAAGTGAGCCATCATCTAGCTTTGGAAGAGCATGATGTTTATGCTCAGCCATTGTGGTTTCTAAAATATCATCTATTGGATTATAGTTTTTACAACACAACAGGATTGAACAAACCATGGTTTAGCATGAGGTATAGATTAATTCACACTAAAGGATACAATAATGCTCAGGAACAAGGCCAATCATCCAATAAGTAATGATCCCTGGTAGAGGTCCAAAGATTTTTTTTTTTAATTTGCTTTCTTGCTTGATCCAGTTCTAAATTCACATATGCAAGTTATCACTTGGGGAAACAACTTCTTTACTATAAAATTATCTCTTGGAATACTGAGCAATATGTTGTCAGAACCAGTGACACCAAGATGTGTTCAGGTGGAAGGTATTGTCTGTTTTTTTTTTAAATAAAGATTTTGGAAAAGGCAATTGAAGAATATTGTTAATGCAACTAAAATTAGGGCAAACTGGTTAAATGTTATTGCTAAGGGTAAATTACATAAACCCTCCTCAGTCTGCAGATTAACATTTTATTTACTTCTTCACTTTGTCTGTATAAATTCTTTATTTTTCAAGACACTAAGCAAAAAAGAAGATTCGGAAAAACCTACAGTCTTTGAACACTGAATACAATGACTAAATCAAATTAAAACTAAAGCCCTATGTAAGAACTAATTTTCTCAAATTATCAGTCTAATCTCTTAGAAGATTTCCTGCTTTTATTTCTTCACCTCCTTTTCAACTATTTCAAAAGTAGAAAACCACTGCTCTCCAACCTTCAATTGCCCAAAATTCAGGGCTCATTCTGAATTAGGAAAAAGGGGAAATTTCAGTATAAGCCCCAAAATACACATAAAACTATTTTTAAAAAACTAAAATCCAGTCCTCTGATATGCATGGTGAATCATCATTCATTTTACATTCCTCAACCCCTAAAATTTTAAGGGTGTCCCTTGGTCACTCAAAGTTTACCCATCTGTAATCCTACGTGACTATTAATGTGAATATAAAATGAATGGAACTGAATATAAAATATGCCTGTTTGAAAAATTCCTTCCAACACATGAAAATGGATCATTAGAATCAAAGTAATCATTGTAGCAATCAGATGTAATTCTTTATTAAATCTACTTCTAATCTGGATGGATAACAGTTGCACATTCATACCTAAATATATACTATAAATACGTTCCAAGGCAAATTAGACAATTAAAGACAGATAAAGATAAAGAAAAGTACAACATCCATTACACAACTGAAAAATATCTGCAAAACTGAATGAGATTTTTAAAAAAGGGCGGGGGGACCCAAAGTAGATATACTGCGAATTCATAGTTTCAGACATTTCCACTTACTACATCACTTATGTCTTAGGTAAAAGAAGTATACTTAATAATGGATTATCCTGCAAATTGTGTCAGAGAAATAGGTCTTTTATTCACCTTTGATATTCAAAATGTCAAGCTCTTTTTAGAAACCACATTGTGGAAAAAAAACATTTAACATTTTAGATAGGGCTGTACAGTTAATGCTTACTAAACCTGTGATCTATACTATATTCATAGCTTTCTTCCCGATGTATCTTTTTATATATATGGAAAATACATACATATGTATTTATGTGCGTGTACGTGTGTGCAGACTACCAGACTTAATTTCCAGCTGTTCAAAAAGATCTAAACTGTTACGGGTTGACTATTCTTAGATGTCCTTCCACTCTTACCTTAGACTCAGACTTCATAACAATGAAAATATTGTTTATGTCTATTAAATCGTGATTTAATTGATAGTAATGGATGTTGATACAGTAGTTAGTAAATACTGAGCTTACCTCAAAAAGAAAAAGAGAGAGATTTAAGTGACTTATGTAGAACAGAGAACACAGGGTTTTGAAAATGTAGCTTTCCTTACTATTGCTTTAAAAACAAAAACAATCTTAAAAAGGATATACAGCGTATAGGATATACCAGTGTAAAAGGATATTCAGCAAGTCCCTGGATACCAGTGGTGGGTTTCAAAAATTTTTTACTACTGGTTCTGTGGCTTGGTAGTGTGGCTTGGTGGGTGTGGCAGGGGAAGGATACTGTAAAATCTCCATTCAGTCCCCAATCCAGGGGAAGGTTACTGCAAAATCCCCATTTCTTCCCAATCAGCTGGAACTTGGAAGGCAAAGAATAGATGGGGGCGGGGCCAGTCAGAATTTTTACTACCGGTTCTCCAAACTACTCCAAATTTCCGCTATCGGTTCTCCAGAACTGGTCAGAACCTGCTGAAACCCATCTCTGCTGGATACCCCAGTTTAAGGATGAGCCATAATTAAGAATGGACTTTATTGTAGCAAAATTCAAGTTAAATATACAATGATTCAAATTAAATACACAATGGTTCAAGTTCATTATATAATATTGCATTTACAGTAGTATTCAATACAATTATTCTACTCTGACTTACATACAGATTTGACTTAAGGACAAACCTTGGGAACAGAACTTGTTCTTAATCTAGGAACTACCTGTAATTTTTATATGCTAATAGGTATTACTATTTTTGTCATTTGACTTTGACAAAGAGGTTTGAGAATTATTTTTTTAATGCATGAATTGGGACAACTATCTATGAATACTCTGTCAGACAAACTGATACCTTTGTTGTAAGTCAGTTCATTTATATTATATGTTCTTATATGTGTTTGTACTACAAGGACTACAAAAGCTATAAAGAGGTAGCCCATCCACCCCATTTTGGTGCTTTCTGATTTAAAAGTGAAAAATGTTTAGCTGTTAGTGATGTTGCTGCTCCAAATAGCCTTGTTTGATAAAGCTCTTGACCATCACGCCAGCTTCCTTGGTCATCTCTTAATTAAAACAAAACCAGACATACAACAGTTCACTTCTTTTTGCATTCCAAAGAAGCAACAAGGAGCCTTGGTGGCGCAGAGGACTAAACTGCTGCTAAAGTAGCACTTAGCTGCCAGCTGCCTGCAATTACTGCGAGTTCAAATCTCACCAGGCTCAAGGTTGACTCAGCCTTCCATCCTTCCGAGGTAGGTAAAAAGAGGACCCGGATTGTGGGGGCAATAAGCTGACTTTGCATAAAATAGAACACTGCTTAGGGGGGTCCAAAAAGCCCTACTAAGCAGGTATATACAAAAGTATGAAGGCTATTGCTTAATGCATTGTAAGCTGCCCTGAGTCTCCGGAGAAGGGCGGCATATAAATTGAACTAATAAAAGAAATAAGAGGAACAATCAGACAGAAAACCTCTGAATTTATTTCTGCATGTCCATAAGTTTTTCAATCTTTGCACAGTTTTATCCAACTTTCCTTACTATAAGTGCTAAATTTTTCCATCCAACTGCCTGGCCTGGCATGATGGGAATGGTAATCAAAGTGATTTGACAGAGATCAGGTTGGGAAGGGTGGCTTAACAAAGAATGTTAAATATATTCAGCATTTTCTGTCCAATGGAAAGTTTAACCTTCTACTTCTCGACCATTTGGCAATAGATCTTTTAAACATTTGTATACCCTGACCACTTTTATAGTGTTTAATTTATGGTTGTATGCATTGCAATAATCTGTAGGGGGAGGGTTATTTCCAAATGGTTATACCGGTAGTTATTCGTTCCATAAGCATCATGTGGGAAAAGCAAGTAATGGAGATTTTGAACTACTTCGGGCTTTAAAAATCCTTCACTTTGCATTAGCTGTTATGTGTGGAAGGAAGTATTGATACACAAACTTCAAGGTTCTCCGTGATATAAATTGGAATAAAACAAGACTGCGGCTGATTGTCTGACATTGAAAACAGCAAACCTGCATCTTTATCTTCTGCTTCTCAAGGGAAAAAACGTAGGTTTTAACACAGCTGCAAGAGTACAATACAATGATATCAAGTCATATGTTTGGGTTATTTTGTATGGTAATTAATAGGGAAAGGGGAGGAAGAAATGCAGAGTTGCTGCTTTTTGTAACAGTTCCTCTGTAGGCCTTCTATCTTTAGAGGAACAGAGAATTGTTGGGCTTTTTTTTTTTTTTTGACAAACCTGATGTCCAGGATCTTATGATACATCTGCCTGTATGATTAGAATCTAAGAAGAATATTTTTAATGTATAGAATTCTACTTATGTGAATTTTTTCCTGCCTTTTCTTCCACTGGCTTGCTAGATACAGTAGAATGGCTCAGTCTTCGCGCGAAGCAGCAAATATTTTGCATGTTCAGTTTGCAAGTGAAGCGTGAAGCTGAAAAATGGGATCTTGTTTTGCAAGACGCAACTTCTTACATTGGGAGGAAATTTTCTTCTCAGTGCCAGAAAATCAGATCAGCTTCACCTGGTCCGGCTGGCTGAATGTTGTGGGTGCTTCATTACTGGAGGTTTTTAAGAAGAGACTGGACAGTCACTTGTCTGAAATAGTATAGGATCTCCTGCTTAAGCAGGGGGATGGACTAGAAGACATCCTAGGTCCCTTCCAGCTCTATTCTGATTTGGATTTGGAAAGAGCCAGTGAACAAAATGGAGCAGCCCCTTCAGCTTTTGCAGGAACAAATCTGAGGGGACTCCTACTCCAAATTTGGTTGCAGGTTAATATAACCTACAGTACATATTTCATCAGAATTACTCATTAAAAACCACTATATACGAGTTTCAGACAACATTTGGCCGTAAGCAAGTTACTAGTTGTCCATCTGAATAGTTCCTCTGCCTTTTCTCTGTTGTGCTACCTTCTCACATTGCAATATTGAGCTCAGTGAGACTTTTTGGTCCTTGGGCAGCTCATCTACACCGTATCCACATCATCAACTTTTTGAGAGCTCCAGCCATTCGCTTCTCCGCAGCTAATGTTTTTCTCACCAGAATCTAATATCTGTTTGAGAGCAGTGGAAGATAAAAGGGATCCAAAGTCTTGGAATGCATTATACTTTCAGGGGGTGGACTGCACATATCTGTTCCTTTTTTTCATATGTGATAAATAGTTTGTTGCAGTTTTGCTAAACAATAAAGCAATAGGTGAAGGAGGCTGCTCTTTCAGCCAACCCCACTAAATTCATAATATGCAAGGTAAGCGGTTTGAGAAAGGAAAGTCTGCCTATAAAAAAAAGAAGAAAAAAAAGAGAGAGAGTTTTAAATGGATTGCCTTGCAGAATAAAGTTCATAAGGAAGCAGACTTGATTGTAAAGCTATCAGGGTTATACTAGAAGCCAGGCTAGAAGATGATATACACTGGAATAACAGATAAATAAAAAGGACGTTGAAAATTTCCCTAGCATTTTCTTGAGCAAGCTTATTCAGTGTGGTCTTCTTAGGTGTTCTGACCTAGGCTTCCTGAGTCATTAAAACACATGAGTAGTCCCAAAAATCTCTTTTATTGCAACTTTCTGTTCATTCACAGAGGAGTCCCAATTAGTTATAAAGAGTCCTTCGGGAGAAGTCCTTCGTGATAATCACCCACCTTTATCTCCCTTGACATGCTGCCAAAGACCTAACTGGCAAAGCCACACGGAGTCCAGAATCAAACAGCTTCAGGCTTTAAGCTGAACCGATTGAACAAACGTTGCTTCCTGCAGGAAAGAGTAGGCTGACCAACAGCAAGGTGGATGGACTTAATTACAGTCAGGATGCGTGTACCATTAGAAGACCTGAAGGACCAAGCTTGGGACAGATCTTCCTGGAGAAAATATATCTATGTGCTTGCTAAGAGCTGATCTTCAACTTGATGGCACATAATCAATTTGTGTGATATGTGTTTGAAATTCCTTTCATTATCTCCATGGACAAGAGAACAATAATTGAAATGGAAAAGGTCAGACAGAATCTAGGAGATGCTAGGTTGAATGATCTAAGTTAATGCCTTTTTTGCCTGATAACATGGCTTTCAAAAGATATTCATATTATGTCACTAAAACTTAGTTCAAACATTTCTGAAGTCTATAGGATCAGTGTGGAGGAGAAGTAGGGTTTCAAAAATCTCACCTATGTAAAGCAATATTCTTCGCATCTAGTTATCTTAAGGTGGCACCTTTCCTATTCTTTTTCTGTTTAAATCCCTGATTCTTGGTCAAAAGGTACCAGCAATCTTATAAATGCTGCATTACAAACCAGTAATACATAGCAGTGCATTTCCAAAATTTGACATTGGCGTATTTTCGCCTTTATAATGCTAGAAGCAATTTATAATGCCAGATTGGGTTTGTTTTTGAATTTAAACCATTTCTTTTGAAGTATTTAAACTGCCTATTGCATACTATTTTGATCCATCTCCAGATACATACATTATTTCTGGTTATGTCCTGCCTAGATACTGAAGATAGATAGCCTCTTTGAATAAATATTCTGAAAGCAGCATGGAGTCCTACTACCTTTCTCAATAATGAAACTTCAAATGTACACTTTTTAAAAGAAAATGCCTTACTGAGTCCTTTTTTGAATTAAACCAAAATCACTGGTGTGAATTTGGGGAGGGGAGAAGAAAGTAACATATTCAAACTGGTTTAATAACACTTCTTTGTAGAGGCCTTACTAAACTCAGCAAGAGGGAGTATCTAGAGCAGGTGTGTCAAACTCAAGGCCCTGAGGCCAAATCCGGCCTGCGGGGTGCTTAGATCTGGCCCACAGGGCCACTCTAGAAACAGTGAATGACTGACCAACAGTGCCTCTGCCTTCGGTCCTCCTGAGCACCGTCTTTGCAGGCAGAGGGTTGCAGGAGGCCATTGCAACTGAAAATGGAGCTTGTGAGGGCTGTGGGCAGCACTCCTGAGCTCTGTTTTCACTGGCAGAGGGTTGCAGGAGGATGTCGCAGCCGAAAATGGAGCTCGGGAGCCCATTATCGCTGGCAGAGTGCTGGGGCCACCACAGGCGACCCCTGACACGAGTGATGTTGAGCTGGCCATGTCCACCCTGGCCACACCCACTCCAGACTCCCAAGGTAAAACACAACCCTGATGCAGCCCTCAATGAAATCGAGTTTGAAACCCCTGATCTAGAGCAATAGAAACGAGGTCTACTCAGATTAAAAATGATTTTTTTAAAAAACAAAAGCAGTCCCTGCTATTTGAGTTTGGCAACTGATAGGCCAAATATATGGGTCTGATTGAATGATGAAGAGGTACTAACTTTAGGTAGTCCTCAATATATGAGCACAACCAAGCCTAAAATTTCTGTCACTAAGCCAGTTAGGTGAGTTTTGCCACATTTTATGACCTTTCTGGCCACAGTTAAGTGAATCCCTGCAGTTGTTAAGTTATTTACATGGTTGTTAAGTGAATCTGACTTCCCCCTTGACTTTGTGACAGAAGGTCACAAAAAGGGATCACATCACACCAGGACACCATCATAAATATGAACCAGTTGCCAAGTGCCTGAATTTTGATCATGTGATCATGAGGATGCGGCAATGGTGAAAAACAGTCATAAGTCGGTTGTAACATTGAATGGCCACTAAACGGATGGTTGTAAGTCAAGGGCTACCTTTATGCAGCAAAGTCCCTTTCTCCAGCTGAATTTTTATAATCGAGTCAACACTTGGATATACTGAAATGGCTACAAAACATCTAGCAATTTCCAAATCAAAAAACCAAGAACAGGAGGAATTCTAACATAATACTTATAAAAATGTTTGGGAAGGGGGTTGTGTGAATGGGATTCTCTTCTATGTTAGAATTATGTGTGATTTTGAGGTAATATTCCAGACAAAGAGCTCACTGCTCTATAAGTTATTCATAAGATGTCAGCATATACTACCAGAAGCTTTCATCTATTAAACTCTGGTAACCTTCATAATTGGCCTAGTGTTTCCTAGAAGGAATGATGATAAAGAATATCACTATCCATTTCCTTGTGATGAAATAACTGAATCCTGAACTTTACAATTCAGTCTTATTGAGCATGGAATACAAGACTAGATAACTAGATTTGAAAAGTCTAAAGCAGTGATGGCGAACCTTTTCAGCACCAAGTGCCGAAAAGGGAGTGCATGCGTGTGCGTATGGGCTGCAACCAGGAAGTGGAGCTACCCAGGGTGCGGGCGCACCCCCAAAAATGAATTTCCAGTTTCAGCTACTGAACTTACGGTTTCAGCCAGCTACTCTTCTGGGTTTCTGGCACGCAGGTGCACACAACAATCAGCTGGCCAGGGCGCATGCTCACACAGGAAAATGGACGACCAGCTGTTCCAGTTTCCCGCACTGCCGCATGCAAAAAGGCCAGCTGATCGTTGCGTGAGCATGCACACCAGAAACCCAGAAGAGGAATGGGTGACACCGTGCGTGCCAGGCGACATGGCTCTGCGTGCTACTTCGGGCATGCGTGCCATAGTTTGGTCATCATGGGTCTAAATGGTCCTCTGCAATTCTGGGCACTAAATCAGATTTAAACATGCATTGTGTCTACTATTATGGAAATGCAAAATCAGAATCTTGGACAGATTTTCAATGTATAAACTCAATGTTCAACTTATTTCACTTTAAATAACAAGAAAAAAGTTAAGCATTGCTCTTCTATGCACCCTTTGAATATTTTACAACTACTGGGTATTGCATTCACATTTGACATAGTATGTGCATGCTTTAAAGAAAGTGTGCCTATAAAAACACGTAAAACAAAATAAATTTTTTCTCAGTCTACAGTATTTTTAAATATATGGACAACACAATGCTAAAAGATTATTAAAAGACTATAATTGTTTTTGCAACACAACAATGCATAATATATGCATTATACATAGATGTGCTACTTCTACTGCATAATAATCAAGGATAGTGATGAGTATATTTTCAAATATACTAAATTTGAATCAGATTTTAATTCCTTTCTCTGATTAGCACTAAATGAAGGGTACATATATTGAAATTATTTTTCAGACTGCAATCCTATTCACATACACTTATATGGAAAGCAAGTTTCACTGAACTCAGTGGGATTTACTGAGTAAAATGCACTCTTTGTTGACTTTCCCAATCCATCATCTTTGAACTAGCTGTACATTTGAAGGCAGATCTATATTTCTTTTTGCAGCCCAGTAATTAATACATGATTCTCTAAAGATAAATATGTTTATGCAAGGAAAATATGTCTTATAAAATGCTGTTGGACTTTGTCCAAGGATTCCATTTTGATTTTGCTTTCTTCGATTTATTTAAAATATTCTTTGTTTTGTTTCTTCTGTCTAAACTTTTTCTGAGTTAATAATCCGGTTACTGGTTATTCAGCAAAAGGAAGACATATCCTCCTTGCCCCCATGTTCTCTATCCTGTAGACATTATCTGGTGTTTTGTTTTGTTTTGTTGAGTATGTCTTCCTGAGCAGCTTTTCTCTGTGAAATAGGCTTCCCTAATAATGGTAGTCAAGGACTTACAACAGTTCATTTAGTGACCGTTACAATGTTACAATGGCAGTCAGAAAAGTGATTTATGACCATTTTTCACACTTATGACCATTATAGCATCCCCATGGTCATATGATCAAAGTTCAGATGCTTGGCAACTGATTCATATTTGTGATGGTTGCAGACTCCTGGGGTATTGTGATTCACTTTTGCAACCTTCTTACAAGCAAATCCATGGGGAAACCAGTTTCACTTAACAACCATGTTACAAATTTATCAACTGCAGTGATTCACTTAACAACTGTGGCAAGAAAAAATGTAGAATGGAGCAAAACTCATTTAACAAATGTTTCACTTAACAACAGAAATTTTGGACTCAAGTGTGGTCGTAGGTTGAGGACTACCTGTATATGTTATCCTCAAATTAACAAATTGAGTTCTGTGATCTTAATTAGTTGATTAGTACCTTCCAGCTGACTTGCCTGCTGCCAGAAATTGACAAAAGTCGATTACAAGGTGAAGACTTTTATCCTGCAATTGAAAAATCTGTCTTTTTGATGTTGGATAAAGTAATTTAATATACTTCTCCCAAAAGGTTTCCACAATTTTGGCCACTACTGTACATGTAGATCTAAATATTATCTGTCTGTCTGTCTGTCTGTCTGTCTGTCATCTATCATTCATATATTTTGCTAATTTTCAGAGTTATCTCTGTTGTGGATGCCCAGAAAGCTAAATAGTGGCTCCTTCTTTTCCTTCCATTTGTCCTCTTTTCAAATTGTCTCTGTCCTCCTTTGTCTGTTCAGGTAATAGAAAAATAATAGGTGACTAAATATAGGACTAATGAAAAACTGTGCACTATGAAGTAATTAATGAAAAGGCAAAAGAACAAGATCAGATATGAACAGGAAACTTAAATGTGTTTTCTTAAAACTTATTTCAGCTATCATTTTAGGTGAGCGATTTCCTCCTGAAAGCAAATGTTTCCTGATTTGATTAAGTACAAATTCAATGAGGATTTCCATCTTAGTGATTCAGTTCTTAGAACTTCTAAACTAATGTTTGGGAATGAAATCCATTAAATTAATCGAGTTTTGTTAATTTTTGATATATGTGATAATTGATAAACTGGTTTCCTTATAATGCTGCCAGGTTACCAGGATAATCCAGTATCATATACCATAAACTCTCCTATCTGAGGATCTTCTGAAGCACCAATAATACTTTATGCATGTAGGCAATACAAACGTGCATCCTGAGAGACATATAGCACATTATTCTTTTGTTTTAATCTTGTACATTATAATGTTATATGTAATAATACACCATTCTTGATCTGCCCTGATCACAAGACCACTTTTTACACTGATAAGAAATGGAGATAATACTATAAGACTCCCAGAATTCAGCTAAGCTGGCTGAGGAATTCTGGGAGTTGAAGTCCACAAGTCTTAAAGTTGCCAAGGTTGGAGACCCCTGCTATAAGAAGTAATAACTACACCAAAAAACATGTCACATGCAAACTGTTCAAAAAAATCATTGTTTCCAGACCTTGTAGGAAGAGCTGTATCTTGGTCCCTATTTTCATAAAGAAAAAAAAATGAGGATTCATGGAATTACAAGCAAATGAACTGACCTCAGTATTTGGGAAGCTTCTCATCCAGATCAGAAATAAATAAATCTGTACCTGCTATGAAACTATTGTGCTACTTATCAAAAATCAGCATGGATTTGTCAGTCTTGCCATTCTAACCTGAATTCATGTTTTCAATGGATAACTTCCTTCGTAAGTTGTGGGAATGCTCACATATATTCAATCATATATTTTGACATAACATATTTCTAATTTCTATATCTCAGTAAATCACAAAAATATCCTCATGACATTCTGATTAGCAAGCTGGTTGAGTGTGAGACGGCTGCCATGACAATAAAGTGGATAATTAGAGTCTAGAAACGAAGTCGTATGAAGACAGACTGGAGCTTCTGGGAATGTTTAGCCTTCAAAGGCTGAAGGGAAATATAACAGCATATTTTGAGGACCTAAAAGGATATCACTGTTCTCTATATCTCTGAAAGCAAGTCAAGACATAATGGAAATATAGCAAGAATAACTTTTTTTTAAGTTACAAAAAGGCAGATTCTTGTTGAATGTTAGGAATACTTTCTTATTACTCTAGTGAGGGCAGTTTGACAGGGAATCTAGTTATCCTTCAAGGTAATGGTCTTCTTTCCTAGAAACTTTCAAGAGAGATTGGACAGCTATCTGTCATGGATGCTTTAATCTGAACTCCTGCATTGAGTAGACAGTTGGAGTTAATAGCCAAAAGTAGCTCCTTCCAATTCTAATTCTGTGATTCTGAAAAATACATCTTGTTCGGTGTAATATGTTTTTTTTCCTAAGAATATTTGGTAGAAATGCAGTCTTAAAGCTAAACTCCTAAGCATACTCCTAAACTCAGTAGGGTTTATTTTTGAGTAGATATATAAAGGATTGCACTGTTAGTGTCTTTAGACCCCAACCAGTGTAAAAGAGACAAGAGTTAGATGCAAGATCTAATAGAATAAATTCACAATGCAAGACACCTGATCTTTGTATATCAAAAGGAAATGTCAAGTTCTGAAGAGCAAAGGAGCTATGTCTATCCAACTGTTACGGTTTATTATCACAATTTATGAGGTCAAAGTGGAATGTATGAATGAAAGTTTACAAGCCATGTTGTTAAGTGAGGTAAAATGCTTGAAAGCTAAAAATGTCAATTTAAGAACCACAGGTTTGTTGTTGTTGTTTTTACATTGTTTAGATCAGCTGCCTGTTAGTTCCATCTTGCATCATTTAAAGTAAATGGGGATATTTGCATTTTATACATATATGAATTTCCATAGATGGATGGATGGGTGACTGGATAGATAGATAGAAAGATAGAAAGATAGAAAGATAGAAAGATAGAAAGATAGAAAGATAGAAAGATAGAAAGAAAGATAGATAGATAGATAGATAGATAGATAGATAGATAGATACAAACAAATGGAATATATAATTCTAAGGATAGAGTTACAGCTGTTTCCATACTTGATATCATTTCTGTGAAAATTTCATACTAAGTTTGTTCTATTCCCAAATATTCAATTGCTTTATCTATTATGATTACGCTGTTGTCCATTTTGTACAAAATAACCATATTACATTATTTAAATCCTTAACAGTTTTGTAAATGTTCCATAACCTTGGTCAGGTTTGTGCCTGACTTATGGTTTGTTTGTTTTTTAAAGACACATATAATGTGTCAAAAAAAGAGAGAGACACATATGACAATTTTAAAGATTTTATTTTACTCCACTTTTGTTTTTATTTTTTACCTTTAACTCAAGTCAGTGAACATACGTAATACTCCTTCCTGTTCCTAATTTCCCCACATGTAGTCATAAGAAGGCAAGATCTGACTTCACCTTGAATGCCATTGAATCTTATCTAATCTGGTCTATGTAGAAACTGCTAGTCTGGGAAGATTCCCTGTGAAATAGACATGAGCAATCAAGTAATTAATTGATCTCTTCATAAGTAGATCTGTCCGGTCACAACTAACATCGAGTTCCATTTCAAAGACCACACCATTAAGTAAAAAGGTTGCTAGGTGAATGTAAGAGAAAGAGAGAGACTACAAATATGATTGGTTGCTGCCATCTCCTTCAAATGAAATTCTCTTGTACAGTTCTGACAGAATTAGTCTCACTCTGGTGTGTGCTATCATCAAGCACACAAATTTGGTCACAAATGCCTAAACTGGTCAGAAGATGAATTTTACCATCATATTTCCAAATAGTCATGGTAGCTCCTAAATGAGGAAGAGGTATAAACATTTTTTGGGGGGAAAGCGTATGAGAATTTACCGTGTATTTATATCAAGCTCTTGTATATAAATATAGCAAATAAATAAACCAAATGTAAAACCTCAGTGACTATTGACTACTTTCACCAGAGAAAGAAAATAGGATTTGATGCGGTGGGGATGATGGGGACAGAGAAAAATGTGTTTTTCACTACCCATTATTTTAATGTTTCAAATTGTGCTCATTTTCCTTTAGTCAGTTTAATAATTGTATAGCTACTGAGTTGTTCTAGAGAAACCAAAATACACTTTTCCTCAGGCAGGTATCCTCCTCCTGGTGTTTTCTTTTTGCAAAATTACATACACTTAGGCAGTGGTGGTGTTCAATTTATTTTACTACTGGTTCTGTGGGTGTGGCTTGGTGGGTGTGGTGTAGCTTGGTGGGCATGGCTTGGTGGGCCATGGCAGGGGAAGAATACTGTGAAATCTCCATTTCCACCCCACTCCAGGGGAAGGATACTGCAAAATCTCCATTCCCACCCCACTCCTGGGGGAAGGATATTGCAAAATCTCCATTCCCACCCCACTCTGGGGCCAGCCAGAGGTGGTATTTGCTGGTTCTCCGAACTACTCAAAGTTTCCGCTACCAGTTCTCCAGAACCTGTCAGAAGTTGCTGAACTTCATCCCTGCACTTAGGAATGGTATATAAATAAAGAATAACTGTTAGTAGATGGCCTGATTAGGTTCTTTTGGTTAGGGTCATAAAATGATAACCAGTAGATCCAGGTTTTTTTTATTATCTTCTCTTGTTCTCTTCAGTTTAATAGGATTTGCGCAGAAACATCAAGAGCCCTTCTTGATAGACGAAAGAACTACATAGTCCAGCATTTTAATCCACAGTGAGAATCAGAGACCATTTGAAAGCTTCCATTGGTTTGTTCCCATGAGTGATGGTTAAATTTGTGCAAAGCAGACCACAAAATAAGTGAAGGAATGGGGAAGGACATTTTAGAAGTGTCAGTGAGGAATTTGGCAACACTGATTCAGGACAATGAAGAATTTATGTTGAAAAGCAAAGCTGCCTTATCATTATCACCACCATCATCAATATTCTTTTTTCTGTGTAACTAACAAATGTATCACATTTCCAAATGTGAAACTACCATTGCTGATCAGAAGAGTATTTAAAAAAAGGAGACCAAAGCTATCACAAACATTAATTCACATAAAGACTTTGTATATTATTAAAGAGTAGAGAAGTGCATTCAAACTAATTGTGGCAGAATATGGAGACCTGAATTGGCCTAGCCCTAAATTAAATATTATGATTTCTTTTTTTAAAAAAAATTATCTTTGAATAAGAACAGTTTCTGTATATAGCAGTATTGGGGTATTCAATCGATTTCTATTGCTTCAGCTGAAGGTAAACATTTCAAATACAAAATATGGATTGCACAGAAACTTTCCCTTAGTAGTGACTCAACAAATATTGATATCTTCACTGATACTTCCTAAAAAATATATCTATTCCCACCAGCTTGATAATCAGATATGTGTAGAGAAACAGTCTCGGTAGGTTACAGCTAGGCACTGTATAATGTTAAGGGTACTCAACTGTATAATGTTAAAGTCTGTCAACCTTTTAAGGAAGGAAGGAAGGAAGGAAGGAAGGAAGGAAGGAAGGAAGGAAGGAAGGAAGGAAGGAAGGAAGGAAGGAAGGAAGGACCGACAACAATTGTTTCCTCAAGATTTACAGTTAGAGTAAGGCAAGTGAACAGGGGTGGGTTCTACATACCTTTACTACCGGTTCACAATGGGATCGTGCACATGCATTTGCTTTGCTCGCGCATGCGCCTTGCTTCTGCACATGCGCAGATTGCTGATGACGACATCTGGGGCGGTGGGCGGGGCCTCCCTCAAGTTTTACTACTGGTTCTTGCGAACCGGTCCGAACCGGAAGCAGCCCACCACTGCAAGTGAATCAGTTATTCCCCACTCAGAGTACTACTTCAGCCTATGATAGATTTCTGAATGTGTAATATTAAGCTTTTCTTAAAGATTGAAAAAATTGTTAACAAATCCCACAATTGCATCTGCACAAACACCTCGTCTTTGAACTCAAGCGGTAATGTGTAGTGCTAGTTACTTCAGGAAATGGTTCTTCTCAGCAGCAGCTTAATTCCTTTGGATTTCGAATCTTGATGTATTAGAAATCCTTTGTATGATGAACCCTGATTTAAAACAATACTTTGGTTTCACAGAGTCAATTTCTTTAAACGTTACATTGCTTTCCTTCTAAGATAGGCTTTATTTTCCTAGAAGCCAAGTATAATCCACAATACAGTTTCCTAGCTCTATTATAAACCCGCTGTAAATCAGTAACCTTTTCCCTGGTTATAAACAGAAAACAAGTTGCCATAGAAATAATGTACTATATACATCAGCTTCCAGTGTTAGAATTGCAATTTTCAGAACTGGCAGGCAGCATGGCCCTCTTGAAGGTGTAAGAGGAAGAAGGCTGCCTATATTATTATTATTCTTAAATGCTTCATTGAATTACACTGAAACACCATAGTTCAAAGATAACTTAATCCTGATGTAGGCTGATTTTATACACACACACAAACACACACAGTACATTTATATGCATCTTTTACTGCACAGTCTTAAGCTTTAAAGTATGCCAGCTAGGAAACTTTCTAATTTAGTTTAAATTTACTATACTAATCATTTTGGACAAACATTATATATCTTCTATGTATGACCTAAGCAGATTAGGGAAGTCCAAACCCTAAGACTGTTAAGACCAGCTTCATGTTAGAATAATAAGAGTTATTTAAAAACATTCTTATTGAATTTAATAGGAAGCTGAAATACCATTACCACCTGATCTCCTGCTCTGCCCATCTCAGCAAGAAGAAACATATAATTTTGCATCTTCACATGATGCGCCATAAAACAATGAACAGATGACTGCAAACTATCCATAAGTCTCTGCACAGCAATGGCACAAAATAATGGTTATCATCACATATCGAAGCCAGCACAGCTCACCAAGAATAGTAATCGGTACATTTGTGATATGTCTGTATGTTAGTTTGTGCTAGCTTTGCTCATAAGGAGAGTAGATATGGTTTTGGTCTCATAGGAATGGTAGTCATAGCAGAGAGAAGGGGAAACAGAGATGGTCTGGCTTTAGAAATCATCAAAGAAGAAACTGGGAAGAAGGGACATAACTGGAATGGAGGTAGTGGTTGGAGCTAGAGCTGTAGAAGCTTATGGCATTGTAAAGCAAGAGATTCTACAGTGGTATGATGGTATCACTCCTTAGACTTATTGGCAGAAGCCAAAGGCTCTATTTATGTCTCTGCAGTTATAGTATTAGGGATTATAGACCACCATTCTGACTCAAGGCAGAGGCAGATAATTGGTAAAAATAATAATAATTTAACTGCTTGAAAAAGGCAAGGATTTTGCTAACTCTGGCAAACAGCTCAAACCTGGTGTTACAACTCCAGTTTTCAGAACAATGATGCCATTTAATGAGACAGCATGAGAAAAAGAAAAGTATAAAACTATCCCAAAGCTAAGGAGAATGAAGACCTGGGGATGAGGTGGGGAATGCTATCTATAATTGTGGTGAAACAACATTGGGATAAAGAAGGTATCCAAGACTGCTCCCTTTATTTTATGCTGAAGTTCCCAACATAAGGGAATGATACCCATAAAAGTCAATGTCTGGAAAGTAGACTGTTTTTTTAAACTGATAATGAGAGAACTTTATTGATACCACAACTGGTTACAAATACACATAGAGTGAATCCTTGGATTTTTCTTCTTCTTCTTTTTCCTTTTTGTTGTTGTTGTTGTTCTTTTTTTTCCAACTAGGAAAGTCCCATTGTTGATCCTCGGATACCATTTAAATCTCTAATTAAAAGCTGGATTTAGAAATGCTTGGGTTGTAGTGAGAAGACAGGGAATATTACAGAATTGTTTCAAGGCTGGGGAAATAAAATATTGGAAGAGCATATAGTATAGACTACAGCACTTCTTCCTTTCTTGTTTTGAACACTTTGTAGAATCCTTATCTATGGGATGCTTGATATCTGTGAGCTGGGGGTATACCGTTCAAGGGACAATGTTGAAGGCCCCCTTCTTTGTGGTTGATGGATCAGGGATAGGAGGAAAAGCAAATTGTCTACTGAAAGATATCTCTCTGTGTTGCTTGGACAGACTCCTCATCTACACCTAAAACACTGTTATTTGGTTGACAGCTTCTGTCACAAAAGTGCAAACCATATTATGCAAATTAAAATGTGCAATGCTGTCATAAACTGGTTACTAGAATAATGAGACTTGGATTTATCTCCCCATTTCTGTCATCCTCCCCCCCTCCCCCCGCCAACCCCAGTCATAAAATACCATCTTGGTACTGTGATTAACTTTAGAGATAAACATATATAGAAGAAAACATACCAACCAAGGAGAGCACTACACATTTTGTGCAAATTCTATTAGAAGGCAGTCATTTCTGTTTGCTAACTATAGTATAGTATAAACTAGCCTGCAGGCTGTATGAATGCTATACCCTGCTTACATGGCAGTATTACTTAGCCCAATGAATTAATGAGTAAATGCAAAGATTTGAACAATCAGCCCTTCAGTATTTTCATGTAGACTCTCATACTACATAATTACACCAAGCTCTAAATTAATTAAATTTGATATTTCTCAGCCTGAACATTGGTCATATCCTCAGCTCTGCTATTATCTAAAGTCATCCTACATTCAATGTGATACTTTCTATCTCCGGCACCCTTAGCAATAGCACACGGAAACGGTTGTAAATGAGGATAGAGTTTACAGAGAAAGCCGATGTAGCTGTTGGTGGTTATTATCACTGGTGGTTGGTTAGTGCGTGTATGTGTTTATTTCCAGTACTTGGGAAGAGAAAGAAGCAAGCTATTTGCATTGTGTTTGCTTTGTAATTATGTGAAACAACAATGTAAACAAATTACAATACATAGTTCCAGTGGACACCCGCCTACATCTGATTGCAGATTACAAGAAACTTGTAACGAAAAAAAAAAAGAAAAAGAAAAAACGAAAGCCAACTACAATACAGTATTTATTTGCTGCTAACATACAATTAGTCTCTGACAATTTCAGTATTAATTAGAACTCTCTTTCCTCTCTGCTTCCTGCTACTACAAAGCAGCTCTCTATTTTTAAATGTGCATTTTCCACAATTCAACCACACAGGAAAGCAATTACTTTTTCATTTGATTATGATTCAGGAATCTTAATACACTGGAGAGATATTGGAGCACTGATCCATAAATGCTGACCACTCTGCTTATCTTAACATCCAGCTAATTCGCATTTGCTCTTGTATTATGGTTTCCCTATCTTTTTCTCCCCCACAAAAACTGATAAAATATTACTACAAGTTTTTATTTTTCTGATATGCTTGAAAATAAATAAACACACACACACAAAGACACATACAACTTGATAGGGGCTAACAATCCAGTATACATTTTTTTTCTTCATTTGCCATAATAAAAAGTTCAGTCTACAATATTATTTCAAGAGTTAGGCATTTTCAGCTACCGGCTGATGTACTACTAGATGTACCTAGTAAGCCTCTAAGCTAAGCTTATGCCTGGTTAGTACCTAGATGGGAGGTTATCAAGGACTTCCAGGGTTGTGGGATGATAGGGGAAATTGAAAATCATTCTGTAAGAAGGCAACACATGGTTGTTCCTGAATATTGTAATAATCAGGAGTCAAACTTTGGCTTCTGGTAAGTACTTACACACAGTTATGCAGGTTGACTCCCAGTGATTTCCCTGCAAGAATTTTGGCATGATTTCAAAATATATCGCCATTGCTCTTTTTCAGAATTATTATTATTATTTTGTTTTTACTTCCCTATCTAGAACACAGTCTGGAATTTTCTAATGGTCCTAGGCAGGGTCAACTACAAGTAGCAGAGGTTGTGTTTCACTGGCATGTGCTGCTTTTGTCATTTGCCCCTGAACCTTTTGGCCATTCCCACAGATTTTTCTGTTTTCAACTTACATACAATTTTTTAAAAATGGAAAAAAATATGATCTGCAGAGGTTAATAATTATTGGCACTGCAGCAGGAAGAGAAAGAATATTTAACCATTTCTTCCTCTGCTCCATCGGTGAAAAAAATTCCCTTTTTAAGCTATTATCTTTTTAACAGTCCCAATAAAGATTTTTTTCCCAAAGCAAATGCCATTTTCAGATCACAGCAGATTAAATTTCTCTTCCATATCTGTGTACTGATAATTATAAGATTACAGAACTGATTCTATTCATTCTCATAAATATATATGAAGCAGCATATGAAAAAAACAACAACAATACATTTAATATCACCATATCTATTTTGGCCTTTATTTTCAAAGGTACTTTTCCATTCTTGAAAAAGATTTTTTTTAAAAAAAAAGAATTTTAAAAAGTCTGGGCTAGTCATGTAGCCTTGGCAATTTGCTAGCATTCCTTTCTTCTTGGCTTACATCAAGCCTAGGCCTTGTTGAGGGATAGCTACACATTCCTTTGCAAGTGTCACTAGTGTGGGAGAACCCACAAAGATTGATTAGGAGTTAACTGAATTATAAACACCAAATGTTATGAAGGGATGGAAGCCAGCTTAACTAAGTTTGATGGAATCATTCAATCTTAACTAGAAGTATCGTTTAACAAAATATTTTTAAATGTTTGTGTTAATCTATAATTGAACTCCAAAAGAATTTCACTTCTGCACTATTTTAAGCAACTCTCTCAAGTTTCCCAAGATAAGTGAATAAATTGTTTCTGTTCCCATTGCATCAAGTTCTAAAAATTGTGTTCTCGCACACGGGAGAAAGAAGAATTCAGTAATTCACAAGCATAAATATATAAATGGATGAAACACCGCCATGTTCTATAAAAGTTGGCCACTTCATTCTTACTGGCATTTTGAGCCAACAGAGATAAGAAAGTTCATGAAGAACCACCATAAAGTTTATCTATGATCCTATTGAAATGGTGTCCAAACCAAACATATAGACTTCATTAAATTTTGCTGTGATGATGGGGAATTTTGGAATCCATAGCCTCACATATCTGGAAGGCAACAAATTAAAAAAAAATTGAAAACATTCAATACTGTAGTGAGAAGGAAGGTCAGCCCAATCAGTTACTGATATGAAACAAACTAAATATTAAACAATAATTATATTTATGTAGTTGCTTACCAAGCACATCTAAATTATATTAAAGTAACCATGGGGTCACAATGGGTCGGACACAACTTTGCAACTAACAACAAACCAAAATATCTTTACAATCCCCATGGTATGTTACAACTTTTGAGCACCCCTAATGTTTGGAAATTGAAAGTTGAAAAATTTGACATGCCCTACAATTCAGTTCAACTCAGTTATCAGTTGCCGTACTGCAATTGTTATAATTCGAAACTGTGAAGAAGGAAACAGGCAATCTTTATCTACAGATTCAATATAGTCTAAAGATTAGGAAATCAAGGATTACCCCAGCACTCTCTTTCTCTTGTGAAACTTTTGATGTAATACTATCCCCAAAGAGCTACCACATACCAACATAATGACATTTCTATCTCAAAATAAGTCACTGGGGCGTTGCAAAAAGACATATGGAAATAAGATGAAGAACATAGAAATACCTATGTGTTGTCTTACTTTAAACAGAGAGAGATAGTGAGAATATGTATGTGAGACAGAAAGCAAAAAAAAGCAAAAAAGAGAGTTTCTGTTTACTGATTTATCATCTGCTTTATTGTGTGTAATTTATAGTGATGTATTATTTTAAAAGTGAAATGTAAAATACAGGAAAAAATGTTCATTCTACTATGAATGATAAAATATGACATATGTGAGTGTAGCAGCAATCTTCAACATTACACATATAAATATACTCCAGTAAGTTGTACTACATTTTTATCATCCGTTGTAGCATTGGTCACTATATTCAAATTGGCTTTGTTTTGCACAGTAGATTCCTTTTTTCTCCATTCTAAAGGTAAAAAAATATAGCAGCACTAACAGAAGCTATAAATGAAATCTGTTATATCCACTGTAAAATCTTGTTCTATGTACTGTCAAGGACCTTGGAGTACTCATATCAAATGATCAAAGTGCCAAAGGCCACTGTAACAACCTTGCCAAAGAGGCATTAAGAGTTGTAAACCTAATCTTGCGTAGCTTCTTCTCCGTTAATATCACACTACTAACCAGAGCATGCAAAACATTTGCTAGACCAATTCTCAAATACAACTCATCTGTCTGGAACCCACACTGCATATCGGACATTAATACAATTGAACTTGTCCAGAAATATTTCACAAGAAGAGTTCCCCACTCCTTTACTCACAACAAAATACCTTATGCCACCAGGCTTGAAATTCTGTGCCTAGAAAACTTAGAACTAAGCCGTCTTCAATATGACCTAAGCGTAACTCATAAAATTATCTGCTACAATGTCCTACCTGTCAATGACTACTTCGGCTTCAACCACAACAATACACGAGCACACAATAGATACAAACTTAAAGTGAACAGCTCCAAACTCGATTGCAGAAAATATGACTTCAGCAGCAGAGTAGTCAATGCCTGGAATACACTACCTGACTCTGTGGTTTCATCCCCAAAACCGTCAAATTTTAATCTAAGACTGTCTACTGTTGATCTCATCCCATTCCTAAGAGGTCTGTAAGGGCGTGCATAAGAGCACCACCGTGCCTACCGTCCCTGTCCTAATGCTTCCTCTATTTGTATCTATTTTATGTATTCAATTCATGCTTATACTTATATATATTACCTAATATGTTCTTGACAAATATATATATATATATATATATATATATATATATATATATATATATATGAATTAATAATCCAAGTACTGTAGAGCATTTAGGATCAGAGATAGAAAGAAATAGAATGATCCGTTGCTATGTCTCCCTTCTAGTACTACTAAACAAACACAACGGAGATGCTAATGCTGTTATCTATTCTAAGAATATTGTGGGAAAAACACCAGACAATTATCCATGATCTTAAGATAGAGGGCAACTTACTAAACTGTCATTGCATTTCACCTTAGTTTCTGTTCCTGAATGACTAAACTGGTAAAACTCATTACAAAAGAATGGGCTTGAGATTGCAAAGGTGTGAATCATAGGCTAAGGCTAGAATATAAGGAGGCACCAAAGTTGAAAAGAAACCATTTTTAGCACCTCCCTGAAGCATTTTTTTCTGAGAATCAGAAATTGCTGGGCCGCAGTAGTTGATGAGAACCTTCTTATGGGTACTGAGGGGGAAAAGAACACGAATATTGCAAAGAATCATGAAATGAATGACATTTTGAACTGTTCTTCTTAGGAGAAGATGATGAATGTTGGCTTTTTATCTTCATCTCCACTGTGAAGCAATAGTTCAGGCATCAATAAATATTGCTATAAACTCTTCCTTTTACTACATGTGAAACTGTTGTGGTGGCCCTAAGCACCATGCCACTTTTTAAAATGAGCATCCTTTTCTAATTTAGAGAGCAAATACCAAAAGGATTCTTACATTATTGCTGAACTTTGCAGAAGGTCATTTCAGTCTATTTCCTCCCAAACTGGGGGTGGGGGTGGGTGGGGGAAATCTCAGAGTTAGTAGGGACCAGTCCATTGAAAAATTATTTAGAGTGAGTTCTAGAAATGGAGGAAAAGAAGACTCAAGGTGTTTCACACCTGGTCAACCTCAAGTCTCAAAAAGACTCAAGTGTTCTTGTAGAATTGTGCTTTTCAAGGCTCTTAAAAACCTGAACTCATGTAAACCTGAAATCAACAGGGGTCTTCTTTCCATTGGCAAGAATAGCCCAAAGAAAGTCTGTTGTGTCTCTTTTAGATTTTCCATCCACTGCTAAGAGTTATATTTTTTAAAAGGTATGTGGAAGTCAATCAAAATAACATTAAATCACATAGCTATCAAAATATATATTATATTTCAACATTTTGATTATTTAATCTTATTAACCTTCATTTTCAAATGCTTTCAGATCCCGCCTGGGAATTGCTCAGTGGTTATCCTAGGGTAGGTGAAAAATGTGGACTTTCTTAACTCTGAAGTTTCTCTCTATGTATTAATTTTAAACAGGAATGTTCCCATTGATTCAAATCATTGTCTGGACCTAAGAACAAAACTTTTTTTTTTTAATTTCAACGAATGTAATCAAAATCTGTCTTTGCTAGACTCTGATTTGATGTGACACAACTACAATATAACCAATGATACTAAATGTGTAATAAAACATAGAACTATGTGGCGATCTCATGAGCACGGAGTATGGATATCCCAACCTTGCATGCTTGCTGCAATTTACAAATTACAGAAGAAGATAATATGCTGTTTATTTATAAAGCTGCCTGGGATTTGTGGATGAAGAGAGCTATATAGTAAGACTCACAATTGTCACTGTTAAAAAGCAGGTTGATAATCACTGACTAGTTGATGAAGGAATTTCTTGCAGACTTCAGCAAGCATCCAGACTTGCTGTATTTGTTTAGAGAAAGAAGAGAGAAAGAGCTGGTTAATTTTTCAATAAGTAGCAGCACATATTTTCCTACACATTATTAATGAGTATTTTGGTTGATGCAGACAACCTGAGAAGCTTCTTTAACAGCTCAATAAAGGAACACTGCATTAACATGGGATGTCTAATTCTGAACTCCCAAGACAACCAATTCAGAGATGGTATTCAGCCGGTTCATACTGGTTTGGGTGAATCAGTAGCGGAGTTCATGGGTGGCCACCCCACCCCACCCATCCTGCCCACCCGGGCTCTATGACGTCCTATTTAGGCACGTTTTCAAGGCCGGGTGCATACACAGAAGACACAGAAGAGAGAAAAGCACATGCACAGAAGGCCGGGCATATGCATGTAAGGCACGCGCCCCATGAAGCGAGCGTGTGCATGTGCAGCAAACCGATAGTAAGAATATTGGAAATTCACCACTGAACCAATTGTGCAAAGACACACAGACAAAGGAAAGCAAGTCATCTTTTTTGGTTTGTTTGGGCATTCCTCTGCCTCCTTCTCCTCTTTAGAGAACCTTGATTGAAAGAAATAAAATTGAGGACAGCTATCATATTCCAGCTGGTCCAAAACGGTCTGAAAGGAGTTGGCTGGACCAATGATCTACTGAGCATTCACTGATGATCTACAAATGGCCATATTAGCCACATGCCTGGTTTGTTTTCCTCTTTTTAATGTGTATGAATATAGAATTTTAAATCAATTAGCTTAATAGCCCAGGAAACCTCGTGTGATTGCAAATGGGATATTATGGGAAAAGTTTCCCTCTCTCCCCTGCCTGAGATGATCGCATATGCCAAGTAGCAAACAACACCTTTTGTTTTTAGGTTACATGGTTTTAGATGGGACTTATTTTCCTCCAGCCCAATCTGTGCTTGTTTACTTTCACTGTATTCTATTAGAATGGCGTGCGGGATGGCAGCCTGAACATAACGCCATATCTATTCAAATGAGAGCCCTACAAAGTTCAATGGATTTTAACAGCAGGTAAATGTGCACAGGACCAGATTTTAATTGTATAGTCCTCAGCATCATTTTTTATAATCCCTATAACTGGGGTCTTCTTCATACACTTATTCTAGACTAGACAGATTTGTGGAGAGCAGACATAACACTTTTGACTTTAATTTAAGTTCAATAATACGGATGCTTTTCAGTGCGTTGGAATGAATTAATGGTATGTTTCATTAACGTAGACTTGGAACTTATTAGCATTAGCCAGTTGTCAGTCATCAGAACAGGCCATTACAGGAGTCAAACTCTTGTGAGATTGGTGGCTCTACAAACATTTATTTATTTGATTTCTATAGCCATCTCAAAAAAGTGACTATGGGAAGCATACACGGGGCGGGTTTCAAAACCCGTCGCTACCAGTTCGCTTGTGGGGGCGTGCACGCTTGTGGGCACACACAATGCTTCTACATATGCGCAGAAGCTTCTACGCATGCGCAGAAGTGTCCAGGCAGGTGGGCGGAGCCTCCTGCCGCTGCCACCGGTTGCAATCCAATCTGGAGCAAACCAGTAGCAACCACCACTGACCATACACCATAAAACATGGAAAACAATTAAAACAACACAAAAGATATATAAACAAAGTTAATAAATAAATAATTAAATAAATACTTTTTCCCCCACTAAACTTTTATACTTTTCCCTGGTTTTTTTCCCCCCAACCCCAATACCTCAAGTGCCTTGAAAAATGATTAAATAGTACATTGCTGGACTAATTTTTTTTTTTAAAAAAAACAACAACCCTGGAACAAGTAATTAATTCAGGAAAGAAAAACATATTTTTTCTGAAAAATAAAAAGTGCCAGATTTTGAATTGTCAAAATCAACTTCTATTGTATGGAATTAAGCACTATGTTATTTAGTAGCTGAATAGTAAAGGTCACACAAGAAGATATTAGAGACCAAGAGGACAGAAAGGAATTTGTATTTTAAAGCTGCTTGTTGTATATTCATATATGTGTGCATATTTTGATGCTTTAATTATATAGTGTGTGTTTAATTATAGACAACACTATCTATTTTTTATTGCTGTTTGGTTGTTTAATTATTTTATTTGTGATTTAATAGCGTGGACTATTTATTGCTGTTTGTTACATAATAACATTGTATCAATGGTCATTTTATTGGTAAGACTGAATGCTGCCAAGAGTCACATGACTGGGACAGACAACAAAATCAAATAAACGAGACTGTCATTCTTCCAAGCAAAAACAGTGATGAGATCTCATCTACACATAGATGAATTATCTTCCCTCTTTAAGATTTTTCTTTCTTTCTTTGGTCCTGTAAGAAGTATATAGTTCTGAATGAAGCTGAAATTGACATTCAACCGCTAAATTAATTTGCCACTGATTCTTTTATGTTTAGACATCATTCCTTCCTCTTATTGAACAGCAACTTTGCTTTTATATTTAAAGCTTGTTTCTCACCTCCTGAATATTTTCTATGGCATTTCTGTTGTTGAATGTAGTTAAATCATAGGCAAAGTGAGTTATGCATCATATGTAACATTATATATAGTATGTAACATTATGTGTTTGTGTGTGTGTGTGTGTGTGTGTGTGTGTGATTAATGAAATGAATAATCTTCTTCACAAAAAATAGTAAAGCCTTTGATGCACAAAAGTAAACAAGTTCTTTCAAGTTCCACTACCTTTGCTGGCGCTTTGATGGCGCTATGACTACTACAAGAGATATAATTCCCCATCTTCAAGGCTGAACTAAAATTAGGCTCCACCTGCAAGATGTTAATAAAATCTTATGCAGCTGCATTCCAGTTACAAGTCCCTCAGATTGCATTTTTGGAAAACTGTTTGAATTTTCAGCAGACATACAATTTTTTAAAAATAAATAAATAAATAAACAAACTCTCTTTTGCCTAACTTCCTACCCCAATGCATTATTAATGAGAAATAAAAATTATAACTTTAAACATGCTGACAAGTAGTCTCAGAAATAGACACTCTTAAAATTCAATTCGGTATTACATCTTTTTGTATTTAACCAATTTTACCCAGATGAAGCTAACAATGTCCTGTAAGTTCTTACTTGACAGCTTCCTTTCTGCAGTTCTCATTGTTAGAGTGGAATTCCTATTATGTCTATATTCAAATCCGTATTCTTATTAATGGCTTAAAAATCCTTACAATATCATGTTGGTTACAAGTTACATTTTAGCTGAGAAAAGTTCCCAAAATAAATAAACTAAATCAGGGATCTGCAACCTTAAACACTCAAAGAACCATTTGGACCCATTTGCCACAGAAAAGAAAACACCGGGAGCCACAAAACTCTTCCTGTGCCTGACTATTTCTTGAGGGGCCACAAAACTAGCATATGTAATTGAATTAAACATTCTGTTTTCTTCTAAAATTTTTCTTTTTTTGGATTTATCCATGGTTGGCCTACCAGGGATTGAAAAGCTCAATAAATCATGTGCTGGCGGGTGTCGCACATTGGTGGTTGTGACACATATTTTGAATGTCATGGAGCCTCAGCAGAGGGGTAAAAGAGCCACACGTGGCTCCAGAGCCACAGGTTGCTGACCCCTGAACTAAATAAACACTGCTCACCAAGAAGAGGATTCATTGTACTGGAGAATAGAGTTCATTTAGAATCCATCTTCAAGACATTGCATTAGCCAGTTGGTCAAATAATCTATTAACTGTTATTGTTATTAATACCAAACTTGTAATAAAAAAGTCTTGTTTATGTTTTTATTTATTAAATTTATATGTTGCCTTCTTACTATCTAGAATGACTCTGGGGAGCTTACAATGGCAAAACCCATTAAATAAGAATGTAAACCGCTACGTACAATCTTCTGTTCAATAGGTAAAATTACTGGAATTATGAAAATATTTCAGTGTACAATAGCATTTGTATGAACCCGCAGTTTCAATGCAATAAACTGAATATATATTCACTAAATGAAGTGAATATATATTTAGTGAATAACATATATTCACTAATATATGAATAAAATATTCACATATTTTTGTTATCAATATTTTGCTATTGCATTATCCTATGTGAATATTATACACTATAACAAAGAATCTGTGAGGAGTTTAATATTCTAAATGTGTACCTGTCTGACACCAACAAACCTAGCAAAGACTTTTGGGGTTTTATTAAAAGCTAACCTATTTATTGTTACATTATGGTAGTTTTCATACATATCATGATGCTATTTTGTTTTAAGTTTTTCAATTAGCATAAGTCTATTGTAAGTGTTTCTTTCAAAAACACTAGAAAGACTATTCTGACAAAGAACAAAACAGAAGAGGAAAGAGGGGAAAAGTGGGAAATGGGGTAAATATAAACAAATGAAATTTCAGATTTTAGTTGGCACTCACAAAGTAAAATAACATCTTTCCTATCAAGACTCACCCCCTCTGCTCCCATGAGGGAAGATCTGTTGAAGGTTGAAAGTGCCTCCTCAATGGTACCCTGAGAACATTGTGCCTTCCAAGAAAAGAATGAATCTAACTTTTAGGTCAGTGTTTCTCAGCCTTGGCTACTTCAAGAAGTCTAGACTTCGATTCTCTGAATTCCTGCCTAGGAGGAATTCCTGCCTTGAAGTCAGTATATATTAAAGTTGCCAAGGTTGAGAAACACGGTTCTAGGTCTTTGAGATGACTCAGAAGAAGGATTCTACTCTTCCACAGGATGTTTAGACTACCATACATTTAGGCAGCTAGGTTAATTATTGTTTTATCTGTTGCTGTTGTATTTGATTGTAAACTACCTTGAGTCCATGGAAGGAAGCAGTTTTTTAAACATATATAAATAAGCAAACAAACATACATATGTTTCAGTTTTGCTGGATTTAAAAGAAGGAAACAAACTAAATCAGACATTGGTCATCTTCACATCCTAGTCCTTTAAAAATGCTTCTCAAAAAGAAACAGTTTGCACTGTATTTTTTTTAAAAAAAATATTATTAAGAAAGCATATTATCATTTAAATTTGAAAACTGAACTGAATGGTTGGCTAAAATGAAATTAAAAGTACAATAGAATGCTTAGGTCAAGTGCTGGACAGCTGGTTGTACTCAAAATCAAATAAATGAGAAATTGTCCTCTCAAAATTAAGTCTGTGGTTTTTCAGTCTCATTAATTATCAGCCTGGCCTAGCTGTAAAGCCATGTAATTGGTATAATTTTGATGGGTTCTTTTTAAAAGGAAATCATGTTTGACCCTCTAGTTAACGCCATAATTTAGTCTCCATTTTAGGATATTACAGCATGTCAGTAATTTAATCAAAGAAGATGACCAACCACCATGGCTTCAGCAGATTGTTTATTTGTACTTTCTCATCACAACTGTCAATATATACATCTAAACAAGGCATGGAAATGGTTGCTTCTTTTTCCCCCATAAGTCATGGATGACTTAACTGTGTCCTAAAAGAGAGTAACTTTTAGGCTAGAATATTGAAAAGGATTTTGCATAACTATAGAACAAGAAAGTAACCACTAGATACATTTTGCTCCCATATAATCCAGGAGCCTGGTGGAGCAGTGGACTAAAGCGCTGTTTATTTATTTATTTATTTGAACTTTTATACCGCCCTTCTCCTTTCGGCCTCAGGGCGGTGAACAGCCAGAATAAAAACATTTATACACAAAAGTTAAAATAATTTAAAATAAATTAAATAGAATTTGGCCCACTAATTTAAAATATTTCGATTTAAAATCAATATCAAATTTTAAAACCAAGATAAAATCAGGCCAGCCTGGCTAACTGAAAAAGGTGAGTTTTTAGGGCCCGACGAAAAGTCTGGAGGTCTGGGATCACCTGTATCTCTGGGGGTAGATCATTCCAGAGAGTGGGCGCCACCACAAAGAAGGCTCTCCCCCTGGGGGTCACCAGCCGGCATTGTCTGCCTGACGGCACCCTGAGGAGGCCTTCTCTGTGGGAGCGCACTGGCCGGTGGGAGGCAATTGGTGGCAGAAGGTGGTCCCATAGATACCCCGGCCCTAAGCCATGGAGCGCTTTAAAGGTGATCACCAACACCTTGAAACGCACCCAGAAATCCACCGGGAGCCAATGCAGCTCGCGCAGGAGAGGAGTCACATGGGGGCGCCCCGTCGCTCCCATAATCCCCCACGTGGCCGCATTCTGCACCAGTTGGAGCCTCTGGATGCACCCCAAGGGGAGCCCCATGTAGAGAGTGTTACAGTAGTCCAGACGGGAAGTGATGAGTGCTTGAGTGACCATGCGTAAGGAGTCCCGATCTAGAAAGGGGCGCAACTGGCGTATCAGGCGAACCTGAGAGAAAGCCCCCTTGGCCACGGCTGTTATATGCTCTTCTGAAGACAGCCGTGAATCCAGAAGGATGCCCAAGTTGCAAGCCCTTTCCGTGGGGGCCAATGTTTTGCTCCCAATAACCAGCAATGGCATCAGCTGGCTATACCGGGACGGCGGCAGCCACAGCCATTCGGTCTTGGAAGGGTTGAGTCAAAGCCTGTTTCTCCCTATCCAGATCCGCCCAGCCTCTAGGCACTGGGACATTACTTCCACGGCATCATTGGGATGGTCTGGGGTGTTAAATAGCACTTAGCTGCCAGCTGCCTGCAATTACTACAAGTTCAAATCTCACCAGGCTCAAGGTTGACTCAGCCTTCCATCCTTCCAAGGTAGGTAAAATGAGGACCCAGATTGTGGGGGCAATAAGCTGACTTTGTATATAAAAAAAGAACACCGCTTTGGGGGGGGGGGGCAAAAGCCCTACTAAGCAGGTATATACAAAAGTATGAAGGCTATTGCTTAACTCATTGTAAGCCGCCCTGTAAGCCGGAGAAGGGTGGCATATAAATCGAACCAATAAATAAATAAATAAATAAATAGTCCAAGAAGAAAGTGTATCCAAGGCAGCTTCAATTTGTAGTACAAATTTATATTCTAAGTCACAGTCTCCGGGGGTATATTTTTTCTGGGTGATGGTGATGGTGGGGGAACTGCAACACAAAAAAGCACAGTGAAATTGCCTGAAAGCCTTCTTATAAATAAGACTCACAATGGATACTATCTTGGTTAATGAAAAAGGCTGAAAGCAATGCTTCTGAACATCTCCCAAAGCCATTTTACTAGTTTCCCAGTGTGATTTTTGCTCTTTATCTAATCATTGATGACATAAAAATAAAGCAAAAGATTAGGCTGAGAAAAAGAGAGAGAAGATCTTTGTACCTATGTTAAAATCTCCATAGCCTCTTTTGGTTGAACAGAAAATGATGCATCCAAAAGAAATAGCTCAAGATTTACAGTAATTTTTCTTAGCTATAGAGTTGACATCACAATGCTTTTCCTTTAAAGCCCCTTTTTATTATTACTGTAGAGGGCTTTTAAACTATAGGGAGTCTTTATGGAGTCAAAGGTATGTGTGTGTTTATGTTTGTACACATACACAGACATATAATCAACCAAGCAGGGAAAAAGAAATCACCCAAGGATAATTTAAAGCGAATGGTTACCTATTAATTGAGAAGAAAGTTAGACAACTGGCAGTAGCTTGAAACAGTGGCAACAGAGACAGGATAAGAATATTTAATGGGGACAGTAAATTCATGCTACAATAGGGTATAGATTTCTACTAATGCATGGGAGATAGCATTTCATCTTAAATGTAGACAACCCCCCACTGATATATTGTATAGTAGGAGTAAAAGTGTGTAGGACAAGCAAGTAGGTCTCAAGTAATTTGTAGTAAACCTTGAAATTCTGGCTCTTATGGCAAGGAAATTTCTGATCCATAGAAACTACAGGGAAGTGACTTTTTCTACTTGAATTATGTAGTTAGTGGTATTTTTGTTTTCATTCAAATGAGTTTTGTTTTGCATCTAATTCTGTTGGTAGACTTTTGGAATGCTATTAAAAAGCAAAATAAAGTGATGAAGTTGAAATTTATCCAACTCTGATTGTCATATATTTCTATGTAACAGGGCTACTACTATCACAAAAGCCCACATGATCACTAGAGGTTATGAAGGACATGTAAAAAAATCTCTTTTTCATTTTTTTCATTTCAGTTAGCTGGAGAATTCTGGGAGTTGAAGTCCACATATCTTCAAGTGGCCAAAGTTAGGAAACACTGATCTGATAACTATCCAGGCAACACAGTATTACTAGCTCTAATATTTAAATCAATAACACACAACATTGTCAGAATATTAAATTGCATGCTTTTCAGTTTATGACATTACTTGCACCCGACTGAACTTGCTAAAGTGGACACTCCTTTTCTGTAGAAATCTTCATATTATCACTTATGCTTTAATTCCTGAATCCATTGCTTTACCAATAAACAAGATATAAAAAGTCCCTGTGAATGTTTACTGTAGAGATTGCATTGTTTTGTTAGAGGGAGAATTATGGGATTATCAGAAAAGCCATTGGCTAGAAGAAAGAGAATTATTGAACTCCAAAGATGAGCAAAAGATATATCAGAAAAATATAAGGGATTGTAATCAGCTTGTTCTAGTCTCAAAATTTTAGAACATTTCCTCTCTCCCAAAGCAAAGGCAGGCATTCATTTTGATCATAAGAAGAAATCATACTACTGAAATTCTGTCATTAAGTACACATCAAATACACTACATTTATAAACTGGTGCACAATGTTGTCACCTCACTTAGGGCTTATGAAGTATGATCCTATTGTGAATTTTTCAAGCATTCCAGCCTCAGACCCAGGAATTTGATTTGAAATCCAAAACTTCCTAGAGGCAAAAAGTTGAAGAAGGCTACGGTAGGAATAAATTATATTTTCAGTTAACTTTCCTAAGCTTATTTCCACATTCAGAAATATTCCTTCTAAAATAATAATAATAAAAAAATAAGATGGATCCACAAATTCTAGCAACTATACAATGCTAAGTCCCCTACGGGCATCTGTGGCCTGCTTTCTATAGAGGTCTGTATTCAATCTACCCACTGTGTAGATGATTTGGCAGGACTAGGCAGTTGCTTACATTACAGTTCTTGCAAATCTGTATGGAAAGAGCCTGTTCAATAAAAAGGTGACAATCATTCAAAGGAAGTAGCACTATTTTTAGGTCAATAATATAAAATAGCTCTACTCACAGTAGCCATTCTCCCTCTCCTGCCATCAGAGACAATGAAACATTTAAAGAACTGCATGGCATTAAGAATTCAGCAAGACTGGACTTCTGTCATGAAGAACAGGGAAGGACGGGTAGGAACAGGAACCAATTAGATGTTCTTACTTGTAAAATGTCATCATATAGCCGTTAAAGGAACAACCCCTCTATCAGGAAGGAAAAGTGGAAACTTTGCAGATACTCCATCTTAGAACTGCCAAGTAGTCTTAAAATCACTCCATCTTAATATATAATTCCTATCTCCCTCTCATCAGAATGACTGGCCTTTAGCAACTGAATGACAGCAGAAATATAGGCAAGAAAGCTTTCCTAATTACTGCAGCCTTCCTTAGCTTCATATCTTCCTAATATATCGGACATCAACTGCTCTCCTGCAGTTACAATATCTGCACTTAATACAAACTTTGGAACTGAACAGAATATAGAACCTCTGTAAAATAAGATTGTAATTGGAAATCACTGAAAACATTTTTTCTTCTGCATTCATCATCATCATCTTCTTTTTCTTCTTCTTCATCATCATCTATTCAACAAGATTCAGAAACTTGTGGGCTCTGAATATGTTGTATTCACGTGCGTACATTGCAATTGAAATTAGGTGGGAATTGAAGTTATCTCTTTTTTTCACCAACAGAAATCACCTTAGTATTCAAGCTTATTTTTTAATATCTGAATTAGTATTACTATTTATTTCTTAAATGCTAAACAGACAGAAATCCCCTTCTGTAATTTTAGTGAGAATCATTATTTTTGAATATTTCAAGGAAGAAAAGAATTAGATATCAGATGCTTCTCACTTGCTGGATATAAAAATACATTGCACTAAAAATACAATCACAACCGCCTCCAATGACATTTATGAGATACACTTAAATACACTTGATAAATTTGTTTGTTATTGAACAGTAATAAATGACCTATATCTTATATTTCTTCACTCTACATTTTCAGGGAGAGATAAGTACAATTCAAATGCTATATAAATCAAACTGGGCTTGAATAGTGTATGTCATCAGATAAAACTTGAGTAGTGTCTATCATCTGATTTAAGATGACTTGCACTCTTGAGTTAATGGTTAAAGCAAGTTTCTAATTTGTCCAAACTCTCCATAAATGATACAAGATGTTTGTGCTGATATGTTCCCATCGTTTATATAATATAATATAATATTTATATAATATGATATTTTCTTTAATGTTATTTGAAGTGTATTGCTGTTGTAGTGGGTTCATAAAAATAGTTCTCTTGTTTGAAATTATCTCAATCTCTATTAAATCCATCTTTTTTAATTTAAAAAAAAACAACTTTGAGCATACAAACAGTTGACAATGAGTATTGTACGTGCAAAAAAAAATACACATTTCAGGGCTTTTAGCAATCCTGCATTAATTGGAAACAAACTATTTCTAAGTCTGCTGATCACAAAATAAAGGGAAATACTTGAGAGATATGGCATACCTGAAAGCCCTGGATTATCAAAAGAAGCAGACCAAATTTGGTGAAGATGGCATTGGGATTTGCCCTCAAAATTGCAATTAAAAATGTGGGACAGGAATTCTGGATGGTTACTGAATTTAGGAAGATGAGAAAGAGAGTTCCATTAAACATTGGAGGTAATTTTCACCCAGGTGACACTGTTAAGCTTGGAATGGCTTGGAGTCTCTTTAACAACCTCCACCTAACACCTTCCCATATGGTTTAGTATTAGTTTGGAAAACCGTCTGTATGTGCACAGCTGAAAAAGAACACTGACACTCCAGTCCAGATGGCACACAATTTAATCACAGAAACCTTGGGAAGCTTTGCAAGACTAAGGAGCAGGCTGCTTTCCCAGTTGTAGGACTTTTTTCCCTCACCTGCCTCTTACTACCTGGAGTCTGATACAGGACATTTCACAATCTTATATCAAACTTGATCTCAATCCTGGTTAGGTTTTGTTCAGCCCTTTAAAAAAAAAAAAGAGCTTAGCAGTGGACATTCCGGTCTCAAAAACCAATGTTAACCCAGGATTACCTGAAATATTTTGTGACTCATTTGCTCAATCATATCTTATACCATTATACCCAAAGCTGTATGTTACAACATTTTGCTGAAAAAATTTTAAAATCTAAACTATTTGCATTAAAAAATAAAACCCTAATGCTTTATTTTTAAGATAATGTTCTTTAAACAGCATTGATTTATTTCCCTGTTAAATAAACGTAGACAGAACTCTGCCTGAAATCTTCAAGACATCCTGACAGCGTTAATCATCCCTCAACATGTCAACACTCCCTGTGTGGAACATATTGAATGGATGCTCTTTCCATTTAACCAGGCACGTAGCAGTCAATGTTGGACCAAGACTGGGTTATCTGAACTCCTTATTCAGCTGTGGAAGTTTACTGGGTGACTTTGAGCCAAACACTGTCTCTTAACTAGCTTAAGTCACAGGATGTTTGTGAGAATAAAAAGAATACGGAATTTTTACATCATCAGGAATTCTGTAGGAAAGGCAGGATATAAATACAATCCATACCAAAAAATATATATATAATAAAAATAAAAGACTGCCTTCTGTCAAAAACTCAGTGAGCACTAATGAGTTAAGCAGGATTTTTCACCAAGAACATATTTACAGAAAAGAACCATCTGAGCAAGCAACCTTTTGGTTTCTAGATGTTTTGAATTACAACTTCTGTAACCCAGCCACTACGGTCAATAGTAAAAATTGGGGGATTTAATCCAAAATCTGTTGAAGACACCATCCTGCCTGCTTGTCTACGCTTAATGTATGCTTACATTTTTAAAAAAAATGCTTCTCTCTTCTAAATACGTTTATTGAACTTTCTGATTTCCTCAGAGCATTTATTGCTGATACTAAAAGGGGTCTCTGCCAGACGTTGAGCTTTTTCTACCGGAAAATGTTCTTCCTGTACATTAAAGTACAGCTAGATTTCTTGAACATTTGTGATTCTGTCTGATCAGAGAAAGGAAAAAAAGAAAAGAAAAGAAAAAACCCATCTGGTATTCTAATGATCATTAGTATTACAGCATAAACACATAGACACACACAAAGAAAAACTTGGGGTTTGCTTCTGCCCTTGATTGCAGTCTTTCTGATGTGCTTGTTTCCATTAAAACTATCTGCCTTTGTATGCTCGAGATTTCTGCCTTTCTGTTTCATCATGCCGTATTCCTGTCCTGAAAGGATGCAGGGGAGGCAAATAATAGCATTGCCTGGAGCATTCTGTTTATCACAGATCCCACTGTTGTTTTTATCATCACTGAAGAGAAAGTTATTTCCTCGACATGGAAAAGATGCTTTTGTAACTTCTAGATCAAGACTTGTCAATATGTGTTTCCTGAACATTCCGGTGCATCGGTAAAAACCTGTTTTGGAGATGGTGGTTGTTTTTGCCAGGAGTCCTTTTGGCACAAATTCTTTCCAGCAATTGCCAAATGTGTAGTCAAAGGTGTGATCTTGTTCCTTTTTCCTCCTTCCCCCCTCCTCCCCTTGCCATTAAAAACAGTTTTCTGTTCACTTTCACTCTCTGTAAATTAGCTGCCATCAAATTGTTTGCTAATCTCTGAAGCTCTGAAGGGATCAACAGGAGCTGAGAAAAAGAGAGAATGGGAGTGTTTCCACACCCTTTCTGGACCTAAGTCATACTCTTTTCTCACCAAAGAAGGATGTAGAGTAGTCATTAGGTGCAGTTTTATATTCCAGGCAGGTTAAAGCAAGGGAGAAGCAGGAAATCAATGGTACAGAGATGAAATACCACAATTAAAATCATTTATTTGATATGCCTTTGGCCAAGAACCTAAAACACGTAAGTGCAGGATCTGGATTAGTTACAAATTGCAACTTTGCTTTATTTTATTTTTTTTCTTTTTTAAACTCCTACTGAGTCTAGCTGCAACCACAAGCAACAAATTGCTTGAAGACATTTCTCAGCTGGTGTATAAAGAACCTTAACAGGAAGGTTTGATTTTCCCCCTCCCTAGCATACGTTAGAATTAGTTTTATAGCAAAGGAGTGGAAAAGCACCCCACAATGTTCAAACACTCCTTATTTATTTAGTTGCTCGTGAGTCCTTTCATCAATATCATAGTATCTCTTTTATAAGAATACTTATATGTAGATATATTCAAAGTCATGCTGCATGGATCTAGTTATGGTGACTTCCCAGCAACAGTTTAATAGCCTATTATGTTGCGGGAACCTCATTGTTGTTGTTGTTAGTTGCGAAATCCTGTACAACCCATTGCGACCCCATGGACAACATTCCTCCAGGCCTTCTTGTCCTCTACCATCCTCTGGAGTCTATTTAAGCTCACACTTACTGCTTCGGTGACTCCACCCAGCCACCTCATTCTCTATCGTCCCATTCTTCTTTTACCCTCAGTCTTTCCCAGCATTAGGCTCTTCTCCAGTGAGTCCTTCCTTCTCATTAGGTGGCCAAAGTATTTGAATTTCATCTTCAGGATCTGGCCTTCTAAAGAACAGTCAGGGTCCTTCTCCTCTAGGACTGACCGGTTTGATCACCTTGCAGTCCAAGGGACTCGCAGGAGTCTTCTCCAGCACTATAGTTCAAAGGCCTCAATTCTTTGGCACTCAGCCTTTCTTATGGTCCAACTTTCACAGCCGTACATTGCAACTGGGAAAACCATAGCCTTGACTATACGCACTTTTGTTGGCACTTTTGTCTCTGCTTTTTAGTATGCTGTCTAGATTTGCCATAGCTTTCCCCCCCAGGAGCAAGCATCTTTTAATTTCTTGGCTGCAGTCCCCATCTGCAGTGATCTTGGAGCCCAGGAAAATAAAATTTGTTACTACTTCCATTAAGGAACCTCATTAGTTATGGGAAATATGAACTATTTTTCTATTTAAGAATGAAGACAATGTTAGGTGAAAATATGAAGTCAAGGAGTATCCAAACTCAGAAAAAGAAGAGATATGGTGGATAACTCCTTCTTAACTGGTGGCAGCAATGCCTCCGATAGAAGGTCCATACAGAGAGTGGTAAGGATAGCTGAGAAGATTATAGGAAGCTCGCTTCCCATTATTCAGGATACTGCCTATAAGTACTATATGCTTAGAGCTCAAAGCATTGTTAGAGACCCCAGAAATCCACTTTATAGTCTGTTTCTGTTGCTTCCCTCTCAGAGAAGGTTTCGAAGTATCTACAGCAGGACTACTAGATTCTGTAACAGCTTTGTTCCTTATGTCATCCATCTTGTAAACTTGCAGGATTCTTTTTTTTTTTTTGCCATGCATACGTATACATTCAAACTAGGTTGTGAAGTTTCTCTGTGTCATATATGTTTGTGTATGTGGATATATGCATAATGGTTATCTTTTGAGAGCTGAATGCAATGAAATTTCATTTTAATGTATGCTGATTAGTTTACATTTAAAGTGACAATGAAGTTTTTACTCTATCAAACTTTTGGAATAGTATTCACAGTACCAAGATGTGAAAAAGTAATGGAAATTTTTGGAAGGTCTCAAGCCTTTAGTTTATGCATAAACTTAAGAATATTTCTGACGTAGGAGTTCTGGAAAAAAGAATGAGGGAAAACCCCCCAAAGATTAAAAATAGAGAGACACATAGAAAGATGACAGAAAAAGTTAAAAAAAAAACAAACTTCTTCATAAAGGGATAGAATAAAAGGGTAGAAAGGGGGAGGCAAGCTACTGAACAAATGAAAAAAAGAAAACAAATAAAGAAAAGGAGAAATAGAAAGAGAGAGATGCTACATTTTGACTCAGCTTGCATACTTTAGGTTCTAATACTCCTATTTTTACTCCTACATCTATGTTAACATACCCCCCCTTCAATGCAATCCCCAATATTGCCAGAGAAAAAGACTGCTGAACCCTAGCCTAAATGATCCCCTTTCAAAAATTAACCTTGACTTCTTTTTGTCATCTGCAGAAAGAGCGCAGATTTTCAATTGCTTTACAATTCTGTAATCTTTGGCTTCCATACACCATTACTCTTCAGATGTGTTTCTGGAATTATATCTGATGATATGGGAGTGGGGATCCTTCAAGAGTATCAAGACATGCCATCCATCTCTACACTTCGCATTATCCTAAGATTTCTGTACTATGCCTGATAACCATGCCTGAATAAAGCAGTGACCCTTACGACTTGACAAAAAGCAGTTAATATTTTGATAATGTGTTTTGATGAGAAAGCAGTCTAAGATAGATGTCTCACCATTCTTCCCTACCCTATTAATCAATGGAGGGCTTAAGTATGTATATAACAAAGATTATTTTTCCTGTATTGGAAAAAATATATCATGGAAACTTTATGAATGGCTTCCTTCCAATGGGAAAAGTTTCTGGAAAGGTATAAGAATTTTCAGAGGCTGGTTTTAAAAAAACCAAAACTCTAAATATCACAATGGTTATTTAATGGATTTATAGAAAATCACCATAATACTTGCACTTTTTTTCAGTTGAAATATTTGTTCATTGCTGCAGCTCTACAGCTAGAAATGTTATTAAAAATTATGTATTTATTTAGTTATTTAGCATATGGCATATCATACATGGGCTAGCAATATAAATTAACATTTCAACTAGATCACTAGAACACAATAAAATATAAATGTCAGAAAGATCTATGTTCAAATATCAATGTATAGGCCATCTAACCATAGAGGCGTAGCATTGTTTATATTAAAAAAATCAAAATAGTGCAAATAAAAATGCAAATAAAATGCAGATAAACTACACATACATAGATATTGGTTTATCCTGATGTGAGCTTTCAGGCTGACATCAATGAAGCAGTGGTCAAATTGAATGATCATAGTCTAGGTTTTTTTTTCTTCTTTTTCTTTTGTTCTGACATTTCACCAGATGCTTCACCAGAGATGTTTTGTGGTGAACCATAATCAGACATCCGTTTTCTTGGAATTCTCCAAAATAAACCAATTACAAGACCTCCTACATCTGTCTGGTTCAGAGAAAGGCCAATCAGGAACTGGTACTCTTGGAAATTATTCAATATGGACCAACGAATGTCAGACAAGGAACCAAACAAGGTCCAGCTTTATTGGACTTCTGTGATGTGGACCAATCAAAGATCAGCTTGGCAGGTTCAAATTCAAGAGTGTAGTAAGCCTATTTCAGTTGCCCAAGAGCTGCCAAGAAATACACAACAAAGCAGCTCACTCTGCCTCCAAAGATGTGAGCCGCAGCTACTGGTGAAATGTCAGTACAAAAATAAATAAATAACCACAGTCATTCAGCCTGAAAGCTCATCACTGCTTAATTAATATTGGTTGTTTCCAGACTTAGACATGAACTCTGTTCCCCTCCAGTTTGCACTGATGTATACATGATTGAATATCTCTGCAAAAATTCATCCTATTTACAGTTACTTTATCTGTGACTATCATTTGTTTGTCAAATTTATACATTGCTAATTTCATTTCAACCCGTGGCACCTTACAGCAATACACATCACATTATAAAACAATCAAACTCTTCTAGTCAATGATAAATGCTAGAATGTTTATGGTAACAATGGAATAAATACCAGTAATACCTGACTTTGTAATTGTGTTTATGTTATATAATTTAACATTGTTTTTATATGTATTGATTGTCTGGCAAAGATTTGTTGCTTCCCTAACTAGTCCTTTAAGATTAAGTTGTTCCAAATATTAATAAAAGATGATAGATAGATAGATAGATAGATAGATAGATAGATAGATAGATAGATAGATAGATAGATAGAGATGGAATTTTTTATCAGTACTGTTGAATGAGGGCATTTCCATGGAAACAACTCAGAGTACATCTATGCTGCTCCAGCATCCTAATCACTCACTGTAATTAGGCAGTTCAACTAGGAAACAGGAAATTGGAGAATGCACACCTAAAAGATACTGGGGGAGGGGGGAGGCAGCCCCGTCCCTTCCAATGGGCATGGCTAATATGTGCTTGGGATAGGTTTTCAAAAATCAATTCCACTTCTTTTTAAATCCTTCTTGAGGGCAGCAAAGGCTCTTTCTTGAGAAGAATTGCTGCTATGAAAGCACTCACAAAGTCTCTGTGTTTGGGGGTGGTAAATAGCAGTTTACAATTATTATAATTTTCCGCATGTTTTGACACTCAACAGTTATGAAGAAACCAATTGTAGACAGTGGCTTCCCACCTTTTTCTTCCAGATACACAGAAAGAGAAATCTCAATTTGTTATATTTTTTGTTAAATGAATTTAGAGTTGTCACTGCTGCTGCTGCTTTAAATGTGTAAAGTTTTAGACTCTCTAGGTGATACAGTTATGATAGCAGTTGGGACTATAATTATATAATGTTAAGTGAGACATTGTGTAACCATGCTGCTTCATGACAGCGCTTCCAGCAATTTTGGTTGTCATCGTCAAACAAGGGCCACGTAGATCATTTAGCGAGGACTTCATGTTAGTGCTATTTCTGAGTTCCTGCTGGCTTCCACGCTGACTTTGCTTGAATTCCCATCAGGGAATTTCAAAAGTTGCAATCATGTGACTATGGAATCCTATAACATCATAATGGTGAGCCAAACACCAAGTGGTGGATCATCATTACATGACTGTGGGGACATGGCTATGTCTGAAACTCCAACTACCAATTGTAAGTATCACTCATTCAGCACTATCATAACTTTGTATGGTCAATGAATGAATGGTGGTAAGCCAAGATTACCTATATGGTGTTCTCCACAGGCTTCAGCCACAAATAACCCAGGGCTTTTTCGAAGGAAGAAGCAATAAAAAGAAAAACTAGATTGCCATTTTTTTTAAAAAATATATAAAATTCATTTGGTCCTTTAACCTCCTCTCCCTGTGAATTATTCTCTATCTTTTCCCCCTTAAGGAATCATTTATAGTATCTCTTATTGAAAACCTTCACCAATTTCTGTCAAAAACACAATGCTGGATGAGGTTTTTGATATGAGCTGACCCATTTCCTCAAGAAAAGGAAAGTGAAAACAGTAACATTGCAAGTCTATTTAGTGAAAGTTTTTTCCAAAAGCCACGAATGGAGAAAATTATTAAACAATAACTAAATCTTTGCTAGGAAGCCAGGCAAAATATGAAGCAGAATGTACAATCATGAGGGAAAGCAAAGAGCTTTTATTGGCTTGCCTTTGACATCTGAATATGGGAGGCAGTGGCAAATTTTGACTGAAGCTAGGAAACAAAGAGAATAAATTTATCAAGTTGACAAAATATACTGATTTTCTCCCAAACTGAAAGAGACCACACATGTTATGAAACAAAAAAGAAAGAGAAATAAATAAAAAGAGCTGGCAGATTATAAGCCTATGAATACTGGAGTTTTATTGTGTTCTGTTTCAGACTGTATATCATCTGATTTATATTCTTAGCCAACTTTTTTTTTTATTCTCCTTGGGTTGTATTTTTTTGGTTTTTTTGCAGATGAGCAGAAGGAAAGGGGGAGTCACAGAGCTGCATTTAAAATGGCACAAGTTGGAAGCATATATATCCATGCTACCTACGATATCTAATCTTCACATAAACCGCACCAATATTTTTCTTGTTATGCATTTAATGAGCTCACCCTGCCTCAAATGAAGAGTTTCTTTTTGGAACCATCATAACAATGATGTTTCTATACTGTATTCTACGTATTATTCTATTTACCTATTTGTGGAATTTCTTAGATCCACTTGAGGTTTATGGGAATTGTATTGTTTTATATTGATATTGTTAGTCACCTAGAGCTTATGAGAATGGGCAATATGCAAGGAAAGTAAAATAATTACACAAATGGCTTTTATATAATAATGTTATTTGAGTTTTCACCAATACAGGGTCGACGTCCTCCATTTCAATCTATTTAGATGTTCAGCTTTTTTTTAGCTTCATTTCTGTAAATAAACTGGAAACACCCAGAATAGTAGTTAAAGTATCAGATTAGGAGCTGGGAAACTAAAGTTGTAATTCAGTCCCAGTCACAGAAGCTTTATTGAGTGACTTAATGTCAATCACTTTCTCTCAGCCCAACTATCTCACTGTCTTCCTAAGTGAAGGAGTATTATCTATCTATCTATCTATCTATCTATCTATCTATCTATCTATCATCTATCTATCTATGTCAAACATGTACAAGATATATGACTATGAACATGGACATGAACGAAGGAAATGTCTTGAGCTCCTGACTGAAAGACAGATTGAGATTTGGGAAACACATAGAGGAGATTTGGGGAATGCACAGCAAATGGAATTAGTGCAAAAGCTGGGCAATCTGTGGGCTATGTATGGTTCCTCATTTGCAGCTCCTACAATGAATGACAATGAAGATGTTGAAGCCTTTTTGTATGTTTCTGTTTGAGATGTGCTTGTGTGTAGGTTGAGAGTCTTTAAGTGAAGACATTACAACTGACATATAGCTATCAAAATTGGGCTGTTTCCTTGTACCACCCTAGTGATGAAGGGCTTCTTAAGGCCTTTACCACAACTTGCATTAAAAAATGAACAAGGGTGCTAATCCACCAGCAGATATACATCAATAGATGCAACTTAGTATCTTCAAGGATTTTTAGGCTACATTAAACTGGACGGCAAACCTCTTTAGCCTTTTAAGATAGAAGTAAAATGTGTTTGAGAGCCAGTTTGGTTTAATGGTTAAGACATCAAGCTAGAAATAAAAGCACTGCCTTGGGCACAAAACCAACTGGGTGACATCGGGCCAGTTATTTTCTCTCTGCCCTAGGAAGGAGGCAATGGCAAACTACTTCTGAATAACCTTGCCAAGAAAACAGCCGGGATTTGTCTAGCAGTCTTGAAGAATTGGACATGACTGAACTGGGGAGGAAAAAATATATAATGGAAACCTAGACATTTTTATAGCAAGGAGTTTCATATCAATGAAACTTGAGTTTTATTAATTTTAAAAATATTTTACTGCTGCTAGCACAGTTTAACAAAGATGTCTGCATTATTGGTTAAAGAAGGTTCCATTTAAGACCCTCACTAATGTAAAAACAATGCATTCTTTTTTGTTACAAAACACAGGTGGTGATCCTGTCCATATAGCATATCTATTAACATGCATGTTGGTAACAAACTGTTTGTAGCAGACCCGCAGCCATATTTAGCATGCAATAAAGACCTCTTATTAAGAGCGACAAGAAGTCATATAGCCACAATGGAGCAAGAACTGGTTTATACAAGACCTGTTGATGGAGAAGAGACAGTCCCTAGAAAGTTGTTTGACCACTAGCAGCTGTTGAGTACTTGTATAAAGCACCCTTTATAGAAAGCCTTTTTATGTTTATTGTTCCTTGTGCATAAGATCAAAAATCATACCTATGCAGGAACATAATTAGCAAATTAATGGCCAAACCTTGTACATAAAGGGAGATATTTCCCAGGGAAAAAATGTGTTATAAGCATTTTTATTTTTAAATGGTTTGGCTTTTAAAAACAAATATAAAGTCAATCGTTTCCTTGTTGTACCAAAAAGCTTGCATTAAACAATTCCATGATAGTTTATTTACCTGAACCAGGAACAGGTTTGGCTACTCAGGGCTGCCAAGACTCTGATTTCTGTTCAGTTGGTTATAGCCCTAGATCTGATTTCTTATGTCTCTGTAAATGAAAGTTAATTGAGGGGAAAAGTTCACTTACATAAAGCTAGATCCTTATGTTAAAAATTTTACCCAGGCAAAACAGTATATTTAGTTACAGAATATGCATGCTTCCTATCAAAGGTAAAGAAGGCTGGGAGTATAAATGTTTAATGTGCTCAATTTATAGTCACATAATTTTCTTGTCACTGAGTAGCTCCACACAAATTATCCAGAAGTGTTTCTTTTTAATAGTGGAGATTCACATGATTCCTACTCTTGAAAATGTCAACACATATTTCTGTTGTGAGTAGCACACAATTAATGCTAAGAATATGTCACTTAGACTGAAAAAAATCACTTGTGAATGTTTTTAACAGTGCTTTCATTTAGCGTGCAAACAGACTTTGGGGAGTTTTCACACATACACATGGTCTTGTTTTAACCTTTATGACAATCTTGCAATTGAACATTACTATTGAACAGATTGCCAAAATGACGACTCCTTGCTTAAGAGGCTCTCCATTTAATGGTAGGACTAAGCCATGAATGAGTCTAGTGGTCAAGACACCAGGCTTGAAGCCAGGAGATGGTGAGTTCTAGTCCTACCTTAGGCATAAAAGCCAGCTGGGTGAATTTGGGCTTTCACTTTCTTTTAGCCCAACTCACCTCACAGGATTGTTGTGGTTGTGGGAAAATCAGAAGAAGAGAATAGAATAGAATTCTTTATTGGCCAAGTGTGATTGGACACACAAGGAATTTGTCTTTGGTGCATATGCTCTCAGTGTACATAAAAAGCTAAAATACACTCGTCAAGAATCACAAGGCACAACACCCAGTGACAGTCATACGGTACAATAAGCAATCAAATCATACTAGGAAACAATATCGATATCTATCGCAAGGATACAAGCAGCAAGTTACAGTCATGCAGTCACAAGTGGGAGGAAGAAGGAATATTGGGTGTGTTCACCACCTTGAGTTATTTATAAAATAATACAAGTGGGGAATAAATAAATAGATACAAATAAAAAATATATAAATAAATAAAAACAGTATACCAGGTGTGTCAAACTTATGGCCCATGGGCCGAATGCGTCACGCGTTGGCCACGCCCACACCCAGTTTAGCGAAGGGGGGGAAGTCACGATACGTCACGTGATGATGCCATGACAATATGAGTTTGACACCCTTGCAGTATACCATTATGTTACACTAGCTCAATGCATAAAAGCAATACAGCTTATTTGAAACATCTGTGAAAGGTAAGGCAGCATTTATCCTCCTATTGCATGTGAGAGTTCAGGTAGAAATAACCTAGGCTCAATTAAGTAATCATTCACTTATTGCTGAGAAACTTCAACTTGCTCCAGTTATGCAAAATATGAGAAGGAAAAAAAAAGCTTGACTCAAGAATGTGTACTTGACTAGACAGATTTTAGTGCATATTCAAAGTGCTAAGAGCCAAGCTGGGTGGGCAAGATTAATGGGGAAATGTAGCATTCCATCATTAGCTCGAGAAAGCAAAATCAAAGCCTATGGTTGGTCAAACTGAAGAAGGAAAGAGCTGTGAAAAAGAATGATGTCAGCAACAATGCTAGTTGTAGGTTCTGATGGGCTGAAGGTTTAATAAAGTGATTGATCTCATTGGCAGCTACTCATTGCAGTCTTGGAAAGTCTCCTATGTTCTCCTTGTATGGAATTGAAGCTGCAACAGGATATATTATTGCAAATATCAGAAGCAGGAGGAAGAGTCATCAGACCTGAGAAGTACTTCACAGCCACTTGATCTGATTTACAAATCTGCTGTGATGCGGTGATTTGATTGAAGTGTCATCAAATCAGAGCATCCCATTGAAGCTTTGCAAAGCGTTAGCGCCAATGTGTTTGTGGATGCAATATACCACTGTGTTTGCAATAAAATATACTCTGTTCAGAACCATAGGGTCTCCCTGAAAAATGGAACAAGTAGCAGAAGTCATATGGTTTTAAAATCATGCTGATAGTATCACTTAGATTTAGTTCATTAGTACAATTAGGCACAATAGACAACCTTTACATGGACTTAAAATGTCTGTGTAAACTGGAACTCTGCAATACCAGAGTTTGGGCTCAAGCATGGATTGGATAAATTATATGTGGGTCCAGCCTACAATAAAACAATCCTATCATATTTTGATTATTTTTCAGGCCACTTTGGTGCCACAGATTGCTGGTAAATGGCCTTTGATTTCTCATCCTCTAATGAAAGAGTTCTGTTCATTGAGGGTAAGATAAATTATTTTACGTCACTTTTTATAGTATTTGTAGATTGCCCTAATCAGACGCAGGGCAGTCATATAAATTCTTTTCCATTAAATTATCGTGATTAAAGTGATATGTATTTAGAAAAAGATCCTTTTTTTTTGTAAATAAGTTATTCAAGCCAATGTTGGTTTCATCTTTAAATTGCTTGTGTTTGGGGGGTGGGGGAGAAGCAAACCAGCAAGTCTAAAATTGATTTCTTGTCATAAAAGAAATAAGAAAATAGTAGAAAAAAATATTACCCAATTTAATTCTATCTTGATTCCACATATCCCATTAGATGCTTTTGAATGGGTCTTTATGAATTATTTGTAAAGGTCTCTGTGTGTATATAAGTTTAATCACTCACCTTATAGATGAGTTGATATGAAGAATAAAGCATTAGACCTGTGGGATTAACAATTGTAAACCTTTAGGGAAGACCCAAACATTTTATTTCGTAACAGATAGTGTGCTCCTGTACTGCAACTGTATTGTCCTATCTTTTATTCATGGGCCATCATAAGGGCCGCCAAACAGATTATCATGTTTACATCAGGCCTCCTTTGAGAGATAAATTCTTTAATAGTTGAACTGGCAGAGTTAGTCAGTACTGATATGCCTGCTGCTGAAGGAAGAAAGGGAGGGAGGAAGGGAGGGAGGGAGGAAAAAAATACGTATCTAAATCAAGGAATTGAAATGTGGTGAGAAATGACATCCTATAACAGTCATCAATCAGTAGCTTGTATCACTTGCTAAAGAGGTCACATTAAAGTCTCCTTTTCTTTCATCATTTTACTTGATGGCACCCAACGTTTGCCCAGGAACCTGGGAAAAAGAAACCCACAAGCTGATAGCTATCTTTGAAATTGGCAACCCTTTACAATTGCCGGTTTGTAATGTTGCATGTTTTAAATGCATTTAGATTCCTTGTATAATCAAAGTGCTACAAGACACTTGCCAATTAAAAGAGTTAACTCAATTAAAAGACACACATTTTAACAAGCACAATGAGCATGGCAGCTTCTGCAGTGCTAAAATCTCTTTCAGGATAGATGACTAGACAATCTGTTAGGTTAGAAGCTGAACAAACGTTAAGCTAAGTGTTTGCACTCATCATTTTAAATGTCCCATCTTTTCTAGCACTCCTCCTTCAAATTAATGAAAGAGAATTTTCTTTCCTATTTCAATGGAGAAAAGAATCTGCATAGTGGGTGAAAAATACTTGAACAAAGTACAAGTTACAAAGGTGTGTGTATAAATGTCCTGCATGTAACTATATATCATGTCTCCAGCAACCATATCTTCTGTGACTTCCCTCATTTTCATTAAATTTCACGGAAATACACTACGAGGGATGAACTTGTGCTTTGGAAAAATTGAAATATTCTTTATGTATTTTTTATTTTTTCAGTTTCGTTGCTTCCAAAATTGACGGAAAATTTCAGAAGGCCATTTATGCTATTTCTGTTTTAATCACATTTCAATCTACCAATAGATTTGACAACAGCTTTACTGCTCAATTGAGTTTTTAACTCTGGATTTACAGTAGCCTTTCATCTATCCCAGCTTGTCTACCCCACCACAGAAAGGACAAGAAAGTTAAAAAAGAAAAAAACAGAATGTTTCCGATGTTCTTCCTCCAAAATACTGGGGGATATAACCCATCTCTCCCCCCACACCCCCTGTATGTCTACTGTAAGCAATCTCTTTGCTGCATCTCTTTGAACATTGTTTTGTTATTAGTTGCAAAGTTGCGTCCGATCCATTGAGACCCCATGGACAATATTCCTCCAGGCCTTCCTGTCCTCTACCATCCTCTGGACTCCATTTAAGCTCAGGCCTACTGCTTCGGTTACTCCATCCAGCCACCTCATTCTCTGTCATCCCATTTTTCTTTTGCCCTCAATCTTTCCCAGCATTAGGCTCTTCTCCAGTGAGTCCTTTCTTCTCATTAGGTGGCCAAAGTATTTGAATTCCATCTTCAGGATCTGGCCTTCTAAAGAGCAGTCAGGGTCCTTCTCCTCTAGGACTGACTTGTTTGATCCAAGGGACTCACAGGAGTCTTCTCCAGCACCATAGTTCAAATGCCTCAATTCTTTGGTGCTCAGCCTTTCTTATGGTCCAACTTTCACAGCCATACATTGCAACTGGGAAAACCATAGCTTTGACTATATGCACTTTTGTTGGCACTTTTGTCTCTGCTTTTTAGTATGCTTTCTAGATTTGCCATAGCTTTCCACCCCAGGAGCAAACGTCTTTTAATTTCTTGGCTGGAATCCCCTTCTGCGGTGATCTTGGAGCCCAGGAAAATAAAATCTGTCACTACCTCCATTTCTTCTCCATCTATTTGCCAGAAACATTAAGATTGTCAAAATGCATTGTATGATTAATGTGAACCTTAAGATGGTCATAATACATTGTTTCCCATATTCCAGTATAAAATGTTCTGTTGCATGTGCAGGTACAAAACAGCCTTCACCACTGAATAAAACTATATACTGTATTTTTCAGAGTATAAGACGCACCTTAGTTTTTGGGGAGGAAAATATGAAAAAAGCTGATTGGCAGGTAGATCAGCTTCCCGGAATACCCCCAATCAGCTGTTCCCAGAGGTGAATTTTAGCAACAGGTTCCTTGGTTGTGAGCTCTGTGCCTTGCTTTTTTTCTGCTTTTTTTCTGCTTTTTTTCCTGCCTCTGAAACTTCTGAAACTCTGTTTCAGAAAAAACTTTTTCCTGCCTCTGAAAGCCTCTGAAACAGAGCTTCAGAAAAACAGCCTCTGAAGCTCTGTTTTGGGGCTTCTTTTCTAAAGCTTCGTTTCTGAAGCTTTTTTCAGCCTCTGAAACCTCTGTTTGAGAAGCTGGGTAGGCCTACATTCGGAGTATAAGACGCACACAGATTTTCAACCTCTTTTTTGGGGGGAAAGGTGCATTTTATATTCCGATATAATACGGTATATTAAATTCTCTTGTCACCCTTAAAGGTAACCAGAGGCTTGGAAGTTTGAGACTATCTTCTGGAGAGAGAAAACTTCCCTGAAGATGGGCTTCAGCACAAGCCCCAAAGCTTGGAAGAATAAAACATTGGTTCTGGTGATTGGCTATGTTTGGATTCCAGGATCTTAGCACACAAGTTTTCTGAGAGCTCTCAAGTTGTTGGAGCCATGCTCCCAGCTTAGAAGTCACAGTCCCGAGTGCTCCTACCCCACATTGGGACCACATTGGCCTTTATTTTCCACATCCTTTCTATTTCCTCCTACAGGCCCTGGCACTTCTCCTCACAGTCCTTCCTCCTGATGTTCCTGTCATTGGCACACCTGCATCTATCACCATCACTGTCTTCTGCTCCTTGTCTAATGTTGTCTTTTTATGTGTCTTGTTGTTAAATGTTTTAAAAATAGGCTGGTTTACACATTCTTCAAATCAATAAGAGGTAAATCTATTGCAGAAATATGGTTATACCAGTCACCATACCAAAATGCATGATTCTCTCATTTTTAATGATTTAATAAATTTGGAAATAGAAACTGATGAAGTGGGCTCATGGTTGAAATTTATATAAAATTAATAGTTGTTTCTCAAAGGCTAAAACATATGAAGAACAGTTGCAGGAACTGGGCATGTTTAGTTTAATGAAAAGAAGGACTAGGAGAGACATGATAGCAGTGTTCCAATATCTCAGGGGCAGCTACAAAGAAGAGGGAGTCAAATTATTCTCCAAAGTAACTGAGGGTAGAACAAGAAGCAATGGGTAGAAACTAATCAAGGAGAGAAACAACTTAGAACTAAGGAGAAATTTCCTGACAGTTAGAACAATTAATCAGTAGAACAACTTGCCTCCAGAAGTTGTGAATGCTCCAACACTCGAAGTTTTTAAGAAGATGTTGGATAACCATTTGTCTGAAGTGGTGTAGGGTTTCCTGCCTAAGCAGGGGGTTGGACTAGAAGACCTCCAAGGTCCCTTCCAACTCTGTTATTCTATTCTATTCTAAATTGTAGAATATACCGAGCCATTTCAAGGTGAAACAGGGCAGTTGGAACTGTACTGCTCCATTTCTTTCTGAAAACAGAACCCAGAAATAAATAATGCAGCACCATGGCTGCTTTTTTAAATTATGCAAATACAGAAATTCTTACTAGGCACACATTTTGAGGTCCCAGAAAGAAAGGCAAGAGAAAAGCCTTCTATAATCATGATACAGAGGAGGATTTTGCAGAGAAATATCCTCTTTGAATAAATAATGACTCTCTCTTTTTATTATGTCGTTTCAAGAGAAATGAAAAACTTTCCTAAAGATTTGTATCTTCCCTTTATTTGTGAATTAAACCCTTGATATTTGCATGTAATATTAAAATATATATACCTAGGATGTGACAAGATATTAGTTTGGTCTGGGCTGGCTCATCCTTGTGAATCACATAAAATGCCTTGTAAAACTATACATGTGAAATGTTTGAGGACAAAATTTTAAACTCTGTGTACCTCTCTTTTCTCTCCTACTAAACAATTTTCTACTAAAAGCAACTGGAAATATAAGACATCTGACTTATTATGCACAACTCCCAAAAGATATAATAGTGCTATTTTGAACTTTTTCCAACTTACTAGCACACTGAATAGCTCAAGGTTAATTCCATCTGTACCTTCTGCTTTAATAAAACATACATAAATTCACAGACACAGAGATAATATATCACTCTCATTTAATGTATGCATTGGCAATATCTCATTCCCTAAAATCAAATACAACTTGGGAAATATAGGAAAGGACCAGATTACAGTAGCAAAATATAAGAAATATGTGAGAAATATAAGCCCTCAGACTGTAAGTCTGTAACTCGCTCATACTGAGAGCTAATTTGATCTCGTGGTTAAGGCACCAGGCTAGAAAGTGACAGAACATGAGTTAAAGCTTCATCTTAGCCATGAAAGCCAGGTGGGTCAGTGATTGTCCCCCCCCCCCACTCTCCATCCCTCCCTCCCTCCCTCCCTCCCCCCCTCGCTCTCATACAAATGAATCCTTATGCCAAATTCTATGTTATGCCATATGTTTGAGAGGACAAGAACTATTCTGCAGGGTAAATTCTACTGAGCACCTTCAAAAATATGACTTTATTTCAGAAACTTTGTGATTTGCATAATAATCATCTCAGTAAAGAAAAGTCTTTAAAATTATCTCTGATTAGGTAAGTGGAAATGGTCTTGAAACTATTTTCCATAATTGTAGTATGTACTGTATGTATGTGTGTGTGTATCTTTGTATGTATGTATGTATGTATGTATCTATGTATGTAATAGATGTTGCTGGGATTACCAAAACCTGATTTGATTTGGCATGGTAGGTCCCTAGCTTCTTACTGGATAATTTAGTAAGTAAAATGGGAAATGGGTTGTAATATTCCAATTTCTTTCTAACCACATTTTACTGAATAAAATGCATGTTTCTGCTTATGTACAAGACAGACAGTCCTTGACTTACAACCAGAATTGAGACCAGAATTTCCATTGCTAAACAAGGGAGCTGTTAAGTGAGTTGCATTGGGTGTACAAAAAAAAATGTTTTTGCCACAGTTGTTAAGCAAATAGTGGTTGTTAAGTAAATCCCATGTTCATTAAGCAAATCTCCCTTTCCCCCATTGTCTTTGCTTGTCAGAAGCTGTCTGGGAAAGTTGCAAATAGTGATCACATGACCCTGGGATGCTGCAACCAATTTACAATACATGTTGGTTGAATTTTTAACCATGTGAGTGTGAAGATGCTGCAACGGTCATAAGTGTAAGGGGTGGGAAAACATTTTTTTCAATGCCGTTGTAACTTCAAATGGTTCTTAAATGAATGGTTGTTAAATTGAGGGATACCTGAAAATATTTTTCATATTCGCTGCAAGAAATTCAACCTTGCCCTTACTTTCTTCCCAATCCTCTCTCCTGCCTTCCTGTGAATAAAATGTTAGATCTTGCCTTTCCCTTTATGCAGAGATACCATCTATCTAAATATTAGAGAATTACTTCATAGATGCCCTACATCATGTTTGTTCATATGGCATAGATCAATAAATCCAGCCATCCAGGCTGCCATTCTGTACTTTTAGACTGGTGTCTAAAAATACCAGTCGCAGTTATGCCTTCTGCTCGCTATTTGAATATAGACTGGTTATTTTACACACTTCCCCTTACCTTTAACAAATGTAATCCTTATGCTTATGCTCTTAAAAGCTGGTAAGTGTGAAAATGTCAGTCTAATAACAAACATAAATTGTGAAGATTGAAACCAGGAGAGCTTGTGCTGGTAACTCATACAACTGAGAATATGCATACTTCCATCGATATAACAGCAGCGGCTGATGGTACTATGGCAAAAGTCTTTACTTCCATACCATGTATGGTATAAAAGAGGACACTGCCTGCCTTTACACTTGCAACTGCATTGTCTCCATCCACATTAGAACACTGTTTTCCAGTAGGTTGAATTTAGAATAGAATAACAGCGTTGGAAGGGACCTTTGAGAACTTCTAGTCCAACCCCCTGCTTAGGCAGGAAACCCTACACCACTTCAGACAAATGGTTGTTCAACATCTTCTTAAAAACTTCCAATATTGGAGCATTCACAACTTCTGGAGGCAAGTTGTTCCACTTATGAATTGTTCTAACTGTCAGGAAATTTCTCCTTAGTTCTAAGTTGCTTCTCTCCTTGATTAGCTTCCACCCATTGCTTCTTGTCCTGCTCTCAGGTGCTTTGGAAAATAGCTTGACTCTCTCTTCTTTGTGGCAGCCCCTGAGATATTGGAAGACTGCTATTATGTCTCCCCTAGTTCTTCTTTTCATTAAACTAGACATACCAAGTTCCAGCAACCGTTCTTGTATGTTTTAGCCTCCAATCCCCTAATCATCTTTGTTGCTCTTCTCTGCACTCTTTCCAGAGTCTCAACATCTTTTTTACATCGTGGCAACCAAAACTGAATGCAGTATTCCAAGTGTGGCCTTACCAAGGCATTATAAAATGGTATTAACATTTCACGTGATCTTGATTCTATCCCTCTGTTCATGCAGCCTAGAACCATGTTGGCTTTTTTGGCAGCTGCTGCACACTGCTGGCTCATATTTAAATGGTTGTCCCTTAGGACTCCAAGATCCCTCTGGGTGGTGTAGCACATTGCTGAGTACCAGATACTGTGATTGTGGGTTGGCTATTTCAGCGTGATATGTTTGCATTAGAAGCAGATCTGCACTAGCCATTATGAAAGCAGAAGGTACAAAACTGATCTCTCATTTTAGGACATAATATTGTGTTTTGGAAGTTTAGGTATAGCTGGAAGAAATTCTATGAAACTAGATGAGATGAGAGGAACTCATGCCTTTACGTGACATGCAAAAACCATACAACGTTCTATCTTAATTACAATGAATTGAATTAAGATACTGAATTTGGAATCTATTAATTTTTCAATTTCAGTATAGAAGTCACTAGTGTTCTAAAGCGTATTAAGGGTTTTTTTTCCCCCTTTCAAAATGAAATAAGCAAATAGGGAATACTAGCCTGTGAATTACTACTTATTAGTTGTATGAGTAATCCACCCAGGGAAATCCCTAATTCTGTAGCATCCAAGAGACTATTGTTCAACATTTTGGATTCTTTTTCAAATATTAGTCATTGAACATTAATGCTGGGAGGTAATGAATAACAGGAAAAAAAATAATGTACAGATGTGTGCTTGGAGCTTTTCTAGTCTGCTCATGAGCTTTAGCTTGCTCTAGACAATTTAATCTTTATGATTTAAAAACAGGAAGAATGCTGGTTTTGAAATAAATAAATAAATACCATAGGATGTCCAAACATCTTGAGTTCCCAAGGAAGTGCTCCATTTCTCTTTGAAAACACCTTCCCCAATTGCATTGTTTAAATATATTACAATGGCTTTTTATTACTTCTTCTATATTGCAAACCATCGTCTTGAACAGATGGCAGAGGAAGTGTCAAGGGACTATTGCCATCAGAGTGCAGAGGCAAGGGTAAACATTCTACAAAGCAGGCTATTTTCTGGATCAGTCTAAAGCTCAGGAATGGAGAGAGGAATTTAAGAGTCTGGTGACAGAAGGTACTGTTTTACCTACATTCCCTCAGAAACTATCAAGGAATTACTGTGAGAAAGTAGAGGTTCCTGACCTTCACATAGAAGCTCTATGAAGAAACTCAGAAATTGTCGAAGATTCTTAACATTCAGACTTGAACTTATACTCGGTGACAATAGTAAGAGGTAGACAGGGAGAGATTCAAACTAGAAGATGATAAAAGACAGTACAGGAAGGGATTTTTATCAAGTTCAAGTTACTTGATATGTTTATAAACTGTCTTGGAAACCGAATTTAAAAGGAAGTAGGTGGGATTCAGGGAGGAGCAGGTGGGTTTGTGCAGTGAAATAATAAAATTTTAATATCCTCTTGAAACACACTGGGAATGTCTATCTGAAGGCATAAGACAGCTTATGACTAGGCTTCTGAAGAATAAAACGAATCTCACTTTTTAAAAGCTCAGATTTGGCAGGTTTACAGTTTTCTGGAATATAAAAAACCCACTTTGCAGCTGTTAGATACCATCACCTTGAAAACTGACAACTTGGCAGGAACACCATTTATGCTGTCTACTATGACTTTCTCCTTCTCCTCTTCCTCCTGGTTTAAAAGAAGCTGCCTTCCATTGAGATAGCAGGGCTTATTTTCAAGTACACGGATGTAAATTTAGATGCCACTTTCCTATGGGACCACTTTGTGCTTATTCCTTATCGGTGTCTCATGTTTCCTGTTTTGTAAGCTGAAAATAAAATTAAGTGACAGTTTCTTTAAGCTATCAAAATGTTTTTTACGGTTACCCACCATTTGGAATAGTAAATACTTGTATAGTTTGGAAAGAGGAATGTGCAAATGCATAGTGGTGCTTTAACTTAAAGTTATTATATCATAGCCTTCATTAGAATAAATCTTGTTCATTGTCATAATAAAAACAATGTGGCAGTACAATTAATGTTCTCATTCTTAAATGCAAATTATAGTATTATCAGCTCGTATTAGCTCTGGAGGCTAACTGGATGCTTTTGTTTAACAAAGAAAACGAAAGAAAAATGAGGAAGATATTCTGAGTACATAAGTAGCATTGCATGTTTTATTCATGGTGTGTTTATGTGTACATTTTTCAAATTATTTGTTAGAAGAAACAATCACTTGCAAAAGATCTAAGAGTGATAAAGACCCGCATATGCCTGTTTTTCACACACTGATAGTGAGGAAGATCTCTTCTCCCAATGATACAGAAACAATATTTTGAAAAGTCTTATCTATTTTACAAGATTTCGCTCAAAGATTTTGAACAATGATGTCACTATTCATGTAATATTACAGAAGAATGAGAGGCTCATATTGAGCCATTGGTTTCCATTCTTGGCAGCTTCCAATTTAAGGGGCTTTAACTCCCAGAGTGGTCAACTATGGCTGTGAGTCATGGATCCGCTCCTGGACCCCTCTCCAGATGTGAGTTTAGAGGAGGAAGGTGAGTTTGAGTCTGCAGAGGAAAGTGTGGACAGTATTGGTCAGAGAATGCTAGCCTGATGGAGCACCTCAGTTGGGTCAATCGGACCAGCAACAGTCTCAGACTGAGGGAGGTGAGCTACAGCAAGTTGGCCATGAGGCTCCAGGCAAGTATCAGGACCAGCTGCTGCCCCTTAGCAAGGAGGTGGAGTCCATACCTCCTCCTGATCCAAGGACATGGAGTGTAGAGAGGAGACAGGAACAATGCTGGTCAGCTAGACTATTCATGTGGGGGCAACCTGGCCTCTCATGAAGGGTTGCACTAGCATTGCCTACTTAATCCCGTCCTGAGGACTTGAGCACTGCTGGAGCAACATTCCCAGTTCCATGGGAATGTTCAACTCTTGGACTGTTTTCCTGTTCTTCAGGTGTGTTCATTGGACTTGTTTACCAGTGACTCTTGCCATACTGAGCTCAGAATCCGGAACTGCACAACGAGGGTACTTTCCAAGGACTTGTTTGAGGGAGTTTGTATAAAAACCTGTAGAACTCTTGCCATACTGTATGTACATGATGGGGGAGGGGGGAACAGGACAGCACACCATGATGGTTGGAAGTTCACACATATGGAAGATGTAAACCTTCCAAGTATGTAAAAATAAATTGTGTTCTATTGGCTTGGTTTTATTTGTAATGTGTAAATTTAATTATTACAGTTAATGTTATCGAGAAGCTATAGCTTTTTCCACAAAGAACATTCCAAACAAATCCCAATAGAAGAGTATATAACCGTTTGGCAATTTGGCTATAAGCAACCAATGTTTATGTGACAAAATTAAAGGAGGAGTGAATGGAAATCCAATAGATGAATATGCTAATATGAGTAACATTGGCTGTTAGCATTTCCATCCCTTCATCTGAAACAAAACTCTAGGGAAGCGATTTGGAGACCCTTGTCATTCAAATCCATAGAACTACAACTGTAGTCACTCAGTTTCAGGATTAAACTTTCATGATAAGATGATAGCAGCTCCTTGTCCTTCTGTTTTTTAAAACAAAACACTTCCGCTACTTTGCTCCTTTGGAACCTTTGTACTTGTAGAACATTTGACATTCATCCTTGAGTTGTAGGCATAGAACATAGAATGTCCACGACCACTTGTATACCTCTCCGGCTTAGCTTATTTCTCAGTCTAGGAGTTACATTCTATGACACCCATGGGAGGCAGAAAGACCTTCCTACCTGCTTGAAGAGCTAAAAGTCAGCATTGAAATGGTTGCTGGAAAAGAAAAGAAAATCTTCAAAATGCACGGTTTTGCAAGCGAACACACAGAGCTCGTTAATCTTGCAAACCCCATCATATTTGTTTAATGTTTTTATTTATTTCCCACCGTTATTATTTTTTATAAATAATTCAAGAAGGTAGACATACCTAATAGACTTTCTTCTTCCTGTTTTCCCCATAAAAGCAACCCTGTGAAGTGAGGTGGGCTAAGAGAGAGAGTGACTGGCCCAATGTCACCCGTTGGGTTTTCTTAAGGCAGGACTTGAACTCACAGCCTCACGGTTTCTAGACTGCAGCCTTAACCACTAGTGGAGACGTGAGTTCCTGATTCAATAGTCACATTCATACCTCTCAGATAAATTTGAAATTATGCACTCATACACAAATGAAACACAATTACATTCAGTTATGGCAGTTAGCTAAATTTTGTTTTCCCATCTTATCCCTGCATGAAGAAGCCACACCATTGATGCAAATACAAATGTATTGCCCTAAATACACACACATAGTGTGCCTCCAAAGGAATGGGATTCTATAAAAAGGGGGATTGCTTGTATCTTTACATTCAAAATGTGGAACCTAGCAGATCGCATCAGGGTTCCCCGCTCCTGTTTTAAAACAGTGCAATTTGTTCAGTTTGTTGTGTCAAAATACAACAAAGTAACTTTAAAGTTCTTGTCTTTATGTAGTCGTTAATTTGGAGTGCAATTTCATCCCTGAATATTTCTCTTTATCATTACCACCACCACATGAATGTGTGGATAGATATAACTCTCAACAAATTTAAACCACTGATTCACAAATCTGGGTAAATTATCCAAAATTGGCTATTAAAAGTGGTTTTTCTATGGATAACAACCAGTGGTGGGATTCAATTTTTTTTACTACCGGTTCTGTGGGCGTGGCTTGGTGGGCGTGGCATGGCATGGCTTGGTGAGTGTGGCTTGGTGGGCGTGGCAGGGGAAGGATACTGTAAAAACTCCATTTCCTCCCCACTCCAAGGGAAGGTTACTGCAAAATCCCCATTTCCTCCCGATCAGCTGGGACTCGGGAGCCAGAGAATAGATGGAGGCGGGGCCAGTCAGAGGTGGTATTTACCGGTTCTCTGAACTACTCAAAATTTCCAGTACTGGTTCTCCAGAACTGGTCAGAACCTGCTGAAACTCACCTCTGGTAACAACCCACAAACCCATTACCCAATCACAACAGCAACTGTTTTAAATGTTTTATTCACAAAGGGAAAAAAGGACATTCTAATAAGTGACTTTGGGCAATGAAGGAAAAAGTTTGGGAAACTCTGGTTTAAATGCAGCCTAGAGCTTCAGAATCAAATGGATTTATGGAAGTGGGTTTCTGCTTCTTCCTTCCTTTGGCTGTTCCCAGGTCAAATGTTGCTCCTCAAATCTCAAACAAAGGCACAAAGCTTTTCTGAATGGGTGAACCGTACAGCAGGTCAGATGGACCACAAGTCTTCTCACTTTGACCATCAGTGGAATGAAACCACTGGATACAGCTCAGTGTCAGAGCATTTAATTCATGCAATGATGGCATAAAGCATAAAGTTGTCAGTTTTGGGATGAAGCTATAGAATAGTATCTTACCTCTGAGTTATATAAAAGGCTAATGAAATCTGGAATCCCCTTCCTTAATTTTATCTACTGTTCTATCTTAGAAAAAAAGAAACACTCCTTTTTGTTTCCATTGAAACTATATATCTCCCTTAAACGACATACCAATGCTTCTTTTTTGTTAAGCAGAAGCCAAGTTATATAAGAAAGCAGAATTTTTTAATTAATCCTTAACATGCCATTAATAACTCCATCATCAGAAAAAAAACCCTAATCATTGCTTAGCTGATTTCTGGCTCTATTATGAAGATTTTATAGTAGATTAGAGACATCAGATATGATTTATACATAGCTTTCTCAAAGCAGCTGACATCTAAGAAATGACCCCCACTAGCCTTAGCTAAATCTCCTTTCAGTCAAACATCTGTTCCGTGTTTGTGCTGATTTGTTGATTTGTTTGTTTGTTTTGCCTGAAAGAGAATTGGGCCAGAAGTTTGTATGCTCTGTCATTATAAAACTTGTACAGGGCTGGTTTTTTTGCTGCCCCCCTCCCCCGCCTCATTTTCTTTTCTTTTCATTTTTCTTTATCCAGGAAAATCAGCAGAGTCTTGTTTTGAAGAGTAAGCAAAGGATTTTCTCTGTGGATTAAAAATAATATTTTCCAGTGTTATGCTTTCCATAAGTACTGTTGTTTTTACATAAAGCACAGCGATCATACCGCAGCAGTTAACAGAAACATTTAATCAAGAAGGGCTATAATTGTTGTGCCTTTATGCATAATATTAGCCATATTTTAGTTTCATAAATCATCCCTTTTTAAAAAAAAAGATTTCATGCAACTTTTCATATTAAAAAGTCTTCTGAAAGCGGCTTACGATCAAAGTCTTCATAAAATAAAATAAAATCTTAAAATTAATTTGTTAAACTAATTTCTGCCAAAGCAGCCATTCTAATTTATTTAAAGGCTTCTGCATTAACCATGCATTTGAATAGAACTTTTTAGGTCTTATTAAGATATAATATGATTGTCCAAGCTGGGAACAAAGAAATCATTTGAAGTACACTTTAGAAATCAGATGTGTTCTGAGGTGATAACCAGAGTGCATTGTTCAGAAAGACAAATAATAGCATACTTTGAAAGGATTATTTTGCCCTGGACAGAATAATGTAAGATTCTATATAACACTTGGTTCACATCGATGTATACATGCAAACTTATTTTGATTTCTCTTCAACAGGTGACTGCACTAGAGGCAGAAATTAGGAGAAAAGTTGAAGGCTGTCCTTTTGCCCAAATTAAAATTACTTTATGTCACATGATATCGAGAACACCCTATTTTCAAGAATAATTTGAACACTTTTAAATATTGTTCACTCTTTGAATTTTTGCAAAAGTAAGATCTAACCATAGCCAGTTAGCCGAAATGGTACAAGGAGGTTTAAACATCCAAAAACATATTTAATGTTGTATCACGGTCGCTTTCACAATAAATGAATTTCTTATTTATTTATTTATTTATTTAATTTTAAAATTCAAGCCTTAATTGATAAGAACCAGTTTCGTCTAGTGGCTAAGGTCCCATGCTAGAAAGCAGGAGACTGTGAGTTCTAGTTCCACCTTAGCCATAAAAGCTAGCTGGGTGACTTTGGGCCATTCATTCTCTCTGTCAGCTCACCTCACCTCACAGGCTTGTTATTGTGTGGAAAATAGGAGAAGGAAGAAGTAGTAGGTTTGTTCTCCGCATTGAATTATTTATAATACCTGAAGGCCTCTGCAGCAGATAATAGAACTCCAGGTCAATCTGGAGCTCTGTTATTGGCTGCAGAGGCCTTTCCTGAAGGGCCTCTGATGGTGAAAAGGAGGCAAAGGGAGATGTGCACATCAATCTGGAGCCCGTTTCTTGGCTCCAGAGACCTTTCTGTGAAATGGAGCAATACACACAAGTGGTGGCAAGCTGCCATAGAAGAAGTGGGCTGGCAAGGCAAGGCAGGCATCAGGGTGTGCGAGGCCCGGCTGCAACTGTCTGAAGGTAAGAAGTAGGGCAGTTCCACTTCCCCCATCCCGACCCCAGCTTAATTTTTACCCATGCATCCTGGAGTGGGAGGGGTCTTAACTAGGGCTTATTTAACTGGGGGGGGGTAGGGCTTATTTTGGGCACATGTGTAAAATTCAAGCGAGGGCTTATTTTTAGGATAGGTTTTATTTTTGGTGAAACACAGTAATAATAAATGCTGGATTAAAAAAAAAACTAACAAAAACTATTTTCATGCAAAAATAAAGAATTTATTCCCCTCTAAATATTGTTGCTTTAAAATTACATCCCAGAGTTCAGTGCTGGCAGATGTTAATATCAGAATCACTGTATCATACCTTTCAAAAATCCTGGAGTACCAGGGAAGTACCTGAGGATTGGAAAAGGTTGAAGGTGGTTACCACCTTCAAGAAAGGGGAGAAAAACAGACCCAGGAAATTACAGACCAATCAGCCTAACAGCAATACCTGTGAAAATCCTCGAAAAGATAATAAAAAAACATATCTTTGAACATCTAGAAACAAATAAAGTTATAACTAGTAGCCAGCATGAGTTTGTTTAAAAAAAATGGAACATGCCAAGCCAATCTTATTTCATTCTTTGATAAAGTGACTAAATTAGTAGACCACCAAATGCTGTACAGTATACTTAGATTTCAGTAAGCCATTCGACAAAGTAGATCACAACCAACTTCTTTGTAAGCTAGAAAAATGTGGCATAGACAACATCACCACCAGATGGATTTGTAGCTGGAAGTTTTTAAGAAGAGATTGGACAGTCACTTACTTGAAATGGTATAAGATTTCCTGCTTGAGCAGGTGGCTGGACTAGAAGACCTCCAAGATCCTTCCAGCTTTATTCTATATATACTCTTTCTATTTCCAAGTTGGTTAGAACAATTAGCTGTTGTCATTCAACTGTATCTAGAGGCCACAACTTCCTCATAGTTGCCTTGCCCGAGTCACACCATTTTAATTATTTAATGGATGACATTTAAATAGAGTGCATTTTTTTAAAGAAAAAAATGTCTCTATTACAAGAGACATGCAAAACAAAAATAGTGAATGGCATAGCAGCCACTACTAAATAGGTTTCTAGCAAAACTACCTCTATGGAAGTTAATAAAAAGAAGCATACCATTAAGATCAAAGTGCTTGCAAATGCAGCATGTCCCTCTTTTAAAATGTAGGTCATACACAGAAAGGAAGGTGTAACACGCTTGTGCCCACAAATTGATTTCCACAGCAAAATATGTTGCACTTACAAAGGTAATAATGGAAACTCAAACACAATCCATTTGTAGAATTCTTTGAACTTTAGGACAGGAATTTGAAGTGTGCCTTACAGTTTAGTGATCTAAAAAAGAATGCCAACATTATAGGCGTTCCAGATGAAATAACATGATTGGGAAAGATTTTATATGCACTAAAACAGCCAGGTTCCCAAAATCTTTAGTCTTAAGGCACATTACAAAGCAACATTGACAGACATATATGCCATAATAATATGTGTCATCCATGTGCATTTTAACTGTCAGATTCCTATCCCGCCCACCCAGTTTTTGGAAACAAGACTAGAAAATGTTAATTTCAGTGAACCTGGGTATAAAGAAGCATGTCCTTTTGGTAATTTCCTTTTGGTAGATGTTTTTCTTCACAAGGCCTTTAATGGACTTCCTTATAGTTCTCCTGGAGTTTCTGCCATTTGGGCATTACTAGGAGGCATCACTGTAGAGCAAATGTTTCAAAGTAATCACCCTGTTTGTTGCATTTACAACACATTTGGCCTTAAATTCAATAGGGAGACCAGGTTGTATTGACACAGGCTCTTTCGTGGACTCTTGTTATTTCTAGTTCTTTGCAATGTATGATAGGATTTCAGAATATAAAGTAAAGAAATTTTGTTTAAAGGGAGGGAATGGTGATAAACAGAATTTGTTTTTTTAAAAAATAACTAGAGGGAGGGATTGGTGTGATGGAAAGGGGTCATTTGGGCAAGTCTTTGCTCACATATCTCTAATCTGACAATGCTATTCACACAGACCACAAAAAAATAGCCAATAAGACAATAAATGCATGAACAAATATACTAATTCCCTATGCCAAATTCAGAACAGTTTCATAAGTGGCTAAAAATCATGGTAGAAAAGTATCAGCATTCAGTATTAATAGGATGAGAATGAGCCCATGACTGTCTAACTCGCATCGTCACGGCGACGTCACGTGATGTATTGTGACTTTTTCCCCCCTTTGCTAAACCGGGCGTGGGTGTGGCCAGCATTGCGTGGGTGTGGCCAGCATTGTGGGTGTGGCCAGGGTTGCGGGTTTGGCTAGAGCAGGATAGAATAACAGTAGCAGAATGTCTTTCTTTAAAGAGCTGCAGAGAAAAGCAGGATCACTCTTTAATCCTAGGAACTAGGAGCAGGGTGAAGCACTGATACACTGGGAATAAATCATTCTTTGATCTTCAGAACCAGACAGCAGTCATCTGTACTTTAGTGACTTCCCAATATGTTAGATTCTGAGTTCCATAGTTCTAAGACAACATGTTCAAAAGCAATTGATCTGCATGTATCAGATTGAGGAATACGTTCTGCAACTGATATGTTCCAAAACAACAGAAGTATTTGAATGTTTCCTCAATGTTAGTGCAGACTACTGGATCTCATCCTAAGTGATAACATGTCCAAAAGAAGGTAATTTTTTGCTGATTTTAGGTTCACAGTTCTATTATGGTAGCAGTAGGAAGAGATCATACCATTATGCTTGTTTAAAGATCTCCCTTAAAGCAAATATCCATAAAAAGTGCTGCATGGTTCCCATGGATCTAAAAAGGGCTTCCTGAAGGGACAAGAAGGGAGCTTCTTTCCAAAGAAATATTCACATTTGTAAAGGTCTTACTCTTTGCCAATACCTCGTAAGGTCAGCGATCACATCAACAAAACTCTCTTCCCTTTCCTTCCAAAGATTTTTTTTTTTGGTAGTGGTGGTGGGAGGCTTAATGAAGACTCAGGCAGATGTTGATATTGTGAAGCCACTTGGCTGCTAGTTGACAACCAGAAGGAAGGGGGAGGGGAAAATTTCCTTATTATTTTATATTATTGACACCACTGCCAAAGGAGAAGGGCAAATGAAGTTAATATTTTCACATTAGAGCAACAGGCCCTTCATAAATTATTAAAACCCATACAATTTATTATCCTGTCCAAAGCTATAAAAGTTATTTTAAAAGTATGTAGCATCACAAGCCATTTTACTTAATTAATGATTTTATTTTCTGAAGCCAGGATGTTTTGTGGTTTATAAATCATTGTGCTAAATCCTAACACTTCCTTAAGAGAGAGTGTTGGCTTTTGCTAATCAGCTGTTGCCTATGGGGCCGAGACATTACTATATCCATGACTCCTGCAGGAAATACTTTAATGCCAAGCTCCAACACTCTGCAGACCAAATGGTAACCTTTGCACATAGCAAGAAATTATGTTTAAACAAAGTGGGAAGGGAAGGAAAGGAACTGAAACAGACTTCTATTCAAATGTGTTTTCTTATCCGTGTTCATACTTGTCTTGTGCTCTATCCACGAACAGACAGAATAGGCAGGCAGTGGCAAATCATTTAAAAATATTTATTTCTTTTTTTTAAAAAAAAAGGAGGGACATTTCAGGGTCATGGTCTTAATGGTGGCTAAATTGATCCATCTTTCAATGCATTTACCTCCCAAAGATACATAAGCATGCATTCATCTCCTGATCTTACTAGTTAAACAATGTCTTCTAAATAAATAAAGTTCAAAGCAAAAAAAAAGTTGGAATATATACACAGAAAAGTATTGATTATGGAACTTCTATTGAGGATTTGGAAAAGAAGCATTGTAAGATTGACAATTTGCACTCTGGACAACTGCTCCTCATGAGGCGATTATAACTGGAAGTCAAAGGATTTCAATCATGCTCACAGCTGCAATTTCAGTCTATTATACGAGCATAACCAAACCTCATTTCTTAAACACTTGTGGGTACAGTCATTTTACAGCTAAAGAATTATCACATTTTTAAAATATAAGGATAATATTCCATTTGGTGAATTATATTTTTATGGGTTACAAAGGAATAAAGAAAGAAAGAAAAGATTTGAAGGATGAGGGAATTTTTAGAAAAAAATAAAGAAAAATTGGAAAAGATCTAAATGGAGGTGTCAGAAGAGATTACATAAAAACTCTTAACAGATGCAATGAAAAATGTGAAATTTACATTATATTATAATCTTATATAGATTTTTTATAAAATGACGTATCATTGGTGTATGTTGCCAGATCAATTGTCTAGAATGTATTAGGGCACTTCAAATTTAATTTTTTTTTTATCATGTTTGGTTTATATGTAAAAAAAGTTAGAAAATTCTGGGTTCAAATACATATAATAGAGGATTTTGAAGATTAGTACACAACTGAAGCCAGAATGTTTTGACAAAGAGTTGGAAATCATGGATTTATTTATTTATTTATTTATTTATTTATTTATGTATTTTGTACATGGTGTCTGCAATGAGACTGCTATTGTGCACAAGGATGCAAAGAGTCAACTTACCCACAATGGATGAATGGCTGGTAAAATTGATAGAACTTGCTGAGATGGCTAAATTAATTTATTTGATTAGAGGAAAGATAATATATATATATTTACTGCTGACTGGAAAACCCTTTCTGACTTTTTGCGTGAAACGGGATTTATGCTTTTGATGATTAGACAGAGTAGATTATAGAAAGAACAGAGTTAACTTGTAACCATAAAACTTATGTTTGTATTTATCACTGCTGTGAAGTAAACTGGAAGCCACTTCTTTGTACCTTTTTTCCTTTTTTTTTTCTATTTGTCTCTTAACGCTTTCCTTTCATGTACTTTTAGCTTTTTCTTTGATTGCTTTCTCTTTTCCTTTCCTTATTTTATATTAGTTTCTATTCATCTTTTATTTTTATTTTTAAAAGTCTTAAATAAATTACATGAAATAATAATAAGGAATAAATAACAAGGAAAACATTAAGTAGAGCCAAGTACACGAAGATGAAACTGGATGTTTTGACCACTGTCCATCTTTTAGAGGCAGTTATTTGGTTACTTTTTCATAGTAACTTACAATTAAAAAAACCCTCCAAATGCTTAACTGTATTCTATTTAATACATTTGGCATCAATTTAAAAATATAAAACTGACAGTATTCCTTTTGTATTTTTATTGTAATCACGTAAATGTATTTTTAAAGAATTTTTGGATATATTTATTTAAAATGTGAATAGCAAGTTAAAAAAAACAATATAGAAAACAAAAGATAAAATGGCTAAACAACAGTTTCATCAAAACCTGCTTTACCAACAAATGTATTGAGAAGTAAAATAAATTATAAAGATTTTAGCACAGACCTACAGGTGAAATAGCTGAAATAATATCTTTATTCTACTGGGTACTTAAATGTGGCAGTAGAAAGAATTAATAAGATGTCAGGATATGTTCTTCTTTAAAATAATTGAAAAACTAAGTCTAATAGACTCATCTGATCATTTGTATATACTTCATCATCTTTTTCATTTAAAAAGTTATTATAGAGATGTTGGCCCTTGGTCACTCAGCTACCAAATTGTGAATTATCCCCTATTTTAAGCATGTGAAAAGGACAGGTGATCTAAGGGATTATCTAGTACACAATTACAAGACAGGAAAATTTTTATCCTGAGATAATAATTCCTTTTAAGTATGGACATTGAATATATGTCTGCTCAAATGATTGAAGCAAATGATTTCATTTTTAAAACAAAAACCACAAAGCAATAGGCAACATGTAACACAGAAAAGCCTATTTATACGTTACACCAATGTTCACTTCTTTATACAAAGCAAATTCTAGAAAATAAAAGATCCCATTGTTGTAACATAATAAAAGTAACGCGCAGAATTGCTCTATTAATGCAGCACTTCAAAAACAGCTCCTGCAAGTTTGAACAAATGAAGTGCTTAGTTACAGGGAAGGCAATTACTAAGATTGGTGAACCAGAATTTAATACTATGATGCAATCTAGGGATTCTTTCTAGAGTTTTAAACTAGGAACTAGTTGATAGGGATTTTTATTTTTAAAATGAGAAAATAAAATATTTTTTTAAAAAAAATATGCATAATATTCATTTTAAGAGGATGGATGAATCAAAAATAACTAGATTGATTAGCATTAGATACTTAATTTGTTAGGATATATCTTTTAATATGATGGTTATCTTTAACTGAAAGACTATACCATTAATTGAGTGGGAACATACCACATAAAACTAGCAATTGAACATACAATTCTTAAATAGTGTGCTTAGAGACAAGAATTTTTATGACAACAATATATCTGATGTTTTAATACAAGAGCTATAAATAAACCTGTACATCGTAAAGATCACCAAAGGATAACTACAAAAATGGTGTTGATAGTTTTAGTTTAATTTTTGAAACTGATACCCTGACTTATCTAAGTGAAATGCTGTTAGACAAATAGCATATTTCTTGTATATTTATAAGAACATATTTTGTTTTGATTGAAGAAGTAAGCAAATGTATAGATAAAAACAGTCTGCATGCCACAAAGGAAAATCTGTGGTTGAAATGTTTTGATTGAAGGGAATTGGTGATACTTTATATGAAGATGTAATGTAGTCAGCTCAATGTCAACATTTGCAACAGGTTGGATTTGCACTTAAATTTTGAATATAATTACCTGGATTGCCCATCATCCCATTTGTGTACAAATCATGCAGCAAATAACAATCCAGCTCACAACAATCACAGCTCACAAATTTTACTTATGGCAGGATCTGTCCACAATAGCTATGGATTAAAGAAAATGTAGGTTTCATAGGGCTGATCATTCCAACGTGGCTCAAATGTTAGAGCAATTAAAATGACTGTGTACAACAAGTAAAAAAAATCATTGAGAATTAGAAACCTGTAGAAAAAGTGTTTTAGGGCCTTTTAAACACATACTGCTAAAGCAATCTAGTCAAATTGAATGCCCGCTGTCATGAATGCAGCCAGAATCCTGATTAGCTGAAGTTGTTTGCTTACTCACAGATGGGATGAATTGAAAGATCTCTCTGCATTTAAAAGCTTGAAACTATCTTTACACATTTAAGTAAATGATCAAAAAGTAATGGTTTGAATGAAGGTTTTATCCAACAGCTACGTCTGTGGGCTTGTGAGAAAGACTTGAAGATGTACCGTATTTATCGGCGTATAACACGCACTTTCCCCCCCTGAAAATAGGGGGCAAATGATGTGTGCGTGTTATACGCCGATATAATGTTAAGAAGGGGGGGAGTGCAAACAGCAGCTACCTCGAGCAAGCCACAGGGCTCCGAGTTGTTGGAGAAGCGGGAGCAATAGCAGCCTGGACTGCGCTTTCAGCGGGCAAACAAAGCTGCCTCTGCCACGAGGAACTTTGGAGAGAGAGGGAGGGACTGGCTGTGGCCGTTCTCGCCAGCTAAGAGACAGGCTGCTCCCACAGTTGCCCCCGCCCCCGCCCTCTCTCTCCAAAGTTCCTCACGGCAGAGGCAGCGTTGCTTGCCTGCTGAAAGCGCAGCTGCCGCTTCTCCAACCACTCGGAGCCCTGCATAATAGCGCTGCGGCTTGCTCGTGGTAACTGTCATTTAGACTCCCCCCCCTTCCTCCTCCTTGAGTTCGAGCCTCGCGGCGTGGCCGAGGCGGGGTGGGATAATAGCTGCACGGATCCTCCGGTGCCATGTGTGTCCCGTGCGCTGCAATGATGAAGCGCTTTGCCAAGGAAAGCAAAGTCTCAGGCTGCTCCTGGAGCAGCCAGGAGAAGGA
>WNWU01000004.1:38561472-38579728 GCA_012654045.1 Ptyas mucosa | reverse complement strand
GGAGCAGCCTGAGACTTTGCTTTCCCCACCGGTAGGCTTCCATGAGTGAGAAGCTGTGCTCTCCTCCGGTCCTCCTGAGGCGCCTCGCCTCCCCGCTGGCAGCTTCTCCTTCTCCTGGCTGCTCCAGGAGCAGCCTGAGACTTTGCTTTCCCCACCGTAGGCCTCCATGAGTTTTATTTGAAATTTAAGTTTTTTTCCTGAAATTTCCCTCTTAAAATGAAGGTGCGTGTTATACGCCTGTGCGTGTTATACGCCGATAAATACGGTACTTACTCATTCCCCTGAATTCAAAAATTCCTGTATTGACTTTTTAAACAAAAACATATACCATGTGTATTTATTTCCTGCCTTTATTATTTTTATATGTAGTTCAGGGTGAAGAACATACTTACTGTATTTTTCAGAGTATGAGATGTATCTTTTTACCCCCAAAAAGATGGCGAAAATATGGGTGCATCTTATAGTCCAAATGTAGCCCCACCCAGCCTCTGAAACGGAGGTTTGAGAGGCTGAAAAAAGCCTCTGAAACGGAGGTTTGAGAGGCTGAAAAAAGCCTCTGAAATGGAGGTTTGAGAGGCTGAAAAAAAAAGCAAGGCACAGAGCTCACAACCAACAAACCTGTTGCTAAAGTTCACCTCTGGGAACAGCTGATTGGGGGTATTCCGGGAGGCCAATTCACTCCCAGTCAGCTTTTTTCTTATTTTCCTCCCCAAAAACTAAGGTGTGCCTTATACTCCGGTGCATCTTATAGTTCAAAAAATACAGTAATTGTCCTTACTCTTCCTATTTTGCAGACAAACAACTCTATCAGGTGGGTTGGGCTGAGAGACAGAGGTTAGCCCAAATCTCTCAACTAGCTAGCTTTCATACTTAAGGAAAGACTATTTATTTTATTTTATTTATTTATTTTGTCAAGCATATATAAGATTAAAAATATAAGTATAAACATGATTATGAACACATGAAATGGATATGAATAAATGGGGAAATTAGGACAGGGACGGTAGACACGTTGCTGCGTTTATGCACGCCCCTTACAGAGCTCTTAGGAATGGGGTGAGGTCAACAGTAGATAATATAAAGTTAAAGTTTTGGGGGTTTGGGGAAAAAAAACCACAGAATCAGGTAGTGCATTCCAGGCATTGACCACTCTGTTGCTGAAGTCGTATTTTCTGTAATTGAGTTTAGAGCGGTTTACCTTAAGTTTGTATCTATTGTGTGCTCGTGTATTGTTGTGGTTGAAGCTGAAGTAGTTATTGACAGATAGGATGTTGTAGCAGATAATTTTATGTACTAAGCTTAGGTCAGACCAAAGGCGGCATAGTTCTAAGTTATCTAAGCTCAAAATTTAAAGTCTGGTGGCATAAGGTATTCTGTTGCAAGGAGATTGACTCCACTTTTAATAAAAATAAAAGAAATACAAATACAAAATCAGTCCTGGATTCAAATTAGTGAATTCACATTTACGGATACGAATTTAATAAACTGAATTTGAAATTTGTTTTAAATGATTGGCAGTGGGTTTAATAGGTTTCAGGAAGCCCAGTCCATTGTACCCTTCACTCCCTGACACCTAATGAGTGAAACAATGTTCACATTCTTTTTGTCTGATGTTTGTTAAAATTATAAACAAACCTTAAAAGGTCTAAGGTAGGAAAAATCAGAGTGATTGGTCAAATACTGAGTGAATCTGACAGAGCAGTAGCTCCGTGTTAACATAATGTCACCTGTGATTGTTGCCAGACATTTATATCCTGACAACCGGAATCAGACAAATGAACAAAATTTTGAAGACTACCTATTTATTTATTTTTTTAAAAGTCTCTGAGTAGTGCTTGCAGAAAGATTCCACGCAGCATGGTGAACTACGCAAAATTTTGTCCAGTCCTCCTGTTATTTATGCATGCATCACATAAACATTTTTTTTTTAGGACAGAAATAAATTACCATTCATTTGGACTTTTCTAAAGAGTGATTGCAACGAACAACCGGCTGTTCAGTAGGATTCCAGAGGTCTCTTAAGTATTATTAAGCCTCCAAAATTATTGCGAAGGCCCAGAACTACAAAGGTAAAGGAATGATTTCATCTGTATCTGATTTTAATCAAGCTTGGCTTACTGTTAAAAGGCTTGTTTAATGAAGACTGCATTTCCCTCCAGAGAGACCCGAACAGGCAGGCAACACGCTCTCAGCCAAGCAAGGCTTATTGCTGTAACAATAGCTAGAGGGTTGACCACAAAAATGTTTTCCTTTGAGTCTGCTTCTGATCATATATTGAACAGGAGGGGGGGGGGGGGGTGGTTAAACAAGACAGGGAAGGAGGGGGGAAATTGAAGTATATAACCATTGGCATCGGGGGGGGGGAAGCCACTTACCCAGTTAAATTATAAACTGGAGCTATTTGATTGGTTTTTTTTTAAAAAAAATGTCCTCAATATAATGAATATCTACAGTTTGTTTCTAATTGTCATTTTTTTCCTTCTTTTCCACACAAAAACATTTTGGGCACACAGTCACTTACAAAGGATCTTATGCCCTGTGATTTCAATGAAAAAGAAAAAGGCCTTAAGAAAGGAAGTGCAGCCTTCTGCCAAATCCGTAATAAGCCAGGGACCCTGAGATTTGTGAATTTGGCTTGCTTGCCTTCCACTTCGGAGGTTGCAAATTATGACATTTGCCTTTTGAAACTGCCCATATGCTATTATTCCCATTTATGGCAAAGGGACACAGCCAAAGGAATGCACGTACTTTCTCAAAATCTTTTCCCAGAGAAACATCAGAGGAGATTACAGATGTGAGTGTAACTCACACACTTGCTTGGGGTGGTGTGTTGATTCTGAACTCCTTCCAATTGCCAAAGGTACTTTGCCGATATTTAGAAGCAAAGTCCATTTTGACACATTTTGTTTAGTTAAGCAGAGAAGCCCATTTTTTAATAGAAACTCTGCTGCCAAAAATATAAACAAAGCAAACGCTGATGAATATAAATATTTGAGAGGCAGCACATTTTGTAATATCTAACAGCAACAGTCGCAAGAGAGCAGATGGAATCCTGGCTCATGGAGGAGAGGAAGCCACTTAAAATATGCCTCCCCAAAAAAAGCAGCCATCAATAGCGAGTGAAATATTGTGAGATGAACTGAATGGATCATTTTGTCGGCAGCTGAAATGGACACTCTGCTCGTTTCCAGTTTGCGAGGATATTACTTAAAGCATAAACCTCTTTAATTAAAGAGGAATCATTAAGTTTACTCCAACTGCCTCCTCTGAGGCTGGTTTGCTAATAAGCAACTGGACAAGGGATGTGTGAAATGAATAGCTAAAGGAAAACTCCAATAGTCAAAGAAAGGTCTAGAGGGTAAGGTTGGTTGATTAGACACCGTTTGTCATGAATGGGTCCACAGCACATTGAATAGTAAATCCTAACTACCTTAGAAGATTAATTCTGAAGAAGGCACTCTTGGGTCAAAGTATACATAAGCGTGTGCCTAATCTCAGAGAAATCAGGCTATTTTCTCACAGCAATTAAGGAGAGGTCTAGGGTTTCACCCACAATGTATTTAAACGCAGGATACAATTAAATCCCACAGTATTAATATCTTAGCTATGCAAAATTGTCTGGGAAATAGATTTTGCTGTCCTCTCAAATGGAAAGCAAAGCAAATTAAAGAGGATAACTTTAGTGGACATAATTATTCCTCTGAAACAAATACTAGGTGTTCCTTTGAAGCTGTTCTCTGTCACCTTCATGTGTTACAGAGAAGTAGATCTCAATACAGAAATTGCCAAGAATTTAAGTTGGGTTTAGAGATAGGGAAAACAGATTTTCTTTTAAATATATCAAACATTAACTCATCTATATCCATTCTTGCAACTACTAGAAAAATAATGTTTCAATGAAAGCTACCCATGACTAACAAAACAATATCTCTTTCTAGCCTGGCACTCCATAAAGGCAGAAAAAAGGGGGAATAACCGTAACATCCTATTAACTATGAAGAGTTTAGAAATATTTCTTCCTGCCATGTTGTCTAAAGATTTTATAGTACCATAAGCAAGGATTGGGCAGTAAGACTCAGACAAAATGAATACCGATTTGAAACAGTGCTTGGAAGGAAGAGAATCAAATTTTCAGTTCACAATATGTTATGGGTCGTGTATTGATCTGCTGCAGACAGATATTGTAACAATTCAAGGCTTTTTTTATTAAATAAGCTATCTCTTTGATTTGGTTTCTAAATAACCTAGTTGGTAGACTTAGTTTTGTTTCTGATTGTTTAATTCTCTCTCCCCCCCCTCTCTCTCTCCCTCCCTCCCTCCCTCCTTCCCTCTCTATCGCTATCCATCCACCCACCCATCCACCCACTCACCTATCTTAGATTTATAATACTATTTACCACAAATGCATTTTTTTGCTGGAAAACCAGAATCAGTCATTCTTTCCTTCATTTATTGTTGATGGACATGTATTCACAAAGAAAGGTACTGTGGATAGTTGTGAGGCCAGACTTTCTATGTTGTTTCTTGTCAAGTGCTGAATTACATCCATCCATCCATCCATCCATCCATCCATCCATCCATCCATCCATCCATACATACATACAATTCAGCAGCCCAATCATATAAACATTTACTTGGAAATATAGAACATACTGCCTTATAATCGCACATAATTTGTAGCATAATTTTACACAGAGAAAGTCCACTCAATTTTCTGCAACCAAGAGTAACTTACATTTAGAAATATATCCTTGTGATCATTGTAGATCAGTTAAATAAGAACAAACGGATAAGACTCAATTAACTCTCAGCTTCATTCTTGTCTGCAAAATTGTCATAATCCTGAATGGAACAATTCTTTGGTGGTATATCAGATTTTCAAGAAATGTACAACACTATAGTTTTGACTTTAAAACAAACCAGAGATTTCTTTCTAACACCACAGCCTATTTAGATTTTTTTGCTAACCTTTTAAAAGGCAGCATTTCCCCCTCATACAAAAACATGCATTTAGTTGCTTACTAAAGACTTTTTTTTGCATTTAAAAAAATATGAAAGTCTGACCTTTTAAATGATTGTTTTTTTCAGCACTTTCAAGAGAGACCCTTTCACCTATCATCTCTACATTTTAGATGTGCTGTAGTGAATGAACCTCTAACCTTTTCTGCAAAATGTGACTTGCTGCAGAACAGCAAATCCCTTACTAATTTTAATTATGCTTATTAGTGCTTTCATGGGGGAAGGGAATGAGTTTTAGAATGGCATTTGTTTTTAAAAAGTTTGACCAAAAAACACTTTTCCAATAGCTCAGGTTTAATACAGTCATTCAGATTTTACCTTCAATTTGTTTCAATTGAAACAAATCAGAACTAAAGTTGCAATCTGGGTTCTAAGAGAGAGGAAAGATCAGAGGCATTTTTTTTTTACTATCTGTACACAAAGTCTTATTTGTGTAAGATTTGTCTCATCTTCTTGCAAGTATCAGACCAATTCTTCATTTTTGCTTGCTGAAACACCATTGTTCAAGTAAGTTACTTCAAATGTTATTCTACTAGTAGTGAAAGTACAGCTCGTTTCTTTCATTTTTTTCTATGAGTGCATCATTGAATAAAAACCAAAGGAAAATAGACAAATTAACACAAATTTTCTCATTTCACAATGTTTGGAAATGTTCCGTTTATCATTATACTGTTTAGTCTTCACATATGGTGAAGGCCTGGCTCATTCATTCATTCATTATTCTAAGTTAAGGGGAAAAAATAAAGCAAAGCTATAAATATGTGTATAGGATTCTATATTTGTCCTCATATGATATTTCATAATTTATGTATATTATGAAATATTTTAGTGTGCTCTTAATTGGAGCAATTTAATCTTTAAACTTATCTCAAGGTTTAGTGATAGGACAGATTTCATCTTTTATCAAACACATCAATAACTTTTATCTGAGTATAATGTGAACATAATATTTCTGTTCAAGTACTGCATTATCAGATATATTATATTCATACACAAAACTAGTATGCATGTGCATCAGTGGTGGGTTTCAAAATTTTTTACTATCGGTTCTGTGGGTATGGCTTGGTGGGCGTGGCATGACTTGGTGGGCATGGCTTGATGAGCGTGGCAGGGGAAAGATACTGTAAAATCTCCATTCTCTCCTCAATCCACGGGAAGGTTACTGCAAAATCCCCATTTCCTCCCGATCAGCTGGGACTTGGGAGGCAGAGAATAGATGGGGGTGGTGCCAGTCAGAATGTTTACTACCAGTTTTCCAAACTATTCAAAATTTCTGCTACTGGTTCTCCAGAACTGGTCAGAACCTGCTGAAACCCACCTCTGATGTGCATCAATGATCTTCACAGACCTGAGGAATCATACTTAACAACTCTAATTGTTGTATCCTGTGCTTGGAAAATAGACCTACTTGTTTTGTTGTCCTGATGACTTGAGATCATCATTCTCCTTTGCTCCTGTTCTCCGATGATAATACAATTTATCCAGCAACTAAAATTACTGGAGAAGAAGGGCATTTTGGAGATATTAGCTAATAGTTGGTAAAAAGCGGTAAAAAGCTGAAAATTGAATATTGGGAATCCAACGGTAGAGCTAACTTCATATTATTTCAATTTACCACTGATATCTAGATGGGAACAGTAAAAGTTATTTATTGGTGGTAATTCCTATTTGTTCTTAAGCAAGGTTATTTAGAGTTCTGTGGTTCAGGAATCAAGGAAAAGGCTAGGACTAGGCAAAACAGTGAGAACTTGCATTGAAAATCAGTTTTGGTGTGGGTTGAAACAACCTGTGAAATATTACGATGGGATGATAAGGGTAAGAAATCCTGAGGAATAAGAAAAGTGACGCACTGATCAAAATAAAAATGTCTTATATTTTAAGCAATGCCTCCTATGAAAAATCACTTACTTTACTTTTGAGATCATGAAGCATTCCAGATGTCAGATACTAACTTTTATTTGTGGCTCTGCAGTCCAGTGGATTCTGATGGTTCGTGATGGTGAATGGAGTGGGAGAAGAAGGAAATTCTTGGGCATTTCCTGAAGCTGATTTAAGGAAGATATCTGATTGGCTCTGTACGTTATTTAACTGAGAGAAATAAGGCCAAATTGAATTCCTGTCAAGTCTTCAAAGTACCCCAGGGTGCTAATTTTGTATACTAGTGACAAGCAAGGCAGGAAAGATGAGGACTTGATTCAAACCAAAATGTTGCAGTTTACATGCCTATAAAGCTAAGTATTTGCACTGCTGTAAATGTATATTTTTAGTGAGTGTTTTTGCATCATCTTTCTTACTAAGCCTTTTGAACTTGTGCTCATGTCCAGGAATGTTTTTTTTTAGCTTTCAATAGCAAAGGGTCCAACAAAACAGAAAGGGCAGTTTCTGAAGGCTTGGTTAACTAGCATGTGCTTATTTCAGAGAGGCTGTGAGGGAGGAGTTATGGAATAAAATTCATCTGTGTGCATGGAGTCCACTCTAGTCACAGATGTGAGTGGTTAACTGTACAAGCAAGGAGAGCAAATCCACACAACAATACTTCATTCACCAGAGAAATCTGCAGCGGATTACAGTTTCTCTATGGTTACGTCTGTTCTTAATTTACTGCTTTTATTCAGTTTTCAACCATAAATGAGCCCCTTATGAGACATTCGCTATGCAGAATTGACAACTCTTTTTATCTGCTTGAAAAATATTTTTGGATAATAATTTATGGTTAGGAAATATTTTAAGCAGCTTCAATAGTTACATTATATTCATTCAAAGCTTAATGATGCAGTGACTCCCCATTTTTATTTTTTAAGAAAAGAAATCCAGGACAATCTGGTAATTTCACATATTTATAACAAAACATAGCTGCTTGGCTGAATAGGAAAACAATTTTTTAAAAGACATATTTCATGGTACTGTGATGTTTTTTTCTCCCCCTCCTCCATCCAATATTTTGAAATGTTACTTCTCATCAGAAAGCTTATTAGGGAATTTTAACAAATGTATGTGAAGGTATGAAAAAAAAATAAAATAAAAAGATGTATTTCTATTGCATGCATTCATGTTCTCTTCATGTATGCATATATTGTCCACATAAATATATGTGTGAGTATATGTTCATAGGTTTTTGTTCTGATGTGTCAGAGTTGACTATTAATGCTTAAAAGCACAAGACAGGGGTACTATAATATTTATCTATCAAATTAAAAAGTGAACAGAATAATAATATTTCCTTAATTAAAGTTTAAAGTATGGAGTTAATTATTATTTTATATTTCAGGGGGCTCATGTAGGAAACAGTATAAAATATATTAATTATCAAGTTGTATAAATCATTGTAATATTAATAATTGGCTTTACTTTTGCCTTCTGTTGTGCAAACTTAGACTTTTTAAAAAATAAATCATGAAATTGATCCCAAAATGGACCATAAAAACAAGGTATGGCAAGACACATCTAGGTCAGTACTGTCTCCAATGAAAAGCCAAAGCAGTCCAAAAATTCAGATAACTGGTCTTAGTAGTTACAGAGATTGATTTGTGGGCTTTTCTATGAAACAGATGAGCACTGCCTCTAGAGCTACAAATTTTCTTAAACTTGTAAATGGCTCATAGGTGCAAAGAAGAACATGTTTTAATTTCTGCTTCTGATTCTACAATTTCAGGGTAGCTATATGACAATGGTTTAGATTAACATAACTGGACAGATTATTACATTTTAATTTGCATGTTGAATTAGTAGGGCTCATGGGAAGGCTTGGCACTTGGATGAAAGTTATGTTTTAGAAGGGAACTATGATATTGTTCAAGGCAACTACTTCCAGCAAAGAATCAAGTATAATCATAGATTTTGTTACATCGTGATTTCCTATCTGTTTTGATATACATCCTTAGAGAAACACCATCCATTGGTGTCATAATTGGCTACAAAAGAGAGAAGTCACTTCAGTGATATGGAACACTTTTATTAATTGAGACAATAGTGATGAGGCTGTAAAAAGCCGTCCAAGATGGCAAATTCCCTTTTGTATTATTTTAGATTAATTTAAAGTGCTGGCATACAAACTTTACAACTTGATTCTTGGCAGAATATGAACATTTTCAGACTCATTGATACTCAGGGAATCTTATCCTATGTCAGAGGAAACTCCCAGAAGATAAACAAAGAAAAACACTTCAATGAGGTTCTTGCGGTGTTTTCCTCATTAGCAGCTACCGTGTCTTGAGCGGGGAACAAGTGCTTTAGGACAAATTTTCCTGGTATTAGCAAAAAACGACATTGTGTTTACATGAAATACACTTTATGATATTTAAAAAAAAATATTTTTGTGAAGCCATAGATCATCTGATTTTTTAAAAGTATAATAAAAACAAATTAAATAGTAAATTTAAAAAAGAATAAATAAATAAATAAAAGGATATGTATAGCTACTGTATTCAATTTTACTCCTGTTCAGTGAACTAATCTTAGGTTACTTTAAAGTGTTAACTCTTCTGATTCCAGCTCTTCATTTCTTTTCAATGAGTAGGTCTGATTTCAGATAAAAATATTTTTATGCTATTAATTCTCATTGTTTCTTACCAGTTGATAACACTGTGGTTGCAAACTAAGTGTTTCTTCCACTTATTAGCAGTTTCTCAGTTAGAATATAATACTCATATATAATTCTAACCAAAATCCTCATAGTAATTACCGTATTTTTCAGACTATAAGATGCACCGCACTATAAGATGCACCTACCTTTTTTGGTGAAGAAAACAAGAAAAAGAAATCTGCCTCTGCCTCTGCCTCCCAGCAATTTTGCTTCTTGCAGCAAACAGTAAACAGCCTGATTTACTTTTATTTTTGTTTTCAGCATAGCTTGATTAGCACAAGAAAAAAAAATCTGCTCCAGCAATTTACCTCCTTGCAGCAAGTAGCAGAGGCCCACGCAAAACAGCTGAGAGTTGGGAGGCCGATCCAATCAACTTATGCTAATTAGGCTGTGCTGAAGCTGAAAGAAGCTGTTATTTCTTGCTGCTTGCAGCAAAGAGGTAACTGCTGGGAGGCAGAGGCTAAAGGGTGGGGGCCAGTGGGTGGGTGGGGCTACATTTAGTGTATAAGACGCACCTAAATTTTCACCCCCTTTTAGGGGTGAAAAAGGTGCATTTTATATTCTGAAAAATACGGTAATATATTTAAAATATACTGATGGAACAAACACTCTTCTCTTTTATCAATGATTTTAAATGGGGGTAAGTTGCTTAACCCTCATTTACCTGATGTTGTAATTCCATTTTTGATGAGTGGCAATCAAACTGTATCATTAACCTATTAGCAAAATTAGTTGTTACTAAGATCTCTAGAATGCAATTATTAAATGAGCCAGCCCAGAAAAGCAAACATTCAATGCATCCCTACATGTCCTTATCAGTCACAGAAATAACAAAGCTATAACTTTTATTCACACTCAAACCAAGGTCCACTCAGTCCCAAGCACATGCAACTAACAATTCTAAAGCACAAGGACATTTTAGGATCCCTTTCCCTAATGGTTATTTTACCTTCAGGGGATGGGGAGGACTGTGAAGCCCAGAGAAGCAATGCAATCACTAACTACAATTGGAATGTCTATAGACATATTTCAACAATATTGTTATTGTGGCTGGAATTTTGAAGGTTTTCACAAGCTAGCATTGTGAAATAAGTGACAAGGTGGGATTTAGTTTTCAACAGCAGCTGAGAGTATTGCCATGTTTCATTTTCTCTTAAGCAAAAGGGATAAGAAATATTATTCGAAGAAAATTTATTACTTAGCCTTCTACGTGTTGCTTGAGTTCCTAAGAACAAATTTTCTAGGCCACAACTGTTCACAGCTCTAGAAATTTTACAATTTTCTTAGAAAAGAAATTTGTGTTTCAGTACTTCATGATGACAATTGAAGTTACTGATTAATCTAATGCTATCTTGGAATCTCTTTGATTTCATTTTTTTTCTAACTCATCATATGCTTGTCTATTTTAATTAAAATATGAAATTATATTTCTCTAGTCATGACTACCTTTGGAGCCTAGCATTATCATCCACAGTGATCTTGTGGAGACTAGCTTAAATACTATCCTTCCTTACCTACAAAGAGTATGATAACCACTAATATTTTGTTAAAGTATCCCTGTCATTCCAAAATAATTGTTATTTAGAAATTACTCTGTTTCATTCTTCTCTATTCCATACATTTTCATTCTGATTACTACACATATTACTAATCTACACACACGGAGACTACATTAGTTATACTACATATTATTACACATAGTAACATTGTAAAAATATAAACCCATTAATTATGTTTCAGTCAAGGCTTCTCAAATGTGATTTGTATCTACCTGGAAAGTAGATCACAACAAATTTGAGGAACAAGCCCACATTTTAGTGGAAGCATAATCAAAAACATATTTCTATTCTGCCTAGACAAACTTACAGCCAAGTCAAGATATTTCACAGTTGCTGCTTTAAATAGCATGCATCAATTCAAAATTAATGTAAAACAAGAAATAAGAGTAGGTAGAATTACACAAATTAAGCATGCCCTTTCCCATTTTCCCTTTGTTTGGTTATCCTTCTACTATCCTTCTATAATATATTCTATTATATATACACAATATATGATTTAGACAGATTTATTATTAATTTCCAATGAAAAGGTGCTATTTTATGAAGTTACAAAATTATATTATTATTTTATAGATTGAAATGGAACCATTGAAAAGACTAAATGTATTTTTTTCTTCCTAACTCTCCCCCCTCCCCCCTGAAACCTCCCAAATCATTAGTTTTATTATTGGAGATCACACCATCACAAAGTTTGCAAAATCCCTGGGTTAAGTCATTTCTACCAGAACGTTTACAAGTACATCACTAATCTGAACACTCTTCCTTTCAGGACAATCTGTCTAGTTGGCCTTGTGCATGGAACAGCTTTCTGTTAAACAAACAAACAAAAAAAAAACCCAAAAAACCTCCTATTATACTTTTGACTTCTTACTTATTATCTCATTCACTTTTCACCTGTCTAGCCATGATATATTTTAATGGCTTACAACAATGACAGATAAAAAAATATAAATATATAAAACATATAAAATATTATATGAACATTTTGAATCTCTATAAACCAGTTCAAGCTGAAAAAAAAAACCCCTCTGGATAAAGAAGAAGCTTTTCCCAAAAGGCAAAACAGCTTTTAAGGGAATTCATTTTGGTTTGGGGAATACAACAGAAGCTCTCTTTCTATATGACTAACCATCAGAAAATGAGGTCATTTTTAAAGGACCTCTGCTACTGATCTTATCTCTGGACAGGTTCATAGTAAAGTAGCCAGTACCTAGCGAGTAAATAAATTGGAGTTTCAGGGTCTCTCAACTAGATTTCTTTACATCATTGGTGTGATACTATATTAACTCTAGCCAGTGATAATATTCAGCCGGTTTTGGGCGAACCGGTAGCAGCGATCGCGAGTGGGCCTGCCCACCTACCCTGGTGCTGTGCTGTCCTATTTAGCCACGTTTTCGAGGATGGGTGCATGTGCTGAAAGGGCGTTCACAAGCAAAGCACATGCACAGAAGGCCGGCTCATGCGTGGAAGGTTAGGGGCAAACCAGTGGTAAAAATATGTGGAACTCACCTCTGACTCTAGCACTTTGTATCAGATTGTCAAGATCATGCAGGGTATTCTAGCAATTCATCAGTTTCTCTGCCTAATTATTAAATCACCCATGACTGTACAAACTGATACGGAATTAAAAGTGCAATAACTATAAGCACTGTAGGAAAGAGCAATGGATATGCTTGTTATCCCTTGTTACATGTCAGTGATGTGCTAAAGGAGGAATTTCATTCATAATGTTAATCATGCCTAATCCAAATGAAAGAAATAATAGATTAAGACATGATATATATCAGTTTGAATTAAAACAATTTGAGAGTTATTGGGCCCTATTCCGCACTGTACAACTGAGAGAATGGCAAACCTAGTGAAGGCATTTTATGAAACCGATTTTGAATTTTGTTAACATTACCAAAGAACAGGAAATTTTAAAGCCTTCATGAAGGTGAAAAAATATATTAAATACTGTTTTTCCTGTACTTTGTGTCATTATTAATAGTTTAATAGTAGCAATATACTGCTTTTGACAAGGATTAATTTGTTTTCATGATTATAGAAGCACCGGACTCATTCCCACTCTTCAAATTTATCCTTCCATACCTGAGAAGAAATAGGTTCTTGAATGTACACTGCATTCAGGACAACAAAGGCTAGAGTTCTTATCTCAAGAGCACTTAAAAAGACTTAAGAATAGTTGATAATTATTAACCTATTGTTAAGACTTGCAGTATTAGTTCAAGGCTGTCTTTAAATTTCCCTTCAAAAAAGCCTGTATCAAAATGCTTAATTCAAAAGGATTTATGACACTAAATTGAAGGGAGGGAGAGTTTTTATCTGGAATTCTACATGATGACACTGCAAACTTCCCGAACTCGGCTATCTATTGTACTTGTACATCTATCATTATATTTGTCATAATTGACTAGGAAAATGTTCAAGGTTTCTACTTAATCGGAGATTTATATGTACATAGGATTATGATAATATCAGGTTAGATGAAAGACATAAAGTAAATTGAATAGCAGCATATTCTGTATAACTGAGGTACAATTAATGGAAAAACTACAGTAGGTAGCGATAGTGTTGAGTTTATCTTTACTACAGATTGACATCTTTAGGGTAGAAAAAGACTGATTAGTTATTACCAGGAGAATGTATGACAAAAATTTATGAGTGCTATAATATACGGTTGCAAATACATATTTCGATGTAATGACTATATAGCATGTAGAGAATCTTAAAATGTGCATGTTCAAATGCCCTCACTTATGTATTGCCTTGGTAAGAAATTATCCCTTCTATTTATTTTGTATGGTTGGAGCAGGATTCATTCCACAACAGGAACAATATGCAACCACAACTTAGTAGGATCAGGTTATTTCCATTTCAGCAGATTACTTTCTTAAGAGAAAGTAGTGCATTCAGGGGAAGTAATCATATACTTCTGCCAACTATATGGTAGACCATGTATAGCATATTATTGTAATGTGATACTACAACCATGGCAAGTACTTTCCTAGCAACTACAGCAAAAATATTGAATATCGAATAAAGCTTGAATAAGGCTAAATAACTGATGTCAGATGTTATGAATGGAATTTGCTCTCAGTATGAACTTAGTAGGATTGTGCAGAAGTGAAGCATTTTTTTTCAAAACTACTTCACAAAGGAGTGTGGGTTCCTTCCTACTAAAAGCACAGTGGCTACATTACTTTGCTTGTTCTGTTTCTTCCCACAGTGTTTGTAGCTAAAAGAGGCCTTTGAGGATGTTGCACATTCACAGCTACTGGAACTACTGGTTGTAGTTTCAAGATGACGCAAAATACCTTGTCAAGAAGGATCAAACTAGCATTTTGCTTTAGTGGGAATCATTATATTGCCACTTCTGTGTCACAGCTTGTCAAATAATATATTTTTTTCTAAATAATTTTATATATGTAGGTAGGGAGTCGTGTGGGTTCTTTTCAACTGCTGTTTCCCTCCTTGCATTGCTGATTTCTCTAGTAATAAATGTTACCTCACATTCTTTCTATCTAATCATGCTTTGGGGCAAGGACCATTGTAATTTTAGAGTTACCTTCAATTCAGGTAAATTCTGAATTTGCAACAAGCTAATTATACAATTATTGTAAGCATTAATAATGTATTGTAAGCATTAATAATGTAGAGCCGACGGGGTACAGTGGTTAGAGTGCAGTACTGCAGGCTACTTCAGCTGACTGCTAGCTGCAGTTTGGCAGTTCAAATCTCACCAGCTCAAGATTGATTCAGCCTTCCATCCTTCTGAGGTGGGTAAAATGAGGACCCAGATTGTTGGGGGCAATATTCTGCCTCTATAAACTGCTTAGAGAGGGCTGTGAAGCACTATGAAACAGTATATTAGTCTAAGTGCTATTACGACTGCTATTATTACATTATAATACATATAATATAAAAGCCGTGGTAATGCAATGGTTAGAATGCAGTATTGCAGGCTGACTCTGCTCGCTGTCAGAGGTTTGATCCTCACCGGCTCAGGGTTGACTCAGCCTTCCATCCTTCTGAGGTCTGTAAAATGAGTACCCAGATTATTGGGGGCAATCTGCTGATTCTGTAAACCACTTAGAGAGGGCTGTAAAGCACAATAAAGCAGTATATAAATCGAAGTGCTACTGCTATTAAGGAATATTGAACTGTTACTGTTGCTTTTCAACGTCTGGAACAGATAAATCAGTAGCATGTATCTTAAAATACTAGGATTCAGCAATATCTCTAGAGCATTTTATGTCTATGGGACTGTTCCACTCTGGAACTGGGTATAGCATATTATTGCAATGTGATACTACAACCATGGTAAGTACTTTCCTAGCAACTACAGCAAAAATACTGAATAAGGCTTGAATAAGGCTAAAGAACTGATGTCAGATGCTATGAATGGAATTTGCTCTCAGTATGAAGTTAGTAGGATTGTGCAGAAGTGAAGCATTTTTTCAAAACTACTTCACAAAGGAGTGTGGGCCCGCGGACTGTTCCACTCTGGCAGACAGCAGCAGGTTGATGGGGGAATGGGGCACTGCTGGCAGGGATGGGGCCAGTGGTGGGTTCAGACCGGTTTTATAGAATGTCTCCGCCCACTGACCCGGACATTATCAGAAGTGATCTGTGCATGTGCCGAAGCTTCTGCGCATGCGCAGAAGAGCGTGCGCATCATGGGCATGATGCGAACCGGTAGTAAAGGTAAGTAGAATCCACTCCTAGATGGGGCAGCACCATTAGGGACAGGATATTGGCAGTGGCGAGTGGGTGGGATCACTTGGGGGTGGGGCATTGGTGGGCCAGCAGCAGCAGCAGCAGCAGCTCTCCACAACAGTCTCAATTTCTCATGTGGCCCCTTGGGAAAATTAATTGTCCACCCCTGTTCTAGTGGTAAGATCTTAGTTGGCTTAATTCTCTACAAAGGGGATACTTTTCTTTATGCTATCATTGGAATCATGATCTATAAAATGGAAGTTATATAGATTGAGGTCCAGGTTTCAAGTTATCCATATCCAATTATATTAAAGATATCTCCATATCCAGATATATGGAAAGTTAAAACACTGGTCACTAGAAAGAAGTTGTAATTATTAATTATACAAATAATGCAAACGTGCTTGTAAAATCTGATTATTGTAATAGGAAAGGTACCTGAGAGAGCAAAATTAGGGAAGATGCTGGATGAGGAAGGTTGTTTGATGTTCAAAATTTGACTTAAATAAAACTGGAAGTCATAATTTCTGCTGTATCCTCTTCTGCTGCAGAAATTTGAAGGCTTGCTGTTTCCTGGTGCCAAAGGAAAAAAAGAAAAAGTGTCATTCATTTAGTGAATATTTTTTACATATTACATTTAAGATAATTATAATAATAAATTCAGATATTTATGCTTAAATTAGATTGTCAAGAGCCTCCATTTCTTCCATCAATTTTAGCCACTCAATAGTGAGTCAGTTTTTAAAAATTGTATTTCCTATTCTTAGTAGTAGAGAAAGAAATTGTCACTTGACTTATTTTAAGGTTCTTTTTTTTTTTTTTGCTTAATGTAGATTTGATGTTCTACAAATTGTAATGGAGTTTTGTAAAAAAGCCATCCCATTCTGCCTGGTCAGGCTGGTAAAACCGAGTTTAAATGGTGATGGCCAGCTAAGGATTTTTTTTTCCTTTCTTTCCTTTCCTTTTTGTGAATTCCCTTGTATGCAGCAGATGTAATTAATGGAAAGCAATTTGCTGATATCTTTTCACACTTCCTTTGTGGAAATGTACAAAACTAATCTCCCCAAACAAAATGCAAAACAACGGTTGAAAGTCTGTCCTTTAACCTTTCAATGAATTTTAAAAATGCCTATTGGAGATGCACATTAATAATGGCTGTTAAGCTCAGGGGAATACTTTATATTCATCCGTGCTTCATCAGGCAGGTTCGTGGCCTCTGCCGTACTGCAGTGGCTCCCTCTATTCCAAAAACAGTATGGGGGAAGGACGATAAGTACGACTTGGTAATTAAAAATGTTACTAGAATTGTTACTGAGAAAACCCCTAATGCTAAGAATGTTTCTGGAATAAAAAGTCAGCATACTAAAATTCAAGAAAAATGTGCCAAATTTTTGTGCTCTGTGCTGACAATCCACAACAATTTATATGCGATGGCACACAGATTTTCAGTGCACGGACTCTGTCATCCAATGCTGGTTTTCTCCCAAATATATAAACAGCATTCAGGCAAAATTAAAGAATTAATTTGGGAATGGATCACAATGATGCAAAGGAAGGAAAGGAAGTGCTGAAAAAAATGGGAAATTGGGATTTTTATCTGTTTTCAAAAGCAGCTCCAAAATATTTCACACAAAGCGCTAGAATTAAAATAGCCTGTATGACAATGTGGCGATTAAAGCTATGAACAATTTATCAGACATTATGATAGTCTGATCATTTCATCTCAAAAAGTATATCATAGAGTGGAAAATTAAAGGTACGGAATATCTTTTCCTTGACCTTTGTGTGTGTGTGTGTGTTTCATTTTGGAATGAATGGCTGCTAGCACTATTGTTCATTTGTACTGTGTAATTGTTTAGGCTTTTCTTCCTTTTTTTCTTGAAAAAAAAAGCAATGTGATTGGAAAAGTAGGGGCTGACATCATTTTGTGACTGAGGCAAGTTGATTGTGCTATGAAAGCTTTGTCTGGAAGGATTCTTTACAGCAAGAACTGTGAAATCAATTCAGACGTAGGCCTTACCATTGGGGGGGGGGGGGCAGACCGGGGAGCACAATAAATGTCAAAGTATTGAGAGTATAGTAAGATAAAGTATATAGTAAATAGAGAAACATGTGATATTCAAAATGTCATAATTTGATCATACATCTACCAAAACAATTGATGTTAAGATCAGAACAAATGGATATAAATGTATATACTGTAGCATATAATCAAATGAACTCAAAACAACTATAAATAGCGAATAACACTTTAATTGTGAAAAATAAAGCTGGGCTGGCAAAGAACCAGGGAGCTTGCCAATGGTACAAACTTTAAAAAGATAAATAATTAGATAGATAGATAGATAGATAGATAGATAGATAGATAGATAGATAG
>WNWU01000004.1:38510009-38561462 GCA_012654045.1 Ptyas mucosa | reverse complement strand
GATAGATAGATAGATAGATAGATAGATAGATAGATAGATAGATAGATGATAGATAGATAGATAGATAGATAGATAGATAGATAGATAGATAGATCTGTTTTTTTTTAAAGTAGGCAGAAAATATGCCAGAGAGATACAACTCATGAAATTTCATAAATTTCATATTTGGAGTTCCACAACTCAGGTTAAAAACATTTTCTGAGATTTCAACTGTTTCCCTGCTATTTAAGTTAATAGTTCCTTGGGGATCATAGTCAGATGTTATGGCCCAGGTTCTGAGAGAGACAGTGATAAAATGCTTAAAATTATGAAACAGTTTCATGGAATGTGGATATCTGTTACCTCCATTTTAATTTTTTATATTTCAAGTCCCATTAACTATTCCTTTGACTTTTCTTTTCTAAAATATAAGATGCTTTTCTGTACACTTGCATACATCAGCTAATGAGAGTGTCATCTGCTGAAGCTTTTATCCCATTAAAAATAAATAACTCAGAAGATTATTGGCTCTTTTTTGGAATTTTTTTTTGCTGGATTTTTTTTTAATACAGCAAGAAACTACACAGAATATTAAAAATAATCATTTTCCTGGGTAGCTAGAACTTAATAATTCTTTTTAGATTTTGTTCTCTGTGTTATTTTAAATTATAGCAAAAAAATAAAATAAAACAATAGTCAAAGAGAGTATTCTGAGTTTTAGCAAAAGAGAAAGAGTCAGGTTTAAATTTTACTTCATCTACATTTCTGTGTGGTCTATTTACTATACGGGATGAATTTATATTCAAAACAACAGTTTTTTTAAAATTCTAAAATACAAATTCTACAGCTGTTTCAACTGCTTCTTAGTATAAAAGTTTAAGAAGAATAATTTAATCATATGAATAGATATATTTAAATAGTAGCTTATAATAGCTTTATGATAAAAATATCAAATATTAAGGCATGTCACTTCATTTTCTTACAATATTAACATGCAAATGCATAATGCCAGAATAAGGCTGCTATTTTTTGCATAGCAATGTACTTCTAACACATATCTTGCATGTTTGTACACTGAGGAAAGAGAATGGCAGTATAATAAATTTACGCCATGGCATCTTCAACTATCTCTTTACATTCCTAATTACTCATCCCAACTGCTTTAACTTATTCTAATGTTCACACTGTAGTAAATGTGGGCAGTTTTGAAAACGTTGAACTTTCTCAGTTATCTGACATTGGAATTCCTTGAGGGATAACTTCCTGATTAAGTATCACATCTATTAAGCTGACTTGTGCTGAATGGACAATTAGTATATTCTCTGACAATGAAGTGCAGGTTATGTATCTAATCACAAAAAGCAATTAAAGCATGTGCACACAATACAATATAAAAGACAACTTACAAACAGCAACCGTAGTCAGAGAGGAAATTATCAACACAGCAGAGGCAAAAGTGAAATTTTTCATCCACCCTTCTTTAGAGCTTGAATTCTGATTGCCTGAAACTGTCCTATTATTTGCATTTCTGTAAAATATGCAAATAATAGTTGCATAGAAAGGATAGGCAGCCACCTACCAAATGGATTTAGGATTTTTCAGCAATATACAGGTAGTCCTCAATGTATGACAAGAATTGGGTCCAAAATTTATGTTGCTAAGTGAGAAATTTGTTAAGTGAGTTTTGCCCCATTTTATGACTTTTCTTGCCACGTTTGTTAAGTGAATTACTGCAGTTGTTAAATTAGTAACACTGATTGATTGATTGATTGATTGATTGATTCGATTTATATGCCGCCCTTCTCCGGAGACTCAGGGCAGCTTACAATACATTAAGCAATAGCCTTCATACTTTTGTATATACCTGCTTAGTAAGGCTTTCGGGCCCCCCTAAGCGGTGTTCTTTTTTATACAAAGTCAGCTTATTGCCCCCACAATCCGGGTCCTCATTTTACCTACCTCGGAAGGATGGAAGGCTGAGTCAACCTTGAGCCTGGTGAGATTTGAACTCGCAGTAATTGCAGGCAGCTGGCAGCTAAGTGCTACTTTAGCAGCACTTTAGTCCGCTGCACCACCAAGCTCGTGGATTGTTAAGTGAATCTGGTTTCCCCATTGATTTGCTTGTGAGTCAGTTGTCAAGCATCCAAATATAAATCGTGTGACCATGGGGATGTGGCAATGGTCATAAGTGTGAAAAATGGTCATAAATAATTTGTTTCAGTGCAGTTGCAATGTCAAATGGTCATTAAGTGAACTGTTGTAAGTTGAGGCCTACCTGTACTAACTTTTTATAGCTGAGCTAAAGCAAATCAAACTGAAATCATAAAAACATGTGTAACTGAATTGAGTTGAGATTATGTTAGAATTACTCAGATTCTACATACAGTATAAATGAACTCAATATTTGAGAAACTCTAGTGTAATCCAGTAATAGTACTTGGCTGTCTTTTAGTCAGTTATTTAACCAGACCATTAATATTTTGGAGAACTGAAGTTCCAGTTTTCATGGAATATGAAATAAAATTGGAATAAAATGCACCATGAAATTCCTAGAAGAGTTTACTTTAGAACTGTAAACTACAACTGGTTTTTACTTCCTAGGTTTCAGTAAGAAGGATATAGCCCAGAAAATAGCAATGACATTGTAAATGACACAATGAATACAGAAACACAATAATCATTATGCCTGCTACACCAATGAAAAGTTAAAAATACTTTGCAGTTTAATTGGTTTAATTATTAAAAGAACCAGTGAGAGTAGCTATTCTGTAGCGTAACATTTGAAAGCGATATTGTTTTGCTGTTTTGCAGATTGTTTGAATTATCTGTCCCATTCTTAATTGAGGAGATTACTCAACAAAACCCAATGTTCATTCAACAAAATTTATGAAATATGTTGTGGATTACCAATATCATCAGTTAAACCTGTTTCAAATTTATTGCTTTCATTCAAGTTAAATTATAAAAGAGTCCATTTGTACTACCACATGTATGTACATGAATTCAGCTTTCATCATTTCCAACAAGTTTAATCCAGTAATTTATGGTTTTGACACAGTTTTGGGGGGAATCTGTTCAAGAAACATAGACAGCTTGATAGAAGGGTTAGACTGGATTAATGTGCTATGTGCCAAGTTTCAAAGCAGCCCATTAAATCTGAGAAAAAAAATGGGTAGGATTTTTAACAATCTGTATTTTCTTAAGTTTCTAATCATTTTAATCACTTTAGCAAAATGAATGGAGTTATGATAGAAAATGAACTTTATTATTAGAAAAATGTTAGAAAAGCAAAGAAGCAGGACTGTCTTTCCTTTATGCTCAGCAGGAAATAAGGCTGTTCAAATTACAATGTTCTGATATCTGAAGAGTCAAGCCAGATAGCTGTATGCTAACTTATTTTGCAAAATTATCTTCCTTTTTAAAACTTTTCAATTTATATCCATTAAGAAAACCCTTATATACCTTAGCAGACAAAGCAAAATGAAATGTAAAACACTTATCTCTTATATTTCTCCTCACAGATGGAGAATACCAATTTAAGTTCAAGGGAAATGAGGTCAAGATGACTGAAATTTTCAAAACAAAACTAAACAGGATGCCAGGACTTCTGTCATCTGATGCTTTCTGCATACACATGAAAATCCAAAAATTGTCTGTTTTTCTATTCTGTTCCTAAACAGTTTCCTTTAAAAAAAATAATCTAATCACACAACTTTAAAACACTATACTATCACTCTTTCATCCCACCTCTAGCCATCAGGAGGAATGAAACATGTAGTTTGGCAACATCTGTGGAATAGATTAGAAGACATGCTTTAATAGATCAAAAACATGATAGAAGTTATGAAAGACATGGTAACTCTGATCATCTTGGCTAAATTTCGTGCACTTCATCTCAGTTTATTGGCTGAATTTATAGTCTTTAAAAAGAGCCAGAGCTGAAGACACAATATAAGCTAGTGTGATATAATAAAACACTATTCTACCAAAGGAAGATTACTAGTAAAGGTAGTACTAGAATTAGTGAATCCTTGTAAAAGAAAAGGCAATAAGCAAGCAAGCAAACAAACAAACAAAGTCTCCTTCAAGTAAGTCCAGTCTGAGTCTGGGTGACTGAGTCCTGCTGCACACTGCAATTTTCTTGGAAACATTATGAAGTTATTACCTATTGCTTTCTTCCAAGTTGTGTTTTGGTTCCTTCATCTAGTTTATACCTCTGTTGTTTCTCCTGGCAGTCTCCTAAATCCAAGTATAACAATGCCCAGTGTAAAGGAAATAGGGAACGACCTTGAAGGACAGAAGGAAACACTACTTCCAAAGTGATAGTCAAACAAACAGAGCTTGAGGAGTCCATTCCAAGAAATTAATTTGAGTATATGTCTCAGACAGGCCTTTCCCTAGTTCAAATGAAGATAGTCAGGAAGAGAGAAACACATTTAGGCCTGCAAGATGCTGTTATTATAGCTGTTATAATAAAAGTAATCCTGACTTAGTTGGCACTGGTTTCTTAGTCTGGTGTACTTTAAGGACTCACACCAGATTGGAGTTTATCTTCTAATCCCATGAGAAATACACCAATTGAAGAGATGGTCCTCTTCCATAGACACTTCTTAGCACTCACCACTTACTAAGCAACTACAGATAGTCCTCAACTAACAACTGTTAAATCAGAAACCAGTTGAAGTTGCAAAAGGGCTGGGGGGGGGGGAAATGAATTTATGAACTGTGCCCAAAGTTATGGGGTGTTGCAATTTCCCCCAGACATGATCAAATTTTGGACAATTGGCAGCCCATCCACACAACTGGTGGAGTGCCCCCACTTCCACCTGCCTATCTAGGGAAGGCTAATCATCAGTGCAGCAAGAAAACAGTCAAAGGGCGCTGGGGCAGCAGAGCAAAGAGTAGCTGGAGTGGCCTCAGGGTGCAGAGTGGTGAGGACAACTATGGGACTGGTCTGGGAGGCACTGTGGAAGGCATTCCCAGAGCTGTATGGTTTTGGGGCTGCTTGCCACCTCACAAGGGAAGGAGCAGTGCAGCCAAGGGACAGATCTAGGAGGAGGGAGTTATATGAACTGAGACTATTGGGGTCAGTCTTTTACCTGAGGCTTGGTGTTGGGAGGAACTAAAAATCCTTGGATTGGAATGGGTAGCCACTTAATGAGTCACAATTCTCAGTTAACCACCACAACCAAGAGTGCTGGGATTGTAGTCATGTTATATCACACTTTAAAACCACGCCAACTTCTGACAATCCTGGTTCCAATTTTGATAACAACTCAAGGACTACCTGTATGTGATCACAGCATTGGTAGGAAAAGCATACAAATGTTTTAGATCTCTGTTCTTCTAATAAGGCAAAAATTTATATCTGAAATATACTTTATTGCAGAGCAATTTTTAAATGATTTTCTAGTACGACATTAAACCAATCCTGGATTACATCACAAGGCAAACACTTTCATGTTTTACACAGTCATGAATCCTCATATTTTTTTCAAAGCAATATGAAGAGTTTGACAATTCATCTAATTAAAAAAAAGTACTAATCACTTCATCTTTAATTTTTAATATGCATAGAGAGGAAACTCCCAAAACATATGTTGGTAAAGGTTTTCAGGAATGACAGGACAATAATGCAAAGTGCTATGGACAGACACCTCCAATTAATGTGGTAAGAATACTTCAAGTTGCATTTTTAAAACTCTTCAGTAGTAAATTACAACTTTTCAAACAGTTCTGTGTTGTTCAGTAAACCCTCTTCCTCTATCCTCCTACAGGCAATGAGTAACCCAAACCTTTGAAAAAGAATGTTTTTGTTTCCCAAGATGTTTGATTCAAGCTGGAACTCCTCAACCTTTTTACCCGTAATTCTTATCAAAGTTATGTGACCTTGAACGCATATATTTCAGCCTAACAAGAGAGGAGATGTGAATAGTGTTGCTTCCAGAGATACTGAGTAGAATCCTATTTGGCTAGTTACATCCAAGCATGTGATTCAAGACATACATAATTAGAAGTCTCCCAATTTTAATTACTGCAAGATTCCTAAATATCATTTGCACATAAAAACAAATGGTCTGAAAGAAATACAATAGGACCTGTACTAGTAAGAAAATCACAACAGTATTCCAGTTCTTGTAACCAGGCACTGGAGTTGGTTTTTAAGTTTTCATAATGGTAAAATGTTGCTCTGAGTATCTTCAGCTCACAGAGGAGATAATTTTTCTCCTCCATTTGCATACTGTATTACATAGTCTCTCTCTCTGTGTGTGTATATATATCTGCATTTATAAGTTTCTGCCAAGATGATCTGTACCTCTATTTAATTCTAAAACAACATAATAATGAATTTTAAAGCAAAGTTCACACCATGGGTTTTGCCAAACATGGTAAGGAGGAAGTATTTATCAAAGTTCCAACTTTCAACCCTTTGTTTTTTCAACCCTCATGTATTTTATTTTTTCCTGTGTTCGTATTGTCCTAATTGGGTCAGATTTGAAAGACGAAGAGCTTTGTGCTTGCTTTTGTGACATATTATCTCAAGAACATCTTGTCCCTGAGCAAGAGGAAGATCTAACTTGTTGAAGAAATAAAGCACTGTAGCCTAGATTCTAGAACTGTGAGAGCCAGATATGCTGGAAGGATTTATGTGCTGCAACTATCAGTGATTAAATATCTTCTCCACACATCCACACTCCCCATACTACCAGGCCTGATCATGAAGAGATGACACTCATGTTTTTTCAATAAAAAAAAAAGTCATCCCAAAACAAATTAAAATGGATTGGTCTATTTCTGACATTTGGGCATCCATGGGCATCGGTGAATGTATAAAAAGAATGATTTTTTTTAGGGCCAACTGAAAAGTTACAAAATCGTAAGGTTCTTGGTCAAGTCTGATATTATAGAACCGTATAAAATTTGCATAATATTAAAAATAGTATTTGGGACATGATCAAAAAGTGTCAGAGTGAGCAATGCCTCAAAAGTATTAACTTTTTACACATTTTTTCTTTCTTTCTTTCAAAACTCACAAATTTGTAAGGAGAGGTAGGCCCTGTGATATCTATGGCTCATATGGGAAAGTTGTACTGGCAGGGAAACTAATATTGGTGTGTTTTGATCTCAGGGCAGATGTGTCTAAAATAGCTGTAAGGAAGTAGAATATGAGCCCAGAAGTATTTAAACTAGCTATGAGACATGCTGGGATGCCCACTCAGATTTCCGAGCTATCTTGACTCAATGCAAAGGTCATGCTACAGTAGTTGAGCTTCTTGGAAGTTGAATCTTGGGTCATGGTTAGGAACATTATTTGGGAAGTGCTGATTAGAAACGAACACTATGGCATTTCTTCTTAATGAACGTTTTCCTGTCTCCATCTTCAGTTGTTGTTTTTTTGAAACGAAAGGAAATAGCTAAGCCACTAACACAACATCAGAAACGTTCCTGTTACAGCCACGTTTCCTGCTGCCAAATAATTACAGGTAAAATAATTCATAGTGGACAATTAGCACTTTTTAACATAATGTGAATTTGATAAAAATATAATATTAGAAGACTTCATCTCCCTTATATGTTAAAACGTACAGGCAGTCAAAGCAATTGTGTGTCTCTCTGTTGTGTTTGATAGAAAAGTAATAAAGTTTCACATATTAAAATGGTATGGGATACATGGCAAAAAGTATATCAGCTATGTCCATAAATATTTTTTAACATGTGAAATACATATGTCCCTAATCTTTAATTTAGCTAAAGTTAACTGTCTAATCTGTAGAACTTCTACATACAATATAATGAGTCACATTTCTTCAAACCTTTTCTGTCCTGATGAAAAATGCAATGCTATATTCATTTACGTAAGAATACCATGGAATTCAACTACCATTAACCTGAATAAGTTTTTGTTCAGCTAGGTACAGCATGTAATTTATGACTGTACCTGGTGCTCAAATTCCAACTCAGTGTGTATAACTGTCATCAGTTCACTGTATCTTAGACTCGATTCCTATTTTCTTTAGCAGGACTAGTAATCTTAATCTGACCATTATTTAAGGATGTTAATGATTATAAGGGACTTTGAAGTGTTGAACAAATATGAACGATAGTTTATCTACCTAAATCTTATTATTCAGCCTGTGTTTGTTAGAGATTTTTAAAATGTTGGTCTAAAGTTTTTTTTTTGTTTCTTTCAAATCACAGAGTATTGTTTCTGCTGGGTTTAACGTGAGCTTCAATCAAATGTCTAACCTGAAAAGGAAAGCAAAATAAAGTAGTTTGTTTTCTAGTGTCAGTATGAGAAAGGATTAAGAACTAATTCAGCTCAGACCAAATTACATTTCTTTAAGAAGAAAGGAAACTCAGTCTAACCAATAGCAAACGAGCCTTGCTATTCCCTGGTAGTTTCCAGGTTCTGGCCCTGATGTTTAGGCTTCTGAGCATAAAGAAAACCTGTATTCCAAACCACATATATAAAAGTTGCCATGATTCATTCAGATGGTTCTATTTCTATGGTTCTGAGATTTGCCCATGATGACAAAACTTGGTTTAACATACCAGCTGGAATAACACGTGTTCCCTTTTTCTTCTGGGGAAATGATTTCTGCAACTCTGGGAAGTCTCAATGTAAAGGTAAAGGTAAAGGTTCCCCTCGCACATATGTGCTAATTGTTCCCGACTCTAGGGGGTGGTGCTCATCTCCGTTTCAAAGCTGAAGAGCCAGCGCTGTCCGAAGACAGCGGCATGACTAAACACCAAAGACACACGGAACACTGTCACCTTCCCACCAAAGAGGTCCCCATTTGTCTACTTGCATTTTTTTACGTGCTTTCAAACTGCTAGGTTGGCAGAAGCTGGGACAAGTAACGGGAGTTCACCCCATTATACAGCACTAGGGATTTGAATCGCTGAACTGCTGACCTTTCAATCGACAAGCTCAGTGTCTTAGCCAGTGAGCCACCACATCCCTTCTCAATGTAAACCAGCTTCAAATTCTGAATTGCTTTATAGGTTGTGAATATACCGGAAGGTGTTCTAAGGCTTCTCCTTCAAATATTACAACAAGCCAACTTTTGTATAAAGTGACCCTAAACTTGGCAATACTGTCTATGCAGGAAGAAAGTGGAGGGGAATGGGAGTCCCATGTTTTGGTTGGTTTTCTTCCAGCTAATGCATCTAGCTCTAAACTCATACTTGTGTACAGCATCTGGAAAAAATAATTGTAAGATCAAACCATACTTTCTATAGGAAAACCTCTGGTATACAGCTTGCTATATGGAAGCTTTGGGAGAACTTCAATAAGATCTGGAAACCAAATGTCTACTAATGCTAATGTATTTCATCATTCTGACTCCAGCAACTGCACCACTTTCCTGAATAAATGGGAATATTCACGGTGGGGAAGCAACATTTTTAAACAGATGGCATCGATGCATCAGGCTGGAAAGAAAGAATGACAGAAAAGACAGACAGAAAGGAAGATATTTAATAGATTCTGCCATTTGCCAGTCTGCTGGGAATTTCAAATCACTTTTTGGCATCCTTCATCACTCTAGCCTGCTGAGAAAAAAAATGTATGCTTTGAAAATCTGAATGTAGCTTTGAAGCAAAACCTGTCTGCAAACCTTCGACAAATCTTTCAGGACACAAACGTGCAAGTGTGGTTCCTAACATTAGCAAGGAGAGGCTTAATGACAAGGAAAAAAAAGCATTTATCATCCACACTCTATGCATGCCATTTACAGAATAGGGTCCAAATACAAGTGTATGGAAGTGAAATTGCAACCCAGCCAGCTGTTTTTATCAATCTGGCTCCTCGCTCTGGAATCTCCATTTCAAATAGTTCAGTGCAGAGTCAGCTAGTGCCACCTGCCTTTGACTTCTCACTACCACTACCGCTTGACCGAGTCATGTATGGTCTCATTCAATGGGCTTCATTTCAATAGTTAAATATGAAACCGTATGTACTAATATAATTTGCAGCCATTTTTAACAGCTCTGAGTAAGAAAATATGGATCACTGAACACTGCTCATTGAGTAGGATAAACATAAACCAACATATTTGCAAACGCACATATTGTGTTAATCAGACCAATTATATTTCTATAAAAACCTAATCTTACTTATTTCTAAAGCCCTTATGACAAGGGTGAAATGCTACCGGTTTGCTCTGGTTTGATGGACCAGTAGTCATAAAAACTACTGGTTCAGTCAAACTGGTAGTTAAAAAAAGCTACTGGTTCCTATGAATTGGTATTTCTGACAATCAGCTGTGCCGCGGGGTTTAGCTTTGCTAGAAAGCAGGAAATCCTAAAAGCAGGAAAGCAGGAAAGCTAAATCATGTGGCACAGCTGATCTCCCTTTGCTGTTCTACTTACCTTCCCAAGCCTCCTTTTGGTGCATACTGCACATGCGCATGTACGCTGCATGCATTTGGTATGCATTGCGCATATGCACGCTTGGTGTACATTGCGCACTGAGCATGTGTGGCCAGCAAACTAGTAGCAAACTGGTTTAGATTTCACCACTGCCCTATGAGGAATTTTCAGACAAGATAACCCAATTATAACCCAATAATGAACAGTAACAGGTCAACAGAAACCAAGCTTTTTTAAAGGAACCAGTAAGCTAAAGTTCAGGTACCTGAACTGGATAGGAAGATGTCCCAAAGGAGCTTTTTCAAGAGGCAACTCGATTTTTTTTGGTTTTTGTATGAAGACCTTTCACTCCTTATCCAAGAGCTGAAGAAGCTTCTTGAATAAAAAGTAAAACGTCTTCAAAACCAGAAAGAAAAACCAGAAAGTCCAGTTGCCTCTTGAAAAAGCACCTTTGGGACAACCATGACCTGGATGACTGAGAATCTCCATAGACATGGATAGGAAGATGTGAATTTTCTCCTTGAGAAACTGTTTATTCTCTGTAGAAAAGTCATCATTTCATTGTAGCTTTGCTCTTCAGAGTTTAGAGGGAAATGACTTAACAAACAACTCTTTGAATCTAGAAAAATATTTATGAGTCTTTTTGTGGGATGAGAACAATTATGTAGACTGCAGGGGTGTTAAACTGGCGGACTGCAGGCCAGATGCATCATGCGCAGGCTATGCCCACCCCAGCTCTACAAAGGCAAAAAACATCGTGATACATCACTTGACATGATTGAGTTTGACTCCCGTGATATAGAGGCTTGCTGTTGCATCATTCTAATAAAGCAGAGGTGGGGAACTAGGGCCTCTTTATGACTTGTGGACTTCAATTCCCAGAATTCCTGAGCCAGCATGGGAATTAAAGTCCACAAATCATAAAAGGGCCATAATTCCCCATCCCTGTAACAAAGGAAAATTGAGGAAAAAAGGAACCCAATTTTAATTTGCTATGATTCCCATTACTGATCTCTTCTCTATCCAATCAATCTGAATTCTCAATAGATGTCACTGATTTCAGAAAATTCCAGACATTTACAAAAAAAGATGACTTCTGGAAACTAGATAACAAACAAGTTAGTTTTGCATTGATAGCTGGTAAAATACATTGAGACTTCTCTATATTAAATAATTCTTTATGACTAATCTGGGAACAGGATCCCTTCTTTAAGCTCATTAAAAGATTCCTTTTAGGAAAAGAAGCATTAAATGTTGCTTCTTGCATTATACAAAATTAACATTACCCAAGGCTGAAAACCACCATGATGTCTTGCCCTACTTCTCTAATTTATCTTAATTTAATATACGTAGTTTAAAAATACCACCTAGACATGTCGAAATTGTTTAAAAAAAAACCTAGTTCACTTCGTAGCACCACTTTTTAGACTACCATAAAATTTTACAGCAAAAAGAACAAAGAAACAACAATCCAAGATACTTGTGCATATTCCTTGAATTCGCCTGGACTAAGAAAAATAGAAGTCTTATTTTACAGGAGAAAGATTTGACACCACTTATAATTTCTGAAGTGCACGGTATAATATTGGTTAAGAAAGCAAAGTACTCTATGTTACAATGCTAATATTATTTGCAGTTTAACACTGGAAATGGCTTCATACAATGTACTATTCATGCAGATCCCTTCCAGTTTGTTGTAAGTTTGCAATAAATAAAAACACTTGCAATATTTCTACTCCACTGCCATCTGCAAGCATCTAGATTTTAATAGCTGGGACAATTTTGAATCCAGACATCATTTCCTTTCCAGCTGTATGTATTCATCATCAATGTGCCTCAGAAGAAGCGAATGTCAGAGGAAAATGTTAACATTCCACCAGTGTATTGGGGAAGATATTGACAGGAGTGTTCCTGAAATAGATTATATCAAAAACATCAAATATATTACTTTTACCTCAGTGGTAAGCTTTTGTAAATTGAACTCAAATATGTAATCGTTGAACTCTTGGCTATGATGATAAAAGGAACAAAGAACGATGGCGCAGATTTATAGATGAAGCTGTTCTAACCATCCCTTCTCTAAGCTATAGAGTATCTTAAGAAATATTGGAAGGAACTTCTGTTTGATGCAGGCTGCCTACTTTGAACTCAAGATAGAGAACAGAGATTCCACCAGGAATGCAGAGACAGAGTTCATGGGATCCCAGATGAAAATCCTAACCACAACAAGAAGGTAAGGCGTCTTGATACTGAAGCCCAGTTTGGGAACCGAGAAGGGCAAATAGATAGAGCTGACAAAAGCCATGACAACCAGTGCAGGTTGTTTGTTATTAAATGCCACAAACAAATGGTAAAGGCAGTAACCCCACTTACTCAATCATTCAAACAACAACAATAACAACAACAACACACACACACACACACAGAAACCCAAAAACCAATCACTCAGAAATAGCCAGTTGCCTTGATGACCACACAGGATTCCTATTTTCACAGATTTCATTAATACAACTGCAGTTAGGCAGTTTTTAGAAGCCATGCTCTATTTGGAAGCCCATCCATTCCCCCATCCTGCCTTTCTATCAAGAAACCAAGGCAGCACACTTATTGGGGTTTTTTTTTCTAATTTGTGTGTGTGTGTGTGTGATAACAATCTTGCAAGGTTGACTAGGTTGGGAAAGAATAAGTGGCCCCAAAGCAGGCAATGAACTTCCATGCTGAAGGAAAAACCCAAACTAGGTTTTTCCACAGCTAGACCTAGACTTCAATCACTACACCTTTGTTTTTCTCCCCAACGCAAATAATAAATTCAGAGTATATATTTTGCTCAAAATGGCAGCTGGAAAAAAAAAGACCTCTTTCTCTATGCTTGCTGCGATTCCTTGCTCTTCCAGCAATATTTGCTGCTCTATGCATTCTAAATATTTGGCATGTCACAAGGCAAAGATACATTTCATATTACACCTCACAAGGCCCAAATCACATTATTTAGAAATACTAAGTGGGTGTCATCTGATGGGACCCAGGAGGCCTGACCTTTGCTCTGGAAGAGCTTTTCCCCAGGAAAGTCACATGGCCTGGCTTTATTTTCCTTTAAAGATGCTCTGAAGATCTGGCTCTGTGTCCAGACTGTGACCCAGGGTAGAATCTGGGCTTTCTCTGTGAGAAATGTATGGGCTTGTAGTGGATGTTTATTGCACTGGAACAGCCTCTTTCCTCTAGGGTTTAATTGTTTTATTCTGTTTGCTACCCAGGTGAATTCAGTCACCTTAGAAATGTGTTAGAAATGTGAATTATAAATAAATTCCACAACTGATTATAAAGAACAACCCACAACCTGGGCAGAGGAATCAAGGCATACAAAGCACTTTTGCTGAGCCAGGAAAGGGCACAGCTGGTGAACAAGATGAATCTGTGCAAAATTCTTCTTGATCATGGCTGCTACTTGCTTGTCCATCAACAGCCAGGAGTCCAGTAGGACCACCTACTGGGTCAACACAGCTTCCATTTGAGGAAAGGCCACCCTACCAGGAGCAAAAGAAAGTAAATTTCCAGAATTCTGGGCTGATCTGTGAAACCAGATATGCAAAGATTATGTCCAAGTCAGTGGTGGGTTGCCCCTGGTTTGGTCCGGTTCTTACAAACTGGTAGTAAAACCAGCAGGATGCTCCCCCACCCACCCGGATGTCATCATAGCCGATCTGCGCATGTGCAGAAGCGCAGCGCACATGTGATCAAAGCAAGTGCACGCGCACGATCCCATTGCAAACCGGTAGTAAAGGTAAGTAGAACCTACCCCTGGTCCAAATCTGTTCCCTCCCATCCAGAGTTCCAGACCTTATTCAGCCTCTAGGCATTAACACATTTTCTGTATTTTATATAAAATAGGATGACAGATATGTTGCAAGTACATATAAATTTTTTTATAGTTTAATGGGACAATAGTTCTAGTAGGATTATAAACAAAATAATATCAATTCAATACTGAATCATTAAAAGAGTAGCATAAACTTTTAAATTGATGGAATTCCATAAATTTATGGAAATTGCTCCATATGACCCTTCCACTGGAAAAAAAAAAGCCCAACATCAAAATTGGTAGCATACATACTGGCAGATGGTTCCCAGGTAGCGTTCTAACAGCATCAAGTAAAATGTATGCAAAGTAATTTTTTTGCAAATAGGTTACTATAGTTTACCCACTTGGAACACTCTTATCTGGTTCAATAAATCCTATTGGACAATATCTAAGCATGTACAGCAGAGGTCTTCAAACCTGGCAGCTTTAAGACTTGTGGACTTCAACTCCCAGAATTCTCCAGCCAGCTATGCTGGCTGGGAGTTAAACTCCACAAATCTTAAAGCTGCCAAGTTTGAAGACCTCTGATGTATAGAATGACTCCATAATCTTCCGGTATAAATAATGATGATGTCAAAATGATGAAACGTGCATCAGGATAATTGAAAACTATGCCATTATATAATTTGCGTCAGTCACATCATATTGTAAAATTATACGGGAACCTTATTTGTGTCATTTGTGTGAGGATATCACGATGAACGCAGCACCCTTTGTCTCCCATGATTCTGTAAAAGGATGAACTAGCACATGTTGGTCATTTCTCAGGATAAGTAATGGTGTGTATCTGAAAAAAAAAGACTTCCTGTAATACTGAACGCACCATTGCATTTATGACTCAGTTAAAATGATACTTAAATGGGATATGTCTTACATTTATCACCCTCTTATCTGCTTCTACTTTCAACAATTGATACCTCATCTATCTGAAACTAAACTATGTTATCATTTCTGCCTGGAGGAGTGATGAAAGTGACAGGCATTTCTCTAATGCTGCCTGTGGCTCTGTGCATAAGCACAAAAATCTTCCTGCCTTGCTACCTCATGACAAGTTTCACCTTTGTGACACCTAATTGACTCAGTATCTCCCTCTCAACCGAGGGAATGAAACCAGTTAGCAAACTATGTTAGGAAGCCTTTGCCTTAGAATTTCCTGCTTGAATTGCATCACTGAAACTTCTTTGTTAAACATTTGTCTCTCTATAGATGTGGGATAGGTCTTTTCAGATGGGCCCTAGGCAAGTCTGGAGAACAAATTAATGACCATCAAAACCCAGCCAATTCGCAACTTAGTAGTTCCAGAAGATATCTGAATTTCTTGTTTAATAGCTTGTGATATGTATGTATCAGAGGTGAGTTTCAGCAGGTTCTGACCAGTTCTGGAGAACTGGTAGCGGAAATTTTGAGTAGTTTGGAGAACCGGTAATAAAAATTCTGACTGGCCCCACCCCCATCTATTCTCTGCCTCCCAAGTCCCATCTGATTGGGAGGAAATGGGGATTTTGCAGTAACCTTTCCCTGGAGTGGGATGGGAATGGAGATTTTACAGTATCCTTCCCCTGCTACGCTCACCAAGTCACAGCCACAGAACCGGTAGTAAAAATTTTTGAAACCCACCACTGGTATGTATGTATGTATGCATGTATGTATGTATGAATGGTGTGTGTGTGTGTGTGTGTGTGTGAGAGAGAGAGAGAGAGAGAGAGAGAGAGAGAGAGAGAGACCATACCCTTACATCTAGAAAGATAAGTAGCACAATATGACTAATTTTGGTCTTTATCACCAGCATTTGAGGATCAGCAATTTGCAGGCCACAAAAATCTGTTCCAACTGAATTACAATGATCTTCAAAGGGAAGGGATAAGGAAGGAAGAGATGTCATGGGTGTCATGATTTCATCTCACAAATGACATGGATCGTGCAGTTTGCACCAGTAGTCTGATAATGTCATGACATTTTTACTTCTGTACTGTGGGTCATAGTAAATTGGGCAGCTTTATTTACATTTTCTAAATAAATAAATAAATTATGTTGGTACACAATATGCAACATATGGTGTCCACTAGATGCCAATGCAGAATGTCCAAACCTTCCTAATATATATTGTAAGCCACCTAGAGTCACCTTGCATAGTGAAATGGGCGGCATATAAATGTAATAAATAAAATAAAACCTCCTTTCTTCTAGCAGATGCTATTTTGCATTGGTGATTAGGCAATTAAAAAAAATAACAGCTGCTTGGTATGGATTGCTTCCTTGTTCTTAATTGCATTAAGTTTAAATGCTTTGGGCCCTGATTAATTGGAGACCTGGATGTACCAATTCTCTTGCTGTCTGAGGTCAGCCACAGAGAATCTTCTCAATTTTCTACTAAAGGAATTTAACCAGGGAATACAAACAGAAGCATCTGGGGAGAGGGACTGTTAAAAAAATAAATCAAGATGGAGTCTGTATCTAAGGGACAAAGACCCTGTCCCAGTTTTGCATCCATTGTATGTGCAATGTACATGAAGAATAGAGCTTTAATCATGTGAGGGAAAGAGTCATCTCGGCTGTTTTTGATACCAGCTTATACTAAGAATTCAGAATTCTGCAAGTCATTTCCATTGGTGGTTTAGTTGAGGCTACTATAGCAGAGTTGAAAAAAAAATCCAGAAGATTCTTTTTGTTATCTTCTGGATTTTTGCTGCTCAGATATATTAAGTCTAATTTAATCCACTGTTTCTTTGCAGGCCTCTTTATTGCATTCTCTGCTCTAGATTTTTCTTGAGTTATATTTTTGCTCTGCTAGTGAGAATTGCCGTCTTCTTAATTTTTAATTGTAGTTTCTTTTATTGCATGCATTGCCTTAGGAGTTTATGATCCTTAAAAGCCAGATATGATCCATAAAAGGAATAAAATAATTAAAAGTAAAAAAAAAATGCAGGTGGTCACTAATACAAAATTTAATTGTTTATTGCAAGTAACGAAAGTCAGATGTACCGTACTTTATGCTAGTTACACTAGAAAATTTTGATAATTTTTTTTAAAAATCTGAGCTTTCCAGGAATTAAACAATATAAAGAGGAGCTTGTTGCTCCTAAAGGTGTGGGACCAGGTGAATTATTTGAAAACCAAAGAGTCAACTGTATTTCAACTTTCTAATGTAAAAAGCATTAAGCAGTTTCCTTCTGCATGGTGGGAACTCAAGAGAATTGTAGTCTCCATATGTCTGGATTTATCCCAGGGAAAAGAGATTAAAATGAAGTCTTAACAAGGCCTAAGAAGCAACATGGGAACTGAATTTGCTAATTTGACACTGAGCCGTGGATTTTAACTGGTCCTCAATTCTCGACCCATTTACCAGACCACAATAAACAACTTGCTTGCTTAAAATCTGCAATGTGGCGTCAACCCTAGGGCTTTTCCTATCTGTATTGCTGACCTTTCTTCCAGTACCTCAGGAAAATATGTCAGCATACTTTGCACTACCCTCATTGGTGAGCCCTAAGTTGCCTGAGTAGTAAGTTGGAGAATGGGCTGTTACATTTTTAGTGCAAAACAAGTGATTGATGGATTTCCCTGGGTGTCCTACCAAATGTGACACAGACAACAGGATAAACATCCATGACCTCTCTTAAACATAGACTAGGCTGCCACAAATACCATAGTTAGAACAGTTGTTTTAGCCACAAATCAAACCCTCATTGTATTCCAAAATAACTTAGGAGCATCCCTAAAGTTGCATCCAAAAGAAGCCCAACCACAGCTGAGTGTCTCCCTCTTAAATGCTCCATGGAAACGGCACTAAATGTGCCACATCTTGACTTTTTGCTCATAAACTAAGTTTAGACACAGTTAGCACCTTCAGAAGGATGAAAGATTGACATCCTTTGTTCCATATGGGAAAATCACTTCTAAAAGTGGTGGCAAGAACAGGATCAAAATCAATCTCTAGAGCCTTATAACATTATTTGGAATTAAGCCCTGATATTTACAATCATCTAGACTCTGCCAAAGTGAGAAGCACTGGAAGCAAGCATACTTATTATGAAAACTGTCAAAAGTTTTCTGAAAGGGACAATCTCCAAATACAGGGACAGTAGCCTTGATTGTAGCTACAGAAAAAAATTACAAGGAAAAGACCAAGGAAAAGGAATTCACCTATTTCATCTCTGCCAACTGATGCAGTAGTTTTGGCATTTAAATTATAATGTTGCAAATACATGCTTCCTTGAGAGTCAGTCCCTTTGAACATACTGGATGATGGACTTCAGCAATAGAAATTTGCTGCAGGCTGTATGATTGCAATATGGGTAGGCAAACTTGTATATACCTAATTAGGAATAAAGTGAACTTGAAAGAATTTCCTTGCTGAAGAAAGTTTAAGAAGGAATCCTTAGGAGACTGCTTCTCTGGAGGTGAAGTGTACAGTCACTCCTGAAGCCCAAGCCAAAGCAGCCATGGAGGGACATAGTGAGCAATTGGAAGAAAGGGTTATATCCAGAACAATCTCAAGTAGCCAATAAAAGCTGGTTAGTTCTCAGACCTTGTCTGAATCATACAAGATGGTCTCTATAACAAGATGTATATTGAAAGAAAAGGAAAATGCCACTTTTGAACTGAACTAGTCACATTAGAATACACTCTGCAATAGTAGACAAGGGTAGAGATGAAGGTGATGTCATGAAAGATATGTCTCCATGACAACCCCCTGCTGTAGTTACCCTAATCTTAGGGCCAAAACCCTAATCTGCACTTGTACCTTTGGTTTTTCCTGCCTTGTACGGCCTTGCTTTTCTCCACATTAAATTCCATTTTGTTGGATAGGGCCCATTGTTCAAGTCTGTCAAGATCTTTTTGGATCCTGAGCTTGTCTTCTGGGGTGTTGGTTATTCCTCTCGGTTTAGTGTAATCTGCAAGTTTGAGTCATTCCCTTTCTATTCCCTCATCTAAGTCATTTATGAAGATATTGAAAAGTACTGGGCCTAAGATGGAACCTTGTGGTACCCCACTGCTTATTTCTCTCCATGTTGATGTAGTATCATTAAGGACTACTCATTGAGTATGGTTTGTCAGCCAGTTACAAATACATCTGGTGGTGATGCTGTCTATCCCCATTTTTCTAGCTTACCAAAAAGTAGGTTGTGGTTTACTTTGTCAAATGCCTTGGTGAAGTCTAAATATGCTATGTCCACAGAATTTTGCTGGACTACCAATTTAGTCACTTTGTCAAAGAATGAAATAAGATTGGCTTGACATGATCTGTTTTTAACAAACCTGTGCTGGCTTTTAGTTATAACTGTATTTGTTTCTAGATGTTCATCGGTCTATTTTTTTGGTTAACTTTTCCACTATCTTCCCAGGGATTGATGTTAGGCTGATTGGTCCTGTAGGTTTGGGTTTTTTGGTTGTTGTTTTTTTTTAAGATGGAACCACATCAGATCTTTTCCAATCCTTAGGTGTTCCAGGATTTTTGAATGATATGTAAGGAAAAATGTAAGGTTATTGATAAAAAATAAATGGTACCTTTTTGAAATGTCCGCTTTACGCTAAAATTTCTAACACCATATTACTTCAACAGAATCCTCTTATTTTGTGGGGAATAAACTTGGTCAATTAAGGAGGCATTTGGTGTCTAAAATATTATGTCAGCTAACTTTCTCTCATTTAATCTAATTACATCTACACCCACACAAAAAAACACTTATGTACTATGTATGATTGGGGGTGGGGGGAGTACACTTTTGAAATGCATACCCTGTCATTCAGATTTAGTCCTTACTTATTTGTCATTCTAAAAATGAGAAGATGGCACTAATTTGACCACTTTGTGGCATAGTCAGTAGATTAAGGAGGTGGATAGGAGAACCGAGGTGGCTCAGTGGTTAGAGTGCAGTACTGCAGCTATTTCAGCTGACTGCTAGTTTAGCAGATCAGTGGATCAAATTTCACTGGCTCAAGGTTGACTCAGCCTTCCATCCTTCCGAGGTGGGTAAAATGAGGTCCCAGATTGTTGGGGGCAATATGCTATTTAGTATACTGTCTTTGATGTAAGCCGCCCAGATTTCTCGGAGAGTGAGCGGCATAGAAATATGTCAAATAAATAAATAAATAAATAAATACATAAATACATCATATTCAAAATATATTTGCCACCAGAGAAGGAGAACTTGAGAAACATTTTTAGCTTTGTTGTCTGCCGGAAAATAGGTGATTCTTCTTTTAAATCCTTTTCAGAGACTTAAAAGCAAAATACAAATCTATGGTTTTACTGAGAGTATTTTTGGTTTTATCTGGATTAGACCTGGATAGGAACTAGAAAATGATGCAGTTTAACTGTGGCCTTGGTACAAACTATGGATAAAGCAAACTGCAACAAAAGATAGACATCTCTGTTTCTAGAGCCTAAAAATCTCTTGGGAGCAGGTGTGCTGGATCAAGTTAATCATTTACAGTATTTGTTTGCACCTGTGTAGCCTAACACAATCCTGACCATTTTTCCTGTGTCCTGATAACTAGAGCAGATGTTGCTGAGCCAACTGAATTACAACCATGGTTAAATTAGGACGCTCTCCTACCATTACGCATTTGGGCTGCATTTGCAAAATGTCAGTTTACCTTCATTTTTCATCTGCCTTCATTTCCAACACATAGGATGTTGAATACTTACTTGTTTATATGAATCATATTTTGGACTATTTTTTTATTTGCCATCTTTATATTCTTTGAAATTTGGGGGTTTGGATATCTAACATAAGTCAATGGAAGAAGTAAAGGAACACCAAAGAAAGGGATAAGGATTCTGGAATGCTTTCCTTAATTAAATTAGAATTCTAATAGAATAGAATAGAATAGAATAGAATAGAATAGAATAGAATAGAATAGAATAGAATAGAATAGAATAGAATATAATTTTTTATTGGCCAAGTGTGATTGGACACACAAGGAATTTGTCTTGGTGCATAAGCTCCAAATTAATCAGGTTTTTTGGTGGATCTGTCACTAGAAACTGAATACATCCTATTTTGATAGGGCTAAAAAGTGGAATATATAGGGTATTTTTTTTAATTGTGAGTTGTTTAATCTTTCACTCCTAATTCTACTAGCTCTGGGTTTAGCTTTGAGTTAGATGGTGTTATATTTTGTTATTGCACTTAGAAAATATTTCTGTTTCTACTTCACTGGTTATATTATATTGTTTTACAAATATGTTTTGCAGGATAATTTTAGAAAAATAAGCAATGCATACATTACTGTTTTGGGAATAGATTGGATCCAGACATACTCCGATCAGAGCCATTGAAATTGATTAATTAATTAATAATGATTTACAGTTCAACTTTCAATAAGCAATAACGATCCGTTCAAAGGCAATTAAAATATAAGAATATGAAAGACAGGCAATAATTATAAACAGTTACATATGAGAGTTGCAAAAGTGCAATGATCTAATAAAAACCAGTTAATAACTAAAACGACAAAACTAATTAAGATCCATGCGGTCTCTTATCGCAACAAAATAACCAATAGAATAAATCAAATAAAAATCATTTTAGAAAATAAAAAATGTACATGTTTTCTGTCTAGCTAAAGATTAGATTCATATTTTTATGCAGGCCACAAGCAGCTTCTTCTGTTCTGGGGACTATTTTTTCCCCCCAAACTCTTCATAAAAAAAATATTAAAATAGCTGGTTGTTTGAAGAATACTAGGCAGCTGATTCCAAAGCTTTGCAGATCTTGGAAAGTCCTTAACTGTGAAAGAGCTGAGAAACAAAAAGCATAACAAAAGAAAATAAAAAGGATCTAGAAGGTGGCATATGGGTCCTGGAAAAAATTTACCAACTGTTTAACAATTTCAGAGATTGACCTAACAACTGTGGCAAGCAAAATGGGGGAAAACACACTTAACAACTGTCTCGCTTAACAACAGAAATTTTGGATTCTGTTGTGGTTGTAAGATGAGGACTATCTGTAGTCTAAGATGAATCTCCAATTAGCTATCACTTTTCCATAAATAAAGAAGAATCTCCTTGTGCCACACATTTTATAAGTCACTTCCCACCAAAGCAGAAACGAATAGGAACATTGCAGTTAGAAATTCTAATGAAGCAGCGTGGCCTACTGGTTAAGGCACCAGTTTAGAAACGGAGACACCGTGAGTTCTAGTCCCGTCTTAGTAAAGCCTGCTGGGTGTTTTGGCCAGTCAATCTTTCTCAGCCCAACTCACCTCACAGGGTTGTTATTGTGGGGGAAAATAGGAGGAGGAAGTTGTATCAGGTATGTTCACTGCCCTAAGATATTTATCAAAATAATGAAAGCAGATAAAAATATGAATGAATGAATGAATGAATAATGAAGATGTATAATTACTGCTTTTTCAGGGGTCAGGATGATTTTTGAAGCTCCTACCTCAGCTGTTGATTCAAGATTATAAAACACAACAAAGATTTGCCTGAAATGTTCTGTTGCTTCAGGTAAAGGATAAATTGTCTCCTTCTTTATTCCATTTTCATTAACTAATTGGACTGACAAAAAAGACAGAACTGAAAGGTAGGCAAGTTTCCACATGTAGGTTTGTCCTCCAGCACTGCAACCTGAAGTAACTGATGAAGGAATAATGAATTGGCAATAATCAGTGAATACTGAATGCTCTTGTTCAGGGGTGGGCAACGATAGTCCCTTTACGACCTGTGGACTTCATCTCCCAGAATTCCTGAGCCAGCTGGCTCAGGAATTCTGGGAGATGAAGTCCACAGATCATAAAGGGGCTATCGTTGCCCACCCCTGCTATTGTTTATAACAAGCCAAAAGAAGCAAGATTATTTTCTCCTCAATTGCAGCTCTTAAGAAAGTTTGCTTTGCAGGAATGGTGAAATAATAGTAAAGTTTAAATAATTCCCATCGCTTGATCCTTATTTTCTATGCATTATAACGATTTATGTCCCTTTTTCATAATTAGCCTCTCACTACTGCCAAAGATTCAGCCTTTATCTCCCACTCCTTCGGAGTAATCTCTAAATGGTTCTACCACGGACGTGTGAATTTTCATCTGTTGGAGATATTTCTACCATTTATATTGAATAATTGGACAACTCTTGGAATGGCCTGTTGGTAAAAGCATTTAGGTCATCTGTCCTTTTTCTTGCTTGGGGGGAAAAATGCATGTTTGGCCAAGGGGCATTTTGTACTGAACTCTGATGCACAGTCCATTGTAATAACAGTAAAGTTTAATGATGCATGACTTGGAGAGACTGACAAATTTCCAGCCAAAGTATTGATTCCAAGAGAATTTATGAAGCACATTCTGTATTCTGTGTCATTACAGTCCATTTTTGGCTGAAAGAATCATGTAAAATAGATTTTTAAATGAGTGGTAATAGCCAGACATAAAGGAGGTATTGACGTGTGTCATGAAGGGTGAAATAGCATGCCAGGTAAAGGCATATAACAAATTGAAAACAACAGCATTGCAACTCCCTACAAATGTAAATTTGTTTTTAGATTTTAATCAACCCTTTGTTTCAGCGCATATGAATTCTGCCACCTACACAAAAGAGTAATTTTTTTTTAACAAAATAATTATTTACAGTTTGATTTCAGGCTTGACATTTAAATAGGTGTCTTAATATGAGTCTCTCCAACACACACCTCACTCACAGACACATTAATCAATGTGTATCATGTATTATATTACAAGAAAAAAAAAGATATCTGATTTTATTAAAGGCGGGAGGGGGAGGACCCAATTTGCTTAGTTGAGCAATATGTGAAAATTATTAATTTGAGTTTTCAACAAGATTGCGCAAAGTTTGGGGGAGATTAAGAACTGAGTATGTCTCCAATATTAAACCATATGATGTGACAAAGTTTTTTTTTAGAACTGATGAGAATTGAAAGGATACCATTGAAGGAGGGAGACTAAAGCGGGGAAGCTCACACAAAGCTGGAAAAAAAGGGAGAAGACAATAACTGATTGGGTTGCTAAGGTTTTACCGCAAAGTAACACTGCATTTTAATTGCATTCCAGCCGTCTCTTTTTGAACCAAAGAGAGAATAAAGGTCACTTAGGTCTAGGCATGTTACGGCCCCTACATAGTCCAGACATAAATATATCTCCCTCATACCCGAAGCACCATGAGAATCGGTTAAATCCTCCTTTGAGTAGCTGTTTTTTAACAATTCAGAAGTATATCAGCTTGATAAAGAAAGGAAAAGGAGGGGAGGGGGTTGGGGGGGGAAGCTTGGTTGAGGCTGACAAATTCAATAGATTTCTTGGTGTCCTAGTGAAAAACCCTTCATGGTTTCAGTGGTCACTGAATAGGGTTTCTAAATTATTCCATTTGCCCATCCTGGTCCAGAAAAAGGTTCTTTTGCTAAATTAATTCTTGAGAATTAATTTAAAAGAAGGGTTCTGAATAATGCAACTGGGAGAGGGTTTTTTTTAAATTATTATTATTTCAGCTTGATCTTGAAAGCTGTTTTGCATTTCTAGGATCTAGTTCTTCATTATGTACAAGTATACACTACATCTGAATTACTCAAACCAGCACATGCATGGGGTTTTATTTTCCTCTTATCAGGCACAAGAAAGATTTTTGGTTCAAGAGCTGGCAATTGAGGAAGAACCTATAACTCATTTTAAAGATATGCAGCGTTCCAGAGGAAGAGGCACTTTGGTGTAATGGTTAAAGATCTCAGGATAGAAACTGGAGGACTGTGAATTCTAGTATTTTATTTTAATTAATTAATTAATTAATTAATTTCATGAAACATGTATTTTATGACAGATACAAGTGTAAACATAATTATAAATACATGAAAAGGATACAAATAAAAGAAAACATTAGGACAGGGACGGGAGGCCCGCTGGTGCGCTTATGCATGCCCTTTACAGAGCTCTTAGGAATGGGGTGAGGTCTACAATAGACAGGCTAAGATTAAAGTTTTGAGGGTTTGGGGAAGAAACCACAGAGTCAGGTAGTGCATTCCAGGCATTGACCACTCTGTTACTGAAGTCGTATTTTCTGCAGTCCACTTTGGATTGGTTTACCATGAGTTTGTATCTATTCAGAGGTGGGTTTCAGCAGGTTCTGACTAGTTCTGGAGAACTGGTAGTGGAAATTTTGAGTAGTTCGGAGAACCAGTAGTAAAAATTCTGACTGGCCCCACCCCCATCTATTCTCTGCCTCTCAAGTTCCAGCTGATCAGGAGGAAATGGGAATTTTGCAGTAACCTTCCCCTGGAGTGGGGTGGGAATGGAGATTTTACAGTATCCTTCCCCTGCCACGCCCACCAAGCCATGTCACTCCCACAGAACCGGTAGTAAAAAAAATTGAAACCCACCACTGTATCTATTGTGTGCTCTTCTATTATTTTGGTTGAAGCTGAAGCATTATTGGCTGGTAGGACATTGTAGCAGATGATTTTATGTACTATGCTTAGGTCAGACCGAAGATGGCAAAGTTCTAAATTGTCTAAGCCCAAAATTTAGAGTCTGGTGGATAAGGTATTTTGTCCCACCTTAAGATACAAAGCCAGCTGAAAGCCAGTCACTTTCTTCCAGCCCTATAAAGAAGGCAGTGGCAAGCTACTTCTCCCCCAAAAAAACCTTGCAAAGAACACTATATGGACTTGTCTGGATGGTCACTAAGAGTCAAAACTGACTTAAAGCAGCATGCATATACATACATCCATACATACAAAATCTGTATTTGGAATGCTTTCAGTACAGTTACAGCCTTGAGGACTAACATGTAAAAATGATGCATTTTGCATCAGTTCTTTGGGTGATAGTCCCCATTACACTGGGACTAGAGATGGTATTGATCAGGATAGTAGGAAACCAAAGAGACTCGTACCTGAAATGAGATTCCTATTGGAATGACCCAGGAATTGTTTCTCAAGGCTCCTGTTGATTAAATGTAATGTTTTATTTCATTATAGTAAAGATTATGGGATGCTTTTCCTGATACGTTGCTACTTCGGTCTGCCCAGTATCATTGGGAACTGAGCAGCATAGAAATTTAATACATTACTATTATATAAGAATAACTACTAATTAATTTTCCATGAGCGTATTATGCAGTGTGGCAACACATCAAAAATGCTGTGGTGACCACAGTATATTTCAATCACCTATAGCCGTGATGGTGAACCTATGGCACGCGTGCCACAGGTGGCACGCAGAGCCATATCTGCGGGCACTTGAGTGTTGCCCTAGGTCAGCTCCAGCACACATGCCAGCTGACTTTTGGGCCTTCTGGGCCAACCGGAAGTCAGGAAACTGGCCATTTCCAGCCTCCAGAGGGCCTCCGGGGAGGCGGGGAAGGTTATTTTCACCCTCCCCAGGCTTTAAGAAAGCCTCTGAAGCCTGGGGAGGGCGAAAAACAGGCTTACCGAGCCCACCGGTAACCTTTTTGCCATCGTGTGCCAAAAGCGGGGGAAGCCTGGGGGGGTGGTCCCGTGCACATGCACAGGGAGCGGGGCATGGAGGGCATTGAATTATGGGTGTGGGCACACATGTGCGCGACCCCCCCCCCCCCCCCCCCCCCCGGTTTTGGCACATGACAGCAAAAAGGTTAACCATCACGGACCTATAGCACCAGAATATTTTGGGAATGAGGGCAAAAAATTTACATAACAGAAATCATGAAAATAGAGATTTGTAGTTTTTATATAGAAGTTAGTAGATAGCAAAATCATCTGCAATTTGAAGCCTACGTGATAGCAGGAACCATTTTATTTAAACATAACTTTGTTCCATTAGTACAGTTCAAATAATGGGTTTTTTTCCCTCTCTTCTTTAATAGCTTTTTTAAGAGATCAAAAGTGATCCCTGGACATGAATCTCTTCATCTGCCATTGATCTAATTCCTGGTTGCTTTTCTATTACAGTGTTTTGCCCCCATTATTGGATAAAAGTTCAGAAATGGGAAAGAGACGAAAGAGAAGTAAATGTCATCATTTCCATTTTATGCAAATAATTGGAGTTAGCACTTGCCTGTTTCAGATGGGATTTTCCTATTACGTTTCTCTTTGTTTTTAGGGGGTTTGAGCCTTTAAGTTTTCACCCCAATTTTCACAGGATGTACAAGTCTGACAAACAGGGCAAATATATTAGTTCACGGCTTCAGAAGTTTATATTGTCAATGTTCTGTTGCATATTAAAAATTATACTCCATGGACCATTTCCCTTTAGTTCACATTCTCCTAGATGTTGCCAGCTTTAGACAGTCCACCTCTCACGTCTTTGTGGTGAATCTGGGTGTAGAAATAAGATAATCCAAACCGTAAATTGAGATGTATGTAATTAGCACACCGGACTGCAACAAATCAAGTTTGTTCCAATAGAACTGTCCCTTTTATCAGGATACTAATGACTGAGAATAGAGGGAAATGAGTCAATTTAATGGTGTATTAGATTTAGCAAATAAGCTATCCCCACCATTGTTAGGCCATTTGATGACAGGCATTCAAAAAGCAACTTTGATCACCGACAAGACCCCACAAAAGAACTGTATAAACCATGATAAATACCTATAATTAATATTCTCAAGTTATTTCTGACCTACAGCAAAGAAATGACTTCACACAGATCAGAATTTTTCAAGTTGTTTACTTACCAACCCCTACTGCTCTCTGTGCTTTCAGGCTCTTTGCCACGCTAGACACTTTTTTCTTTCTTTTTTCTAATGTACCAGCATACAAATTGTATGTACAAAAGGGTATTTGTAGTATAAGTGGTTAGTTTTTGCGTTTGAATAATTATAGCAATTGCAGATGAAAAGTGGGTAATTGTGTAATAATAATTGGCCATTTCTGCAAGTCATTTGGGTGTTTTTTGGCTTAGTTGGTGGTTGCTAGATAAGCAATTGTGCAAGGTGGCAAATTAAGCAACAAGTGGCAATGAAATGTAGGGCCTGTGGCTTAGAGCTTCTAAGCATTTCATGGCTTGCATTATTTAAGACAAAAAGCTGTCTGTAGCAAAGGTGCCAACTCTAAGGCTATTGCTGAGTCTGTGGAAAAGATCAGTTGGATAAAAATGTTTCTAAAATCTGGCAACATTTTTGAAATCAGACCGAAATCAGTCTATTACCATCAATAAAAGCTTCCTGTTGATTTGTTCATCAGAAGTAATCACTGCAAATAACTTCCTTCCTTCCTTCCTTCCTTCCTTCCTTCCTTCCTTCCTTCCTTCCTTCCTCAGACATATTAATCCAGCATTATCAGAGTAAAAGATAAATGCATCTTTACTCAAGGTAAGAGTAAATCCAGATTCCAATAGAAGAATTCTCTCTTGTATTTTGGTGTTTACAATATTAATGTTAGTATCTATAACAGAAATCTCGGCCTAGCGTTTCAGGTTCAGTTAGTAAGTTGAAAATCTACCCCTAGAAGGATAGTTATGACTTTTTCCAGACTTGTCCTTCAATAATGTAGTAGCCAAGTGTCTAGACTTGTAGCTGACAATCTGGCCCACATCTAGCATAACAGTGGATAAAAGACAATCCTATGTCTGAAATGCAGGACATGGACATGTAATGGATTCATACATTAAACTTAAGCTTTTTGAAATGGTCTTTCACAACAGAATTGCTAAAATTCATGCTATTTTGAATTTTTCTGACCAGTCTCTGACTATTTTCTCAGTCAGTCTAAGAAAATAAATTGCTTTTGAATTTTTTTCAGACATTAAATGTAATTAAAGTTTCCTAACCAAATACCAATGTTAGCTTAAAGATCTCTGAAGAGTGTGACTGTCCTCTTTTTCAACTTACCCAGAGGCATCAGCTGCTATGTAGAGCAGGGTAGGAGTTTTGGGAAGCCAAGGGCTATATTTAACATTCAGGAAGAAAGGGTAAAAGGTGAAAGACAACTGGAAAATTTTGTCATTTCATTTCTTGTTTTGTTTTGATGTGATACGATATGATATGCTTATGTTAGGGCTTGTCTTGAAGATATCGTATTCTAAAAATGATGGAAAATTCTGTTTGTTTTCAACAGCCATGACCTGAAAAGTTCCAAAGACCACATTCAATCATGGATCACAGGCTCAAAGTGTGCCTTTGCAGTGTGAAGGTCAACATTAAACCAAATGATAAAGATTTTTTACTTCCTTATTTATATCCTGCTTTTATTATTTTTATAAATAACTCAAGGCAGAGGACATACTACTCCTTCCTCCTCCTATTTTCCACACAACAACAATCCTATGAGGTATGAGTGTCCAAAGTCTCCCATTGCTTTCATGCCTAAAGTGGGACTAAAACTCACAACATCCTGGTGTCTAGCCTACTGCCTTTACCACTAGATAAAATGTTCAAAACCATCAGAAGAACTAAGTTGAACAACCTCTTTCACGGAAAAACAATTCATAAAAGTTGAAGTTCAATTTTGCCACAGTCTTATTTTTAAAAGGCAGCTATGTAATCCATAAGAATATTGAATTTTCCCTATTATCTCCTAAATGAAAATGTTCCTTTTGAAGAATAATTTGAGCCCCCTGGTTGTCAAAATCCTTTCTTATTCATCCTTTCTGAGCCAGCTCAGTTCTGTATTTTCTTCATGCTGACACACCTGATCCTTCCTAGACTATCTTAGAAATAGGAAGGGACCTTGAAGATCTTCTAGTCCAGCCTTCTGCCCAAGGCAAAAGTCCTTATTCCATGGTTGTCCAATCTTCAGCAATGAGCACTCATAATTCCAGAAGGAAAGCTGTTTGATTGACTAATTGTTCTCACTGTTAAGAAATTTCTTCTTAGCTCCAGGGTTTTTTTTTTTTTTTTTTTGATTTATATGCCGCCCTTCTCCGAAGACTCAGGGCGGCTTACAATGTGTTAAGCAATAGCCTTCATACTTTTGTATAGTTATACAAAGTCAACTTATTGCCCCCACAAACTGGGTCCTCATTTAACCTACCTTAGAAAGGATGGAAGGCTGAGTCAACCTTGAGCCTGGTGAGATTCGAACTTACAGTAATTGCAGACAGCTGGTGTCAATCACTATGGTTTTAGTCTGCTGAGCTAAACCAGTTTGGGTCTCCTGAAGAAGTTCCACCTATTTCTTCTTGTTCTGCCCTCAGGTGCTTCAGAGAATAAATCAACCCATTCTTCCCTGTGACACAGCTCTTCAAGTTTTGGAAGATAGCTATCATGACATCACTTTTGTTAATTTTAAGCCTCATGAAGTATTCATAATAACACAGGGAACATTGCCATTAACAGTCACCTCAGATATTCCTAAAGATGTCATTTCACAGCTAATGAAGGTTAGTTTCTAATTCCAGAGTGAAACATATAAATAAAAGTTTGTAAGTAATACTGGATTATGTCACTTTGCTGTTAAAAGTCCTTTTATGCTCAATACAAAAATATATCAAAATAGAGTTTTTGCAGTAAAATATGTGGGTGAGTTGATAATTAGTGTTTTAGAAACTTGGAAAAAAATAGTACTTGTAATTACATCACAAGCATTTCTAGAAATCAAATATAGTTAGGCGTGTTCTCTGTGATTTAGAGTTTGAAAGATGTCAAACAACAGGTTTCTTCTTGTTTAAAAGACACTTTTCTGAAAGATAATTCTATGCTTCTGTACTAAGATGCTTCCACCTAAATTCATACATTTATTAAAAACAATGCAGTACCGAGCAAAACATCAACAAGGGGCAGCAGAGAAGCTTCAAAAGTCTTATACAGAAAAACAGAAGCTATTCTAGCTGTCAAGATGTACGATATTTAAACAACAGAACAATAATCAGATCATAAAACACTATTACAATCTGTTAAATTCTACACTGAGTCTACTATAACACTTTTAAAGGCTAATTTTAAAAGATGTGTCTTGGCCCTCTTACTAAAAGTAGACAGATGGCAATTCTACTAAAAGAAAAAAAATGTCCCACAATTAGGTGGGGACAAAAAAAAAATAAGCCCCCCTCCCTGCTACTTCCACAAGAAGGCCTTTGCAACTAAGAGTTTTTTTTTTTACTAAGCACAGACTATCTCATAACTGCAAGGGCTTCCTTATAAATAAGATTATTATTCTAAGTACTACTTGTTGTATACAAAGTTGCAAGTTACTCTTCACAGGCCTGATTGGGAGACTTGGGGTTGAAAGATTTTTTGTTTAATTTTGCTCCTATCCGATTATTGACCTAGTATGCCAGTCCTAATCTATTATTAAGGCCAGCAGAAGGTACTCTACCATTTACTTCTCATCTCTAACCTGCTGTCAGCACATTAGACTTACTGACTTGAGTGTGTGAGACATTAATAGTAGTGTAGTTACACCCCTGTTGATCTTTTTGAATGTAACCCCTCTGGTATGGACATGTTTCCTGCCACTGTCAGACATGTATGCTGTCTTAAAACATGTGGGAAAAGAATCTGTTCTCTTCCATTACATATGAATTCTCTGTATCTTAATGTATCGGAAGAAATTTCAGTCTAGCCCAGCTCATTGTTTCCACAAGTGGCTCACTAAATATTTGTTAAAAATCTACAGGCAAAAACTATGGCACCAAGATCCAGATTTACAACAGTGAGTGGTTGCTCAGTCTCTGCCTGGAATTCTCCAGGCAAAGGAAGAAATGATCATTTTATATATTTCTGTTTAATAGCTCTTAAGATACTTGCAAAAATGCAAGTGTGCATTTATTGCCAACTTTCTCTTCTCTACATTTCTGCCATTAAATATGCTTATCTTTCCCTGTCAGACTCATGATTATAAATTTAAACTTTTTAAAGCCATCATTTATTTTGTTACAAATTTGTTAAGCCAGCTTACTCTAACTAGTTATATTAGATTTTAACTTCATCTCCAACCAGATTGGTGATGAGATTCCATGTGAATCAGTACTTACCCCCCTCCCTCCTGGAAACTATATTTTAATAGCTTTATATTATAATTTATGATCCAAGGATAGTATAGGCTTTCTTAACATTTTGGTTGTTACTGAAGTTAAAGTGAGGAAAAAAAAATACTTGGGTTGGCCATGTATTATAAAAATTGGTTTGACACTTGACTGTGGATCCAGCTCTAGAAGACCTGGGGGTGCCAACATATCTGGTCAAGCTGGCACACTTGCAGTTGCAAATCATAAATCCACCGTGCAATCAGCACAGGGAGACAGTAATTGGTTCAAAATAGAGAAAGGAGTGCAGTTATCATTGCTCTCTTTCATCTTTCTTTTTCAACCTCTTTGCCAAAGTGATTATGAGGAAGCTGGAACTTGATGGATCAAAAATCAGAGTAAAGATTGGAGGAAGGAACATCAACAAGCATTGATATGCTGACAACACAACTCTCCTCTCAGAAACCAAGGAAGGCTAGAAACATCTGATCAAAAGGATTAAAGAAGAAAGTAAGAAATTTGGTCTCTTCTTGAACATAAAAAAGCCAAGCTCATGACCACTGCGAGGAATGGAAATGTCAAAATAACAATTGATGCTGAAGAGATCAAATGCACGTAAGAATTCACTTTCCTAGGATTTCAGATTGATCAAAGCAGTCGACGCAATCCAGAAATAGTGTTGAAACACCCTGGGTCCCACAGCAGTTACAAGCGTGAATTGAGTATGATAAAACAAGGGCATGAGACTGGCAACTAAATGCAGATTATCATGTTTCCCATAGCTCTCTACGGTTATGAAAGTTGGACCATGAAAAAAACTAGACAGGAGGAAAATCAATCCATTCGAGCTTTGTGGTTAAAGAAAGCTCCTTCACATCCCTTGGGCAGCAAAGATGTCCAACAAGCAATAGCATATAAAACCAAACATATCACTGAAATGCAGAATCACAAAATTCCACCATATTTATTTTGGTCATTTCATGTAATCAAACTCTTTGGAAAGGCAGTTATTCTCAGAATGGTCAGCAATAAAAAAGAAATGATGTCTCCAAAAACCATGGCAGTTAGACCCCATCAAAGTCCAACATTAGCTAGAATGTAAAACAACTGAAAGAAATCATTTTGACCAGAAAATGTGGAGAGAACTGGTCCATAGAATCACCAAGAAGCAGACACAATTTAACGAAGGGCATCATTAACATCATAGCCTGCTAATATATTTTTTTTTTCTATTTTAATTCTCCCTCACTACTTTCCAGTTTTTTTCCCATCATTATTCACTAGACCAATTTGGAAAGCAATGCTGGATAACTCATTAGCAATTATATTCATACCTCCTATAGCAATACTTTGCAGATTTGGGTTAAGAACATCAGGAACCATCTATAGTGACTTGTGGATCACTAATGGTGCCTTGAGACATTTATTTCCTTTAACACAGCTAGTAGATGGAGCAGTGAGAAATGATACTAAATACATATACTGATAGCGCAACTTGGAGCAGTGTTCAATGTTGTCATATATTTATTTTCTTTATTATTGCAAACATACATGTTTTTAAAAATCATTTTAATTATAATTTAATTACAACCAAGGTTGTTTTTAGCTACATCTGACTTCCTAAAAATGTAGCAGATTATCTGAAATTAACTACAGCTTTGTTTACCACCATAACCAGTTATCTCTACTTTAGTCCTGTATCTACCACTCTGTTGCTTAAGAAAGTTGAATTAAATTTTGAAGTGAAAATTCAGTTAATTTTTTTTAAATATTTGTTAATTTAAAAAAAAAAAGGTCAATCTCTGTAACCCAAATACAGCCTAAATACCATCGCTATCAAGTGAATTTAAATTTCATTGCCTTGGCCGACTCCCATATTCCATATGAATCTTGACTACCCAGACATAGTGTCTTAAAATTTGTTTTTGTCTTCACTTTTGTGACATCTTGCCTGACATGGAAACATCTTGATGCCAGACACAGACTTCTGAAAAGCTTGCCTATTTTAAAAAATGCTTGAGAAGGCCTAATAAAGTTATGCTGTCAGATGGATAACTAATGAAATGACCAGAAATGAATATAACATTTGGCAAGGAAAATAAATACAATCTGAGACAAGTGGGATACATATAATAGAGTATCCACTATACTACTTTTCCATTAACAAAAAAATATTTTCTTCATCACATGGAACATGGGAATAATAATGTTTGTAAACCATAGAGTCCTGTTTTTTAGAGAATTAATGATATGAAGATGTAGGCAAATTGTACACTGCAACTAATTATTATCATGGGGGAAGACAGATAGCAATTGTTCCACAAAATCTATTTGCACATTCTTCCCATTCATTCTTAGCTTTATGCAGAACACTGTGCAGTTAAGCCTTGATTGAAGAAACAGTTATTCTTTTTTCAAATCCTTGTATCATTTCCTTTAAATTAAGATTTCTTTCTTCTTTTGTCATTGTACTATTTTTTTCAAGTAGGCCTACTTCTTCAGTACATAACACTGTGTCTGATAATGTTGGCAGAAAATTAATAGTAATGATGATTAGTAGTGGTAAAATTAAAAGTAGTGATGATTAGATCTTGGATAGACAAGGTTGATAGCATACTGTTGCCTATTCAGATAATGTAGCTGGATAACTTGAAAGCAAATTCAGTGGATCCTGGTTGGGTATTGTATGAAGATTTCCTAGAAGATGAAGAGATTTCCCTGATAGTTGTATATTTTAGTGTAGTGTTGGAATAATCTCATAAACAAAAGCAGAACTTTTATTATCCTTTTTAGTTAAAAATATAGTGTTATCCCAAGGTAAGAATCTGTACCAAATGGAACAGAACGTTTTCTTCTGGACCATATGGTGATATCGTATTGAGTATAAAAAGAGAGGTAAAAATATTCCTTGCCTGTTGGTATGAACTGAAGCAGTTAATTCCACCTAAAGAATTGCAAAACTATTCATCCCGTACCACTGTGGGTTTTATTTAACATTTTATTTATTTTTCTTCATTAGTTTTATGCTACTGAATCCAAGAAGGCTCAAAATAGCTTACACTGGAGGGGGGAGGGGGGGACTCGGGACGGGATCAAGATTAACAGATAAAAGAAGTTATTGCTCATAACTAAAACAAACCAGCAGCTAAAAAACAGTCAGAACATCCAAACCCATAAGAGAAGACCCCTCCCATTACTATTCTATTTCCATAGCACAACATCTACAGAGATAAGTCATATCAGATAAGATTATGAATATGATCTCAAAATCAAAGATCCACCTTTTGTATATGGATATAACATCAGTATATATACAATGGCTTGCATTCTGATGACATGTACACCAGTGGTGCGATTCAATTTTTTTTACTATTGGTTCTGTGAGTGTAGCTTGGTGGGCATGGCTTGGTGGGCGTGGCAGGGGAAGGATACTGTAAAATCTCCATTCCTTCCCCTCTCCAGGGGAAGGATACTGCAAAATCCCCATTTCCTCCCAATCAGCTGGGACTCAGGAGGCAGGGAATAGATGGGGGCGGGGCTAGTCAGAGGTGGTATTTACCAGTTCTCCAAACTATTCAAAATTTCCGCTACTGGTTCTCCAGAACTGGCCGGAACCTGCTGAATACCACCTCTGATGTACACATTTTATATGTTTTGACTTTCCACTCCAGACATTACTGTTCCAAAAACACGTCCTACCTCTTTGATCCAAACTGTATTCTTTGCGTTGTCTCTTAGCTGCGCCCAGAACTGCACTCCCCCACCCCACTTCATTAGGTGTTGACTAGTTCACTGCAGTCTCTTACTGATGGATTGATAGAAACATTTCTGATTTGACTGATACTGGAAAATCTGCCTGTAGATTAAATTCATATTGTATCTGCTGATTTTCTTAGCTATGGCTGTTAATGAGCCGTGGTGGTGCAGTGGTTAGAAAGGAGTACTGCAGGCTACTTCTGCTGACTGATGGCTGCCTGCAATTTGGCAGTTTGATTCTCACCATGCTCAAGGTTGACTCATCCTTCCATCCTTCTGAGGACTCAGATTGTTGGGGACAATATGCTGACTCTGTAAACCACTTAGAAAGGACTGTAAAGCACTGTGAAGTGGTACATAAGTCTAAATACTATTGCTATTTGCTATTTAATTGTTTCCAGAGTTCCCTTAATCATCTTTGTTTCTGATTCTAGGTGATATTTCTTGATCAGGTATTCTTTGCTCTTCTTGTTCTTTTCTTTCATCTAGTCTAACTTGCTTGCATCTGATCTTAACATGCTGATCTTATTGTCCAGCTTGAGTTTCCATTTTGATGGTGCACTATTTGGCTTTTTTTTTCTTTGTTGATTCTGCATTCCAGGTGTTTAGTTACAACTGCAGCCATGCTTCCCAAGTTACTGTATTTTTTGGAGTATAAGACGCACCGGAGTATAAGATACACCTTAGTTTTTGGGGAGGAAAACTGGGGGGGGGGGAATTCTGCCTACCAGGTATCCATCTGGCTAGTCCCAGCACATTAGTTCGCTCGCTGGTTTTGAGTTTGGGGCTGGTTGGGGCATCAGCTTCAGCACATTAGTTTGCTTGCTGGTTTTGAGGTTGGGGCTGGTTGGGGTTGTGCTTCTAAAGCACAGCTGATTGTCAGAGGGAGCAGCAATTAGAAAAGCAAGAAAAGCACGGAAGATCGCTTCGCTTGTGTTGGGGCTGAAAAACAGCCTCAAAAGCACAGCTGATCCTTGGAGGGAGCTCCAGTAACTAAAGCAGGCAAAGCGTGAAGGGGTAAGAGAAGGCAGCAGCTGTTCCAGGTAGCCATTTTGGGCACCACGTGGGGTTACATTCAGATTATAAGACGCACCCAAATTTTCAGCCTCTTTTAGGAGGGAAAAAAGTGTGTCTTATACTCTAAAAAATACGGTAATTTGTTTCTTGCAGGGAACTGGTGATATATTTGATATTACAGTGTTGGCATATTTAAATGCTTGTGCTAGCTATTTCTTTGGAACAGGCTTCAATGCAGGCAACCTTGTTCTGTTGTTGTTTATGTGCTGTGCTAGATGTTCAGTTATTCTTTGTTTCAGTTCTTCTTTTATAATTAGAAGGCTTTGTTCCTTCTGAGGTGAAGGCAGGGCAGGCATTGTTAAACCAGACAATGAAAACAATTCAAGAACTAGGCTGGCTTCCTCTACTGCTGACTCCCCCTCATTTGCCTCTATAGTCTGAACCACTTCAAATCTTAAGGGGAAAAAAAATCACATAGAAAGCCAGAGTTGAGAAGACAGCAACAGAAAGCAAAGCTCCCTTTGAAAGAAGAAATAGTGGACCACTTAGTTTAGCTCCTGCAGGAAAATCTCACAGACTGACTATCAGCAACAGTATGACAAAGTAGCAACAACTGTGCATTGGAAGATCTGCACACAATACCATTTGCCTGCAAGCAAGAAATGATGAGACCACAAAATAGACAAATAGGAAATAAAGATGATAAAGTGCTTTGCACAGTAAACAAATACTGCATAACTATCTAGATTTAATAATTGTCAATAAGAAAGACAAAAAAATCTGAATCATGGAGATTGCAGTACCTGAAGACAGCAGAGTAGAAGACAAAGAACTGAACATAGCTAGTTTGGTCCATTGTTAAGACACTGGGCTAAAAAGGGGAGACTCTGAGTTCTAGTCCCACCTAGGGATGAAAGCCAGCAGGTGAGTTTGGGCCAATCACTTTCTCCCAACTCATCTCACAGGGTTGCTGTTGTGGGGAAAATAGGAGCAAGGAATATTAGATTTTTTGCTGTCTTGGGTTTTTTATAGAAATACTAAAGGTGAGATGTAAATAAATAAAATCACAAAATATAAAGAATTGCAAATAGATGTAGAATGACTATGGAAAAAGAAAGCAAAGATGGTATCAATTTGCAATCCCAAAACAACTCCTGAACACCATTGGCATTGACAAAATCACTACCAGTCAATTGCAAAAGGCAGTTCTTTTTGGAACAGCTTACATTTTGCAGTAATGCCTTTAACACCATCAAACAACATCTGCTTATCTCAGGTCCTTGGGGAAAACTTGATAGGTGGATAAAAATGCCAAATCTATCTGGCTGTATGAGGAACCACAGTAAAGAAAAAGAAATAGAAAAATGTTTATGAAAAAAATAAATCCATTGTTATACCAATCATGACTGGAACCCTTGGAGTGATACCTAAAAGACTTCCTTGATAACTGGAAATATTGAATTTATCAGACCCACATGCCCTCATTTTACAAAAAAAAAGAAAGAAAAGAAAACCTCAAAACCCTGCCTGAAGTTTCCTAGGTTCTTAGATGCTACATTAATAATTCTCAGGTCTTTGGCTGGATTTAAATTATGAAGTTTCCACCAGTCTTAGACTGTCAATCTAACTGTAGATTATCCACGCCTAAATAGTAGTAGCAATACTACTTCTGGAGAGCGGCAATTTAGAGGGGTTTAAAACTAAATTCAATGCACATAGTGTACTGTTTTATTAACTAGAGCTGTGCAGAGATCTAAATTTGAAGGGCAACATTGGATTCAGAGCTTGTACAGGTGCATTTATAGCGTATTTCCGGAGTACTTTAGAGAAACTGCTTTTTTTTTCTCTGTTCAGATAGCTGCCTTCTACAGACGATACGTGATCTGTAGAAAAAAACACATTTAACATCTTCCCCAAAAGCACTGTGAGTCTAGCAGTGCTTCGAATCACATTTTTCGTTTTGAATCTGGATAACTGAATAATCCTAGGATTGATTGATTTCCGTTTCTGTTTGTCTACTTGTAACACCAAGACACAATTACAGAAAAAGTGCATTTTCCAAAGAATTTCCTCTAATGAACGAAGGTAGGATTTATTTATTTTTTCCAGAAGGAAGACTTGGTCAATGCCCTTAGGAAGTTAAGACTATGGAGAATAATTACTCAAGCCAGGACTGCTTTGCTTTGTTACTTGCCATATGTTTTATCCCAACCCTGCTGGAATGTAAAATTTCAATGCTGCCATAATTGCATCTTTGATTAAATCACTTTTTAAAAAAAGAAAAAAAAAGAAGGCCTATTGTTTCAAAAATGGGCTAATCTCACTTACCTTTAAGGAACGCTTAACTTTCAAGCGCTCATTTCATTTTAACATTACAATCGTCACCCAGATTTAAACACAAATTGTCCTTTTGAAACAAATTAAATTGGCATCTGGACCCAATTTCATAACATAACGAAAATGAAAAATGAATGGTTTTGATTATTTGAATGCGAGAATGAGGACAAAATAAAAAGAGAAAGAAATAGAATGCTCATTTAAGAGTTTTAAACAACTGGTGCCATCCTGTGCCTAACTTAGCAAACCATGCTTTCATATACAAGCAGATACAAACCATCTAGACGACTACATGAAAGTCCCAAACTCTACCAGTAAGAAGAAACAGGGCTTCTGGACTTGATATATGGGATTGGAAATTGCTTGATATATATGGTTGGAAATTGCCCACATGCTCTCAGAAGAATGCATTTTTCTAAACTGTTGTTTCATCGTAAAGAAAACAAGCGCTACATTCCCAATCTATCCTTAAAATAAATGAAAGAGGCTAGTACATTCAAAATAGAGAGAGTGCTACCATTACTTAGCTCAACGGTCCCCAATCTTTCGATCTCATGGACTGGCAGTGACAGTGGGAGGAGAGGAAGCAGGGATGAAATGCTACCAGTTCGGACCGGTTCTCCTGAACCTGTAGTAATAAATGCTACCAGTTCAGGTGAACCAGTAGTAAAAAAAAAATACTACCAGTTTGGGCGAACCAGTATTTCTGATGATCAGCAGTGCCGCAGGATTTATACCCGCTAGAAAGCAGGAAACCCTGCTTTCTAGTGAATCTAAATTGCGCGGCACAGCTGTCCCCCCCGCTGTTCTACTTATCAGAAAAGGCTTCTTAATCCTCCTTTTTCAGCGTGCGCAGTACTGCCTGTGATGCACATGCGCATGAAGCGTACATTTGACATGCACTGTGCATGCTCGTGTGAAGCAAACTGGTAGCAGACTTCAAAGCATTTCATGCTTGAGGGGAAGGGGATGGTTTCACGCGAAGCCTAGATCCCACACATGTGCAAATGAAGCTTTGTGCACTTGCATGCCGCTTGCTTGGCCCGGTTCTGAATAAGCCACAGACTGATACTGTTCCACGGCCTAGGACACACACACACACACACACACAAAACGAAACAGTAAAGTCCAACACAGCCACAAATCTCTATGGCTGTATTCATATGGCACACAAACCACAAGCCAATCAAACACAGTTTGTGGTATGAAGTTCTTTGTTTCAGACAAATCCAGAAACTAGGTCCATTCCATAAACCATGTTTAAGTTAACAATAAGCAAATATGTTGTATGAAAATAAGAATCACAAACCATCATGAATATTCAGATTTGAGAATATCATATAGTTAGAGGCAGGGGTGGGTTCTACTTACCTTTACTACCGGTTTGCAGTGGGGCCGCGTGTGCACGCTCACTTTGCTCGCACACACGTGCTCTTCTGTGCATGCGCAGAAGCGTTTTGATGATGTCAGGGTTGGTGGGCGGAGCCTCCTGCCAGTTTTACTACCGGTTCTATAGAACCGATGTGAACTGGGGACAACCCACCCACCAGCACTTCTATATGAAAAATAGAATAAAAAATAGAGTTTAAGTAAAATTTAACAATGCTATATATTGCTTGGGTAATATTAAAAGATGGATAACACTTTCATTTTTTTTTTTTGGTGAGTTTTGACTTTATTGTTTGCATTATCCAGTCTCAATCCCATTCACCAATTAGGAAAACAAACCATTTAGCCAAGCCCAATTGGTCCCATCAGGCAATTAAATGTAATTTTCTACAATGCCCCTGACATAGCATTGCTCAGGGGAAATCTGTGAAATTAAAATGGAGGATCCAGCAAATTTCCCTGTACCATCCTGGAACCTTTCTTCTATGAGTGCTATTATAGCTAGCACTGTCATGTATGTTACTATAGCCAACTTTTACTCAGCATATTTTGCTACCCAAGACAAAGGACAAGTTAGCACACCTTCCTTTTAACTATAGAAATCAACTGGTGATTCAACCGTTATCACAACAGACGCAACTAGACAGTTTCACTGTGGCACCATGAATTTGAACTGACTCAGAGGCTGCAGGACAGGTCATATGAAATTCATTTCTATTTTAAGGTGTCCTACTTGTTTATTCATCACATTGGTTCTTGAGGTCCTGCTGCTTACTGAAATAAACATTATAATGCTTTGAAAGTGACTACATGAGTCACAAGAGCAAAGCAATACATTGACAGTTTGATACCTATTAGAAGATACCACCTGGGTAGAGTCATTTAACTGTTGTTTTTCAGGCCACCCATCCACCCACTAACCCAATGCAGGTACCCTTGATTTATAACCACAATTGAACACAGAATTTCTGTTGCTAAGTGAGACAGTTGTTTTGTGACTTTTGCCCCATTTTATGACTTTTCTTGCCACAGTTGTTAAGAAAATCACTGCACTTGTTAAGTTAGTAACACCGTTGTTAAGTGAACCTGGCTTCCCACTGACTTTTGCTTGTCTCCAAAAGTGATCACATGACTCCAAGACACTGCAACCATCAAAAATACATGCTGGTTGCTAAGCACCTGAATTTTGAACATATGTCTACAGCAGGGGTGGGCAAATATGGTCCCTTTATGACCTGTGGACTTCAACTCCCAGAATTCCTGAGCCAGCTTGGCTGTCTCAGGAATTCTGGGAGTTGAAGTCCACAGATTGCAAAAGGACCACATTTGCCCACTCCTGTCTACAGGAATGTTGCAACAGTGTGAAAAACGGTCATAAGTCACTTTCTTCACTGCTGTTTTAACTTTGAACGGTCACTAAATTGACTGTTGTAAGTCGAGGACTACCTGTAACTGCAACATACCCAATGTATGTATGACATTTTTAAAAAGTAGACCGAGTCTACTGTTGAAATAGCCAACAAGTAAGCTGCCATGATAATTCCCAGACTGATAAAGATTTAGGAGTCTTGTAACAACCAGCTGCAGGTTTTTTCATCATGAGTGAAAAGACCTGCAGGTTCATGGAGATAGTGACAAAGAAATGAGAAAGGGTCTGCCATATTGTTCTTTGGGATATATTGGTTGTGGGTAGGAAATAGTTCAGTTGTTACAATACTTGTAACCCCATTCCTTGTCAACAAATCTTGCTAAAGAAACTCCATAGGACTCATGCTCAAACAAGAAACAGGAGCCTGAGTGGCATAGCAGGCTAATGCCTCCTACTAAGGCAGCATTTAACATCCAGCTGCCTGCAATTACTACGAGTTCTAATCTCACCAGGCTCAAGGTTGACTCAGCCTTCCATCCTTTCTAAGGTGGGTAAAATGGGGACCCAGTTTGTGGGGGCAATAAGCTGACTTTGTATAAAATATACACAAGTATGAAGGCTATTGCTTAATGCATTGTAAGCCGCCCTGAGTCTCCGGAGAAGGGCGGCATATAAATAAAATTAAAAAAAAAAAAAGAATTGCTTTCAGTTAGCCAGAAGCTAAGAGCCTGAGATAAGAGGAGTACAAACTGATGACACAGAAACCCTGTTGATTGAAGGAGCACCTAGGACCGTGATGGCAAACCTGTGGCATGTGTGCCAGAGGTGGCACGCAGAGCCCTCTCTGCTAGCACGTGCCTCAAACGCCCCACGTCAGATCTCCATGGCGTTTCTTTTGTGAGCTTCTGTTTCCCTGCAAACAATGAAATAGAAGCTCACTAAAGAAAAAGATCTTACCTCTTCCCGCGCTACCGGTGTTGGGATGCCCTGCCTCCTACCGGCCAGCTGGTTTTCAGGTCTCTGCTGCACATGCATGCATGTCCGTGCATGCACACGCACATGTCTGTGCATGCACACACACACACACACACACACCTTTCAATTTGGGAATGCGTGCATGCGCAGTTTTGGCACTCAGTGCCTAAAAGGTTCACCATCACTGACCTAGGATCTAGCATCACCCCAGTCATTAAAAGGCAAGCAGTTGTGGCACCTGCAAGTTAGGATTAAAGATAATCCAACTGTAAGTGATCCACATCCTTGATAATGATTTATGATAGCATTAACTCTGGTATGTACAAATCGGGGTGAAATGCTTCAAGTTTGGACCGGATCGCCTGATCTGGTAGCGATGGAGGCGGGTGGTTTGGAGAACTGGTAGCAAAAATCCCTGCCCTTCCACAATGCCCAGCTAAGCCGCACAATCATCAGAGGCTTTTTTTTAACTTTTAAAAGCATTTTTTCTACAACCTCTTCGGTGGAAAAAATGATTTTAAAAATAATTTTAAAAAAGCCTCTGATGATCGCGCAGCTCAGCTGGAATCGTCAGGGGCATTTAAAAGAAAAAACCCTTTTTTTTCTTTTAAATGCCTCTGACGATCCCAGCTGAGTTGCCTGATCGGCAGAGGCAAAAGCCTCTGCTGATCAGGCAACTCAGCTGGGATCGTCAGAGCCTTTTGAAAGCATTTTTTTACAACTTCTTCGCCAAAGAGGTTGTAGAAAAAATGGTTTTAAAAGTTTTTAAAAAATGGCCACACCCATCCAGTCATATTACCCCCCTACACACACACCAAGCCACGCCCACAGAACCAGTAGTAACAAATTTTAGATTTCACCACTGGTACAAATGTATTCATATAAACCGAATAATACACTAATACAGCAGGATATTTAAAAGCACATATTATAGTACATTAATTTTGAAATGTGGTGTTAAAATAGGCAGGCATCTTTGTTAAAAGTTAGAACCCTATGTCCTTTTATATTATTTTTCAGAATGGGATTATGTGAGAAAAGCTTGCTATGATCCAGCATTGTAAAATGACTAAAATTAATGATGTAAAGCAGGGGTGTCAAACTCGGTTTCATTGAGGGCCGAATCAGGGTTGTGTTTGACCTCGGGGGACCAGAGTGAGCATGACCAACTCGACGTCACTTGTGTCCAGGGCACCTGTGTTGGTCTGTGTGTTCTGCCAGAGAAAATGGGCTCCTGAGCTCTGTTTTTGGCTGTGATGGCCTCTGTATGCAGCCCTCCTGAGCTCAATTTGCATTGGCAGAGGCTCTGCGGGCCAGTCCTTTGCTGTTTCCAGGGTGGCCCTGCAGGCCAGATCTAAGCACCCCGCAGCCAGATCCGGCCTCCGGACCTTGAGTTTGACACCCCTGATGTGAAGCATAGCTTACTTTTTTCTATGTAACATTTTGTTCTGAATACCCTCAATTCTATTTTCTTTACATTTTTTTGATTTTTTTTTAATGAACATTGATCCCCTACACCTTCAGAGATAGTTCACAAGCAGAATAGCTAAAATTATTTCTTCTGTATATATCTATACTTATTACAAATGTTCTGTCATACCAAACTATAGCTGAGGAATTTCTTGTTTTCCATAATTGCATTATGAACTAGAGTTAGAGTCAATGACTGAAATGATCTAGTTTCCAAAACTGGATCTGTAGATCGGTATGGCTGCTTAAACCTGGGAAATCCATTGGGATTTGAGTACATGCCTGACTTTACTTATGTTGTTAACGAAAGATGTAGTGCTAGTCTAGAGTTTTTCAGCTTGCTTCATATAGGTACAATAGTTCTCAACTTTTGACTGTAACTGAGCCCAGAACTATGGTCTTTGTGGTTATTAAGTGAATCAAAATATGACCAGATCTGATTTTTGTGCTGGTTGTTAAGTGAATGCCGCAGTAATTAAGTGAATCCATTTTACCCCATGGGTTTTTTTTCCAGAAACCGGAAGAAAATGCTAGAAACTAGCAGCAACTGACAAAATTGTGGTCGTGTGATCCTGGAATGCTGAAAACAGCTGTAAAGTTGGTTGCCAAGCATCTAAAATGCAATAGTGACCACAGGATGAGAGAGGTGCAGCAGTTGTAATTTCAAAATTGGGCTATTAGTAGTTTTGGGCTGCAGTGGCACAGTGGTTAGAGTACTGCAGGCTACTTCTGCTAACTGCCGGCTGCCTGCAATTTGGCAGTTCAAATCTCACCAGGCCAGGGGCGGTATTCACTTACCTTTGCTACTGGTTGGCAAATGTGAGCATGCACGTACCACCTCCGTGCATGCGCAGTGTCAAAAATGGGACATGATTATGTCCAGGTAGGTGGGTGGAGCCTCCCACCACCACCGCTACCAGTTCGACCGAACCAGATAGAACCGGCTGAATACCACCACTGCACCAGCTCAAGGTTGACTCAGCCTTCCATCTTTCCGAGATGGGTAAAATGAGGACCCAAATTGTTGGGGGCAATATTCTGCCTCTATAAACCAGTTAGAGAGGGCTGTGAAGCACTATGAAGCGGTATATAAGTCTAAGTGCTATTGCAGTTGCTATTATTACATTATAATACTTATAATGTAAGAGCCGTGGTGATGCAATGGTTAGAATGCAGTATTGCAGGCTGACTCTGTTCACTGCCAGGTTCGATCCTCACCGGCTTAGGGTTGACTCATCCTTCCATCCTTCTGAGGTCTGTAAAATGAGGACTGAGATTGTTGGGCGCAATCTGCTGAGTCTGTAAACCGCTTAGAGAGGGCTGTAAAGCACTGTAAAACGGTATATAAGTCTAAGTGCTATTGCTATTGCTATTGGGGGGAGTGTCTGTCGTAACTTCAAACAATCAGTAAGTGGCAAGTTGTATGTCAAGGACTAGTTGTACACATTGCTCACACTTTGAATTAACATTAAGGCATTTGTGTGAATTTGTGGCTGCTTAACTCTAATCTGCCCTGTTTTAGCATATATGTAGAATTGCATATATGTAGAATTGTTTTAGCATATATGTGTCAGCATATATGTAGAATTGAGTTACAAGTGCTTACTTTAAATTACAAGCAGTTACAGGCAAAGAGAGGCAGAGCTCTGGCATTTGCAAGGGTATTCACATTCCGACAATGCCTTCAGGAGAGCAAACTCTTTCCCGAAAGTATTTAAACCACAAATGGGGAGATGAAAAACAGCCCAGGCATTTGGATGCCACAAAAATGTAGTTAGCTTGTCTGGTATCAAAGATGGGATATTCAGGAAATACCCAGGTATCACAGTCATGATAGCATGGAGTTAGGGTTGGAAAAGTCATCCTTGGTTGGTCCTCTGAAATAGACTGCAGAGGCATAGCCAAATTAAGACCATTACACCTTCAATTTTTTGAACAGCTGGGCATCGGACTTGTGCTTTCCATGTTTCACATGGTTAATGGTTGAAGTCCTTTTGTACAGAGAAACAGTTTAAGGAAAACATGTCTGGAATAGACAGTCTTTAATGCAGTAAGATCTTCAGCAGAGCAGCGGTCCCCAACATTTCTGAGTGGGATGGTTTCTTACATACACCCTAATCCTGTGTATGTGCAAATGGAGCTTCGCGCACTCTCCCACCACTTGTGCAGCCCGGTTCCCAATAGTCTGTAGATCAGTACTGGTCCATCGATCAGGGGTTGGGGATTCTTGCAGTAGGGAATACAGGCTACTGTGTCTTTCCATAAGACAATTTCCTATTACTGTGACATTCCACCTTTCTATTCCAGGAAAGCAATGGCTAATAACTTTCCTTTCCTGTAGGTACATGGATCTGGACACACTCTCGCATAGGAACAGACCCCAAGCTATTAAATCTTCAAAGCTAAAGACCTGCACCTTTAATTGTACATAGAATCGTATTGTGTAATCACCTACTAGGGCAGCATCAAGAAGAACCAGTACCCATCAAGCTGTTGTATTTTGGACCAGCTGAACTTTTCCAATGGTCTTCAAGTCTGGTATGATACAGTATGGTACAGTACAGTATGGTACAGTAAATTATAGTGATTTAACATTAGAGTTAGGATTATAATAGTATATAAACATGATAGAACGCATTAGACCCAATACATATATTTATATCTCTTTATAATGAGAAATGTTCATTTAGTCCTACATTCTGGTTTATTTTCTTTACTCAGTTACTGATCCATAAGAAAATCATTTCTGTCTTGATGAATGCTAAGTTTGCCTGGGAATCTTCAGTCAGGGACTTTGTCAAAAGTCTATATAAACGTTATTACAGGATCATTCATATTCATACATATTCATATCCTCACTAACACTTTTCAATAGCTTCTTGGAAAACTTTAAGAGTTGTGTTGATTCATCTTAGCTGGATTTATCTTTCTATACGAATGATAATTTCTGTCTTTAATAATGCTTTCAGTCTATTTAGACTGAACATACTTTGAATTAAAAACCTGTAATTTCCAGGATAATCCAACATTTCTCTTTGTAAAATATTTTATAAGATTTGCAGTCCCCTTACAGGCATATCTTAAGGGTCTGATATATTGGATATATATCCTATATTTTATCTTATTTTACATCCTATATTTTAAAATATGCATACTATCAGCAGCTTCATTTTTTGAATTCTTTAAGTTGCCATTTGGTAAAGTTATTTATCAATTTCTAGTCTGTTAATAAGATTTAGGTATTCATTTCTCCCTTCAGCTCATTAGCTTCCCTTCCCAAAAATAACAGTTCAGAAACAGATATGTGCGTTGTATATTTTCTATAGTAAAATGAAATGAAATATTTCATTTCTCTGTAATCTCCTTAGCACCCCCTGTGCAAACTGTCCGCGTATACATAGCCAATTTCTCAGGCTCCGTCTGTTCATTGTTGGTCTAAGCCATATGATCTTCAGTATCATTTTACTGAATCCCTTATTCCCTATATCAGTTTACTTTGTCTAAGTTTATATTTAATTATTTCTGCATTATTTAGATCATATTTCATTTTCAGATGGGTTTTTTTGTTTTTTGTTTTGTTTTTCACTCCTGCATTGCTTTCTTGACATGCTCATTAAATCCATCAATAGTTTTTTTGACTTGATAGATCTCTCTTTTCTTGTAATATATTGTTTAACTGACACCTCCCAAGTACAGGTAGTCCTCAGTTTATGACCACAATTGAGTCCCAAATTTCTGTTGCTAAGTGAGACATTTGTTAAGAGAATTTTGTCCCATTTTATGCCTTTTTTGCCACAGTTGTTCAGTGAATCACTTAACCGTGTTAAGTTAGTGACACGGTTGTTAAGTGTGTAGGAAGTTAGCACTCACCCCTCTCCTAGAAAAATGAAATATTTTAGGATATACTAAAAAGGCAGAATATTTTCCCTAAAAGAGAAGTAGAAACTCAGAGAAGCAAAAACTCAGCCCCCCCACCTTTGTTAATAGGCCTTTAAGGCCTGAGCCAGTCTATTCTACATAACAAAGATCTACCTCCTTCAGGCAGAGATATTTAATTGCCCTTTATTGCACCACCCACCAAGTTTCAAACAAACTTGGCACACAGACAACCTAAAAGGCTAGCTATGACCTCTGGCAGCAACCAATCAGGATATTCTTCCTGGGCACTAGGAAGTTCAAAGCCAGAGAGGGCATAAAACCAAGGCAAGCTCAGCATCTCAGCCCCTTTTCTGTTCAGGAACTCAAACCATGTGATCCTGTCCACCATTAAACTATCTTTCCAAGCAGTCTCCATGTTTCCAGTGTCTTTTTCCCCACTTGGAGCTGAACCCAGAAGGATATTTCTTCTAACAAGTGAATCTGGCTTCTCCATTGATTTTGGGAAACACTGCAACTGTCATAAATATGCGACAATTGCCAAGCATCTAAATTTTGATCATGTGGACATGGGGATGCTGCAGTAATCATAAGTGTGAAAAATGGTCACGTCACTTTTTTCAGTGCCGTTGTAACTTTCAACAGTCACTAAATGAACTTTTAGTTGAGAACTACCTGTATTCCTGAAAGCACTTGGTCCTTGACTTAGCTTTTCAGATTCTTTTTAACCAACCCCCTATTCCTTTCAGAAGCTTCATTTTGAAGTTAAATATCATATACATTAAATGTGAATTTTTCCCCTAACTTCCAAAAAGTTCAATAGAACAAAATTTGGTTGACCTTTATTATTACTATATAAGACATATTAAGTTCAAGCAATTAGCTCACAAGCTTTTATTATAGAGGCAGAGGGAGAAGAGATGAAATGTATTTCATGATGACATACCACAAATCCCATATTCCACATACTACCATCTGATGTCAGGACGCAAGTATGAAAAACCATAATTTTCATGATGATGATGATGTGTGTGTGTGTGTGTGTGTGTGTGTGTGTGTGTGTATTCCTTTATTTATTGTCATGGTGGCTAGCATTAGAAGCCTATGAATTGGCTTGGTAATGTATTTTTATGGCAAGGGTTATACAGTTTCCATAACAGTTCAGACAGGCATGAACAATATTTTGCCTTTTTGATTTCATAATCCATGTTATGGGATTTATTTGGGGGGAAAATATTTTTTTCAATCTTTGAGCACAGCTGAGGAGAATATAGGTCAAACACTTATTAAAATACCTCCATTAAGTATGTGCAACACTGTATGTTCTTTGTTATCCGAAAACTGTGGGCTCATTTGTAAAATATAAACTCTTGTTTCACAGCATGAATTCCGAAGTCCCAGCAACTACTTTGAAGGAATTGATCAGGAAATTGGAGCCTGAAGGAACCCAATTCAAATGGTGAGGAATGAGGTTGGGATAAAGGCAACAGCTTATCTCTCCCACAGTGACTCTTAAATTGGGTTGATGGATGGGAGCACCAGTCTATGCCACCTCCTTTGAATTATACAGAAAAATATGAGTGAATTCGAAAAGAAGGTCAAATGAAAAACCATTTAATCCTATGGGCCAATATTCTGTCATTGTTGAGTAAATGAACTGCTACTGACTCGGTATTTTATATGCAAACAGAGTGCCCTTTACATCTTTTTTCCTTTTTTTTAAAGGGTTAAGCATTCTGCAGCAAACTTGTTGTGGAAGGCGCAAGAAATGCATTGTTTTAAGTCTCCGGGAGATTTAAGCAACAACATATAAATCGCCTAGCCCTAGCTGAAACATTCTAAAGATATAAGGAACTATATAGAGATGTCACTAACAGTGCTTTTCCTTTATGCTGAACAAAAGATAAGGAGGTGAATTTTGGCAGGCTTTGCAACAAACTTACAACTGTAAAAGGCGGAGAAAACCAAGAATTAGCAACTATATCAAGACACTTTTGAAAAATCTAGGTGCCAGACTTCAGTCAGGAATTCTGAAGTCTAATTTCTACCCTAAGATATTCTACATATCACAGAGACCTATTCAGCTTAGAAAAGAGTTTGGCATGCAAGGGAAACAGAGGAAGGGCTGTACTAGTGTGCCATTACTAATTACGCTTGTTAAAAGCATTGCTGTACTTTTGAGTGTGACATTTTTTTGTCTTTATTCAGCTCTTCTCTTGCAGTGCATTCATACTTCTAAAGAAAAATGATGTTACTGTACTCCTAATAATATTCTCTTTCTTTTTAATCCTAAAAAATTCCCCTCGTACATAAAGCATGTGGATGGGATATGAAATATCTCAGATACTTCCATCCTTTTGTTCCCTCGTTTGTATGATGAGTAAACATGGTGGAAATAAAGAAAGTAAGTTTGCAAAAATAATTTTAAAAAAGGCATGGAAAGAAATTATGAACGGCGTTGGTATATCCTTTTCTGACCTCGGATCTTTGAATGCTGTACCTTACTATTTCCCCCCCTTTTTTTATACATAATGCTGCTTATCCTGAAAGGGAACAGCATAATAGATAATAATGTCATTTAATTAATACCATTACTTTATAAATTATGACTATGTTTATCTTTGTTACAAAATGCCACAAATGGCTCTAGGGATGCTTTATTTTACCAAGATCTTATGCTGAAGTTGCGCCTTTTGAAATAGAGTAAAGCAAACTTATTTAGCTGGCTTACTTAGTTATTGCAGTGTTTCAGGACAAGCGTGATTTCCCATTTGCTTTTAAATATTCAGTATTAAAAGACTGGTTTCGAAGCCTAGACTAGTTCTTTGATCAATTAGAATCCACTGGATTACCTTCACAAGCTGTTCTTGTTTATCTTCTCCATTAATCGTATCTAACATTAATCACAAATATAAAATAGCACCTAATCCTTGACTTAACTTTTCAGATTCTTTTTAACCAACCCGTTAGTTCTTTCACAAGTTTCATTTTGAAGTTAAATATCATATACATTAAATGTGAATTTTTCCCCTAATTTCCAAAATGTTCAATAGTACAACATTTGGTTGACCTTTATTATTACTATATATGCTGTGTGTGTGTGTGTGTGTGTGTGTGTGTGTGTGTGTATAGTATGTGTATGTATATATATATATATATATATATATATATATGCTTTTCTATCTAGCCAGGTTTTACCTACGTAAGTTATGTTGTT
>WNWU01000004.1:38490245-38507081 GCA_012654045.1 Ptyas mucosa | reverse complement strand
TATATATATATATATATATATATATATATATATATATATATATATATATACACCTAATTCAAATTTAATTTGCACATTTAACCACATCTTTGATTCTTATGTGTAGCATGAATGCTCCATAACTACATGTCTTTCACTGTTAGATGATATCACTTTATTGTAGAGAAGATTATTCATTAAATATCTCAGTCAAAGCTTCTTAATAAAAAGTCTTTCTTCACACTAAAACATCTTTTAGTTTGTTTCAACCAAATTTTGGATAATAGAGCAGGAATTATGAAGAAATACACGGGGGGGTCAGAAATAACCTGAACACCTAGGAATCCTGGTGGCGCAGTGGACTAATTCACTGTTACTAAGATCAGCTGCTTGCAATTACTGCAAATTCAAATCCCACCAGGCTCACGGTTGACTCAGCCTTCCATCCTTTCTAAGGTAGGTAAAATGAGGACCCAAATTGTGGCGGCAATAAGCTGACTTTGTATAAATATACAAAAGTATGAAGGCTATTGCTTAACGCACTGTAAGCCGCCCTGAGTCTCCGGAGAAGGGCGGCATATAAATCAAATTAAATTTTTTAAAAAAACACCCCTGTGTAAGTCATGAAACTTATTCTGTATAATAATGGTAGTATATAGATATTTCTATATACTATTAGATATTTCTATAGATATTTCTATAGATACAGAAATAAATCATACATGTCTAGCCAATTTTTTTGATTTCTAGCTCAGTGGCTTAAAGCTGTAGAATCTCATTTCAGCAAAGAGGATGTGTTCATCATAGGGCAGATGGCAAACATTGTTTTATTTCATAGTTCATCTAGTTTGTAATGAGTTCATCAATGGTGAGGAGTTACAGAAACAACTCATTAGCACTAACCAGAAGGATTGCTTCATGACATCAAAACAATGGCTACATGATCTCATTGTCTATTATCAGCAGGGGGACACCACACTGTCACACTGCCATGTTACAACAGTTTATTTGTCATTGGTTTCCCACTAAGACTTTCAGATTGAGCAATAGTTTAGAAACATTGTCCTGTCCCACTTGTTGGCAAGTTAAAGGGAGAACAGCTGTTTATTATTTAGTCTCTGTGTGATCAGAGAATAATATACATATCATGAATGTGTTTCCTATTTCTAGATTCTTGAGGTCAGTATTGTAAACTAGAAATGCAGTAGACAACCGAAAATGGCCAATTTCTAATAATTATATAAGACCTTGCAGAGCAGACTCTGTGTCTACCAAATGCAAAGACAAATAACATACATTCTTCTGCTATTCTTCAGAGCAGGGGTATTCTTCAGAGCAAACTCAAGGCCCAAGGGCCAGATCCGGCCTGCAGGATGCTTAGATCTGGCCCATGGGGCTGCCCTCGAAACAGCGAAGTACCGGCCTGCGGTGCCTCTGCCAGCAAAATGGAGCTCATGTAAAGCTTGATATAAATGCTGTTTTGGAGAAGCTTGAGAAAATAAAAATTGGTCTGAAGTTGGAGGGTTGGAACATACAGGGGATTCAGAAGGTTGAAGTCCTTGATGAGAGTCATGAGGTGGAGTAGAATGGAGATCGAAGCAAGGTTGTTGTAAGCGTGGGTCTGGTCTTTCGGTGTTCGAGTGAAGAGAAGGAAAAAAAGTTGGGTCCTTTTGTAAAGAGGTTTGTACTTGCTGTGTAGCTTCAATAGAAAGTTTTTTTAGTCTTTTGGTTAATGATTGGTGCTGTTTTGTTAAGGATACGGTTAATGCATCAATCTCTTGTAAAGATAATTCGTTCAGGTTCAAGGATTCCATGTTAGGTAAAACATTCCATGATTTAAAAAAAATTACAAAAAATTCATAGACCTGAGCAATAATTCTCCATCGTCTGCTACCATTTGTCAGATATATACTGATGGTCGTGCTCATTCAGTCTATGCGGAAGTTATTTAGGCCATACAGCTTCAGGTTTAAAAGTTATTTTATTATTTACAAATATACAATAATGAACAGGGTGTCCTGTTGCAATTTGTTACCCTAACTGTATGACTCAGAGGTTGAGAGGGAGAGAAGTTCACTGTTGTCTTGCAGAGATGGATGGGAAGAAATTAGGGAAGATATCCAATTGATTTGTGGGTATGACTCCAATAAGGGAGTTCATTGGTTTATACAATCACATGGGATGTCTGTAGACTTAGAAGACTTAACCCCTTCTGGTGCCTGGGGCATCATACGTAGGCAATATCTGACAAGGGAGGCCCTCCTGAGCTCCGTTTTCACTGGCAGAGGGTTGCAGGAGGCCATCACAGCCAAAAATGTAGCATGCGAGGGCCATGGACAGCCCCCCCCACCAAGTTTCGTTGTTGCTGGCAGAGGGTTACAGGAGGCCGTTGTAGCCAAAAATGGAGCTTGGGAGTCCATTTTCACTGACAGAGTGCTCAGGCCACCCCAACAATAGTGATGTCGAGTTGGCCACATCTGCCTTGGCCACACACACTCCAGCCTACCAGGTCAAACACAACACTGATGCGGCCCTCAATTAAATTGAATTTGACACCCTTGCTTTAGTGTCTTACCTTCAGAATCCATCCATAGAAAGGAAAACCAGCAACTGAATCTGCCTCACAGTGTCTCTGCTCAGCAACATATATCTAGGCAGTGTTATTCCTCTCACCATATCCAGGGGATTCTTCAGTCACCTGAGGGAAGATGACACATATTAGGTCTCTTATCTAATGCTTTTGAGTGTATTCATACACATAATAATTAAAGGAAGATAGAATTTCAGTCTGATGAAAAAAGCAAAGAAAATGCCTAATCACAAGAACTGTTTGACAGTGGGAAACCAATGTCAATTATCTACAGCAATCAAGATCTCCTTCATTAAACAATTTCAAAAAGAGGCTGGGCAGCTGTTGAGGAAACTTTAATTTGATTCCTGATTTGGAAAAAAGATTGGAGTTGACAGTTTAAATGGAACTGACTTCCCTTCTTCTTTCATTTTCAGCTTTCAACTTCCACAAAATGTGACATTATCATGAATATACAAAGAAAGCAAAAAACCTGTATCACTGGAAACTGCTAAATGCAATAATTTTGTAGCCCTGAAAGTGTATAATTTATAACAGACCAGGAAAGATATTAGAACTTAATCCACTCTGATTTCAGGTGGATACTCAGACTTATGATTCTACAAACCAGTGGTGGGTTTCAAATTTTTTTTACTACCGGTTCTGTTGGCATGGCTTGGTGGGCATGGCAGGGGAAGGATACTATAAAATCTCCATTCCCTCCCCAATCCAGGGGAAGTTTATTGCAAAATCTCCATTTCCTCCCAATCAGCTAGGACTTGGGAGGCAGAGAATAGTTGGGGGCGAGGCCAGTCAGAATTTTTACTACCGGTTCTCCAAACTACTCAAAATTTCCACTACCGGTTCTCCAGAACTGGTCAGAACCTGCTGAAACCCATTTCTGCTACAAATGCATTGTATGGTTGAATGGATAAACCTGCTGATTCTGAATTCAAATTTTAGGAGTGCTGATGGACACAACACCCTCAGGATCTCCTGAGGTTCTTGTTCCTTTTCTCAGTGAGTGCTACTCATCTCCCCTGCTTTTGGTACCACTTGTTCTTTGGCCAGACAAAATCAATGAGCAGATGCATGTTGATAGCTTCTTCTCATTATATAGATTTCTCTGACTTCTTTTTCTGTCTGGTTGGAGTAGAAGACTGGTGAGCAAACTAATGAGTAAGAAAGAAGAGTACCAGTTCTAATGGGACATTGGTTTTAGTAGATGCCTTCCTATATCAGACTGTTCCTGCTAATTACACAAGCCAAAAAACCTACAGCATGTCAAATTTAACCAGAAATAAATTTCAATTTAGTTCCTTAAGCAATCTTGTTAGCATTGCCCTTATAAGGCTGGTATCAAGAGAACACAAGGACAATCAAATGGATTTGAGATAGAATGTGACTGTCATATTGTTCTGTCTGAAGATGATTTCTCTACCAAACCTCCACTATGTATCATATTATCCATATTTTGAGGGAGAAACTCCATATCCACAAATGAGTTTAAATATTGATTTTACCAGTATTGGTATTGGTATTGGTATTGGTATTGGTATTGGTAATAATAATAATAATAATAATAATAATAATAATAATAATAATAATATTTGTGGTGGGTGGGAGTGTGTTTGGGGATTGTTGTGTGTGTCGGACCTGGTCTTTGGCTGTTAAGTGAATTTCGTTATATGGGTATACTGTGTATACATGTACAATGACTATTTATTTATTTATTCATTCATTCATTCATTCATTCATTCATTCATTCATTCATTCATTTGCTAAACATATACCAGAAGTTAAAATAATGCAAGCTCTAAGTTTGAAATTGAAGTAAAAGAACATGGTGGGTGGAGACGACTGGTAGACACCATGTGAAAACTGTAGCTTTGCACAATTTTACCACCATTTGTCATACTTTAAAACAGAAAGACCCACATGTCATCGCTATATTTTCCTGTATCCAGCAGTTATCATATAGCTATGAATTTCTCTGGGAAATCATGAAATCACAGTTCGATTTGCTGCAGTAGAAAGCTACTACTTATTGCCTTTGTTCAGTCTTGGGGAAACATATAACTCACTCTGAGAAGGAAAGAGCCCCATGAGCAAATTCATAACACATTTGAACAAGTGCAGGCAAACAGAAAAATAACTCGAACTACCAATGGATGGATTCTCCTTTTTTCATGGTCTCAAATTGGTTAAAATAATATCATTACACATAAATGATTAATACAGTATATATTTGGATTTAAAAATAAACCTTTTAATTTCAATATGGTATACTTATGAGTAGGTGTGTGTAAGATCAATAAAGTCCTGTTCAGGAATTCAAACCCAGTGGATGCTTTGGAATTTCCTAGTTTAGCCCTCATTGAGGACCATATTACACTTAAAATTATAATCTATGTATAATTACATAATTAACTGGGCCTGGTGGCTCAGCAGACTAAAAGCATTGTGATTAACACCAGCTGTCTGCAATTACTGTAAGTTCGAATCTCACCAGGCTCAAGGTTGACTCAGCCTTCCATCCTTTCTAAGGTAGGTAAAATGAGGACCCAGTTTGTGGGGGCAATAAGCTGACTTTGTATAAATATACAAAAGTATGAAGGCTATTGCTTAACGCATTGTAAACCGCCCTGAGTCTCCGAGAAGGGCGGCATATAAATCAAATTAAAAAAATAAATGAATTATAATTATAACCTAATTTGCTGTTTTGCTTCTGCTACCTGGAATTTTGGAAACAAACATAATCCTGTTCAATTTGAACTGATCATCATCTACCAAGAAGATGGGAATGTTATTGCAAGGGTAGACTGCCTCTATACATTCCTGCTTTCCTTTTACATGTTCATATTAACCTCAAAGTATTTTTGTCAGCCTCATTAGGAACAACAGGAAGTTAGGTCTGTAGGCTATAATAATAGAATCTTGCCTGTTGTATTACTCCTCCCCCTCCTCTTCTTCTTTGCACTTCAATGAAATTAGGGAGGAATCTATCTAACCTACTTCTGAATTTTATTGTACTAGAATGTGGAATGGCCTTGGGGAAAGAAGGAAAGAGGAATGGAGGAATTGTTAGTGCAAGTTTTCCAATGAAATAGATAAATTAACTTCTTTGATTAGAGAAAAGACATTATCTACATTTATGGCTGATGGGAAGTCCTTTTGTGACTGAACTCCTGGCTGTGGGCAGAGTCAGCCTACAATACTACATTCTAACTGCTGCACCACCATGGTGTATATGAAGATTCTTCATTGTACTCCTGAAAGCCAGTTTTTTAGATTAGCAACCAAACTAACTTAAAGAAGAGAAGGCATGATAGCAATGATATCACTTTAATAAAGATTATTAAATTTTTATTATTAAAGATTATTTTTGTTGTAAGCCGCCCAGAGTCCCCAGGGAGTTGTGCGGCATAAAAATGCGACAAAGAAAGAAAGAAAGAAAGAAAGAAAGAAAGAAAGAAAGAAAGAAAGAAAGAAAGAAAGATGGATGAACGGGTATGGTGATAATTATTATATTAATGTAAAATTTAGAACTTTCTTTATGGATAACTACATTTATTTTTCTTCATTTTTTTTAAGTAAAATATATTTTTAGTCCAAGGTAATTTAATCCCATTTTGGGATCCATACTACAATTATATTGTCCCAGTTCTGACACAACCCCGATGTCACACTTTTTTAAAAAAAAGCTTTCTTTATGGATACCTACATTTATTTTTCTTCATTTTTTTAGTACAATATTTTCCAGCTAAATGTCAATCTTGCGTGGAAAACATTTTTGCTATTAGCAGACAATGGAGATTTCTTTCTTTTTTTTAAAGTAGCCATGAGAAAGCAATGATTCTGATTAAGTAAATTCCACTGAACTCTTTCTAGTAAGCATTATTCAAGTCATGAATGCTAATTTGTCCTGCAGGGGGCTGTGGGTAATTACCCAGAAAAACTATCAGCTTTATTGTGTTGCTACAAAATATATTACTGAATGGTGTGCACTTTGCAGAGAGACAACTTTGATGTGTGAAAGACTATGAAAAGAGAGGCTTAAAAGAAAAAAAAATTAAAAGATCTCATGAGGCAGACCTGAATGAAAATAAGTGACCTTTAACTTCACAAAAAGAGAAAAAGAGAACAAAATATTCCAGGAGAGTTTTTATTTAATAGTCAAATAACATTTGCATGCAAAATTATGCCTCACAGAAGTGCCACTGTGTCACCTACAGCAACTGTAGTTTCTGCATATTTAAACTTGTGTGGAATCCGAACCATCTTAGCAAAAAATGAAGCAAACGTGCCATCTTGGATTCATGCCAACAACAACATCGAACTGCTGATATTTTTTTAAATATATAAAAAAATCTAGATAATTTAATCCCATATTGGAATCCATACTACAATTATATTGTCCCAGTTCTGACACAACCTCAATGTCGCACTTTTTTTTAAGCGTAGTTTTTTCTTCTTCTTCTTTTTTAAACCGGTTAAATTCTATTCACCAATAGAGCAATTTGTATTCACGAACATATTCTTGGCTAAGTAAGATGGAGGAATGGAAGAGGAAGGAAGAGAGAGCAAAGGAGAAGAATGTGTCATGGTAGGAGGGAAGGGAGTAAAGGTTTGTTATGTGATCTGGGTCTCTTTAGAGTTGATTACAAGAATACAAATGCTGTGCTGGAACCATTTGTGCATCTGTTTTTAATTGTGTCAAACATTCTTCTACAAGGACTAAAAAAAGAACACCCCACATTCTCCTCTCTTTAAACAACATTTTATAGGACCTCTGTAAAATGCATGTAAGATTTCTCTACATTCTATGAGGAGAATAAGAGCTTATAATAATTCGGTATTGTGTGTGTGTGTGTGTGTGTGTGTGTACACACACACACACACATACACACACATATATATATATATCACTCAGAAAGGATTCAAAAGCCCATGTTCACCTTCATGAGACAGAACCCAGAAGCGATTAGTCGACAGCAAGAATCAAAAAGAGTAAGAAAGGAAGAGGGCCTCCTTAGGGATTGTAGCTGTTGACAATTCTCACTTTTGTTGGAATCATTGCTTTAATGACCTGGGTTTCAAACAAATGTTATCCATCATTTAATTAATTGACCTGTACATAGTGACTCTCCATCCAAAAATCCCTCCATCCTAATCATACTAGACGATAGCCAAGTGTAAAATCGGTACTTTTGTTAGTTGACTTGCTGTGAGAAAACTGCACAGACATTATAATTGCGGTGATCATCAAGGTGTCAGTTAGGTCCCCAATTTACAACTGGCCCCTTAACTGGTGGTGCAGTGGTTAGAATGCAGTATTGCAGGCAAACTCTGCTCAAAGTCTGGAGTTCGATCCTGATGGGGCTCAAAGCTCACTCAGCCTTCCATCCTTCCATCCTGAGGTCGGTAACATGAAGATCCAGATTGTTGATGGTTAACACTGTAAACCACCCAGAGAGTTTTGTGAAGTACTAAGGGGTGATATATAAGTCTACATTCTATTGCTATTGATATTTGAAATTATGGCAGACCAGCCCAGGCCTACTTACAACCAGGATTTAAGATCCAACAGCTGTCACCCCATCATGGTCACATGATCACATTTGGATGCCTGGCAACTGGCTCACATTTACAGATATTTGCAGCAGCCTGAGTTCACTTCTGATTTTCGGAAAAAAGTCCCATTGCTGACAATGGATTTGCTTAACAACTGATCTGTTCATTTAATGACCATCACAAAAAAGGTCCTAAAATTGTCTGGGATCATGTGATGACCCACTTAATCACTGGCATGACTTATGACTTAATTCTGGGCTCAATCATGGTTGTAAATTGAGGGCTGCTTAGTAACTACTACCAGTATATAATGAGTAATATATAATAATAAGAGCCCAGTGTTTTAAGTTGTTGAAAGAATTTACTTAAAACTAAAGATAAGAATGTTAAATAGTGTGTATGTGGCTGCATTTATTATTTAGGCATGATGTATGCTTTAAGAAATATAGATTAAATTAAGTACATAGTGCACAAATGAGCATAAATCACTCTCACTTGCAGGATCCAATCTGGGTTGGTCACTCGGACCAGAGGTTTTATCTTCTGAGCTTTCAGACTCGTACTGGAGCCCATCTTCAGGCAACTTTCACTTCTTTTGAAGGTTGGGAGTACAAATATAAGGACACAACACCAACCCTAAGTCTACAGTATTAGAACCAAACCAGTGGTGGAATTCAATTTTTTTTACTACCGGTTCTGTGGGTGAGGCTTGGTGGGCATGGCAGTGGAAGGAAACTGCAAAATCTCCATTCCCACTCCACTCCAGGGAAAGGATACTGCAAAATTTCCATTCCCACTACACTCCAGGAAAAGCTTACTGCAAAGTCTCCATTCCCACCCCACTCTGGGGCCAACCAGAGGTGGTATTTGCCGGTTCTCCAAACTCCTCAAAATTTCCGCTATTGCTTCTCCAGAACCTGTCAGAACCTGCTGAATTTCACCCCTGAACCAAACACCAAAGACATCAAAACAGAAACAGGGTGTATGTGTTATCCAGTAGCATGCTAGCAACAAACTGCTATTTCCAATATCCACTATCCATGTTATACGATAATCCAATATTATACAATATCCATCCCTTCTGCCTCCCCCAGTGCTCATTTTACACACCCCCTCCCACCTTGTTCGCTTGCTAAGAAGTAGCAAAGATCATGTGACCTTTTGGTTATGGTCACAGCTCTTGGACGGTAACATGATTTTTTTGGGGGGGTAGGTGGGTGAGTTACCAGATTGTATTGCACCAGCAATCTTGTGGTTTCTGAGCTATAGATTATGGCATACTGCATTGTGGGAATGCCACCAGCTGTGGCTTGTTCAGTTAACCATGAGTGAACAAACCAAGGCTTGGAGCAATTTATTTTCTTTTTAGAAGTTTATATAATGAATTTGAGCACGCTAAGAAAGAAGTTCAGTTGTGCCTCACATCTTGATTCCCCAGAGTGCCTCTGAGGCAGAGTTATTTTTGAAAAGACGTGTACATTATTATATTATAAAGCTATATAAGGCTTCATTGGACTTCTGAGAATCATTTTTTACCCTTCCCTACAACCAAATGTACTTTGCCATTCTATCAGTTTCTTTACAAGGATGGAAAGTATAATTATATTAAAACAGAAGTCTGAAAGGAAACCAGCATTAAGTACATTTCTTTGTGAAATCTTGAGTGGGAAAGAAATCTTTAATATGCAACCGGCTTCAATTTTTTTTAAAAAAAGTATAAGAGAATTTTTTAAAAAGCTCTAAAAAAAATTCCAAACTGTGATAATAATTTTAATTAATTTGAAGAACTGTTTCTTTTGTATTTTCCTTGGTGAGAAATTGTGTAATAGTTGGATTTATTAACCAGTGTGTAACAGTTGGATTTATTAAAATTATGAGAAAATAATATTTTTTAAAAAATGAGAAAGAAAATTTGTGATGATGTGTATTTGGGAATATCATATTCCCATTCCTAATAAACACATTTTTGCTAATCAAATCAACTCTAATGGTAACACTATATCCTCACTCCTTTAGAAATGAATGAGGCAGCCTGCTGATATTCAGACTGTACTACTCCATCTTGCTGGTATGTGCCAAACTTAATTTAGATCTCTCAAAGATCAGTGGAGCTAACAAACAAATCCACCACCAAACTGAAGAACAAACAGCATGATAAATGGATGAGTTCAATTTCACTTTGTTCAGCCGGCTAAATTTAGGATTTTCCTCAAAGAATTTCACTGTTTTTTTCTATCTCTCTGCTTAATGAAAAATTAGTTTATCCTTTCAATATCTGGATGCAGCTGATTGAAATATAGGTCCTGATTTAGTGCATTACGGAAAAAAGATAAATATGCAAGTCATAACAAATAAGATAAACAATACGCAAGACTAAATCTATTTTCATAGCAGATCATCCTGCTGGACCGTGATGTACCAATTAATTAAAATGAATCAGTTCTTCTCAAGTCATATTCAGCTGTTCTGAAACAACTGGGAAAAATGATCAAATTTCTCAGCATACATATTTCTAAAATGACAGAAAAAAGAAACTTATGATCACATAATTAATGACATCTCTTAGTTTCACTTTTCAGGTCTGCTAAAATCTAATTTTTCATTTTCAATCAATATGAAATATGAAAAATTTGTTTTCTTCATGGCGGAAAGTAAAGAGAAAATTAGTAACATATGTATGAGAAACAGACTTTTCCGAGTAAATGTGTGAATGAAATTCACATGTGTGATTCTAATACGAATGGCATTTTTCATCACTTTAGCCTATTGTAATTGTCATGAGGTGCTCTTGATTCCACTGATGTTAAAGAATCGTAATTAATATATATTCAAGCATCTATGTGAAGATGAAAAAGAGCATGTTTATTTATTTATTTTTGGATTTCTATACCGCCCTTCTCCCTGGGGACTCAGGGCGGTGTACAGCCAAATAAAAAACACACAATATAAACATTAAGAACAGTTTAAAAAGAATATTTAAATTGGCCCAAATTTAAAAAACACCCCAATTTAAAATCATTTAAAAGGCTTTGCTTAGGCCAGCCTGGCTTGTTGGAAAAAAATGTTTTAAGGTTTTAAATGTTGCTAGGATGCATAAAATTTAAGAAAATTAATGTTGATCTACTTTGTTTATTCTAGTAGAAACAGGAACATACAGAACTGCCTCCTCACATAGACTTTGTAAAGTACACTAGTATTTTTTTTTTACATAGCTGCTGTTTCCTTCAGTCTATGATAAGTTCAAAATAGGTTCCAAGTATGGCTCCGTAGATGGCTCAGTGACTAAGACGCTGAGCTTAGTCAGTGACTAAGGTCTCCTGTGTGAGCAGTGGGGTTGGACTAGATGATCTCCAAGATCCCTTCCACTAGTAATCAAAAAAATTAAAAGAATCCATGTGATTTTTGTAAAATCCCTATGTACTTTCCCAGAAGTCTGCACTAGCTGAATAAATTTGCCTTGTTGAAATAAGCATAAATAAGCATGAACAGTTATGCAGCTCATCAAGATTATGGAGGCAAGTTAGTCTAATTAAAACAAAAGATCCCTTTACCCAATATAGTAATTCTTTTGCAGTAAGTGTATATATTATGTCCTTTATTTAAAGAAAGAATACAATTGCATAATGAGATTAAAATATTTCGAATAGGGAAGAAGGCCACTATAAGGCTTAGTGTATTGTTAGAGTTAGGAGCAAGAGAGAAGAATAAGATACCAGATGGAGCTGTTTATATCTCTTGATATTCCCAGTGCATTCTCGGTGCTTCCCTTCCAGGTGGATATAATTCACATTTGTGGCTATAGAAATCAGATAAATAAATAAAGAAAAGAAAACAGTTCTCAGAGGAAGTGAAGTGAAGACAGATTGAACCTGAAACCTGAAACATTATGTTCAAATAGGTGAAACCAAGATAGCCATTATCTGAATACTTCAGATTCTTAAAAACATATAAATACTGCTCTTTGCTGAAGCTTCTTCTGTTGATAGTAGAATCGTCAAATAATGACTGCTATAAGTCTACTTCAAATATTCAACTGAACATGCAAAATGCTTCAAAGTAGCTAACGGATTACGCAATGAATCAATTAGTTTTGTTCTTATAAATGGGTTGTTCAGAAAAGTCAGTATATGAGTTTTATGCGATGGAAAACATGATCCCCTACTCATATATGGATGCTAATGTCCTGTTGTAAGCATAGAACCAAAGCTGGTTGCAAAGCTGGAAAACCTACTTATTAACTCAAGTTATGTGAATAGTTTGCACATTATCCAGCACAAATGAACAGTCTGAAAGGACAGTCGAACACAACACAACGAGTAGCTTAAGAATGGTTCCTTGACAAGAATTCTCCACATGCAGAGAAGCATTTTATTTGGCTAGGATTCCTTTTGTGTCAAAGCTGTCAGTAGCTGCATCTGACACATGGATAAATCTTTCTGCTCAAAGTCAAATGGGTATCCATTAAAGTGGTCAATACCTTAATTATATCACAATTTCCATGCATTTGTACAAATGAGAGAAGCCTAGCTTATCCCAAATTAAGCAGATAATTTGTCTTTAGATATTCTGTTAAATTTCCGTTTTTGTATCTACGGTCCTTATACTTATTAGTATTTTTCTACTTTTAAAAAAAAAAAACCTGTTCTCAGAAAGAATGTGTGTTTATTCTGCTTAAATTAGCAGCAAAACAAAAGTTACACGAGATTTATTCTACTGAAAGTCAAGCTAAGAAAAGAAGGGGAGCCTGTTGATGTATGAACTGTTCAAAGATATGTATTTAAGTAGGAATCACTTCTGTGGAAGCTGGGGTGAAACAAAGCTCTTGCAGAAGATTAAAAGTTCCCGGGTCTGATTCCATTTGCACCAGCAGAGATCAGGATTAACACCACAGGATCCAACAGTGTGTGTGACACATTAAGCAGACTAAACTCGTTCCTACTGAGCACTGGATTAATGTTTTCCATGATCACAGTTTAAGTGAATATTTCACCTTTGAAAGGTTGTGTCAATAGCAGAAGTACAAAACAAGTGTTGCAACCAGCCAACAGGATTGGTCTTAATTTCCCTGGATGATAGAGGACATAATACTAAAATAGAAATACCTGTCTTTGAGAAAACCATTTTGTCATCCCATATAATACAGTTTCCTGCCTTTCTTTTTACATTTCAGTGGGGTTTTTTTTTAAGAGAGAGGAGGTCATAAAAATTTGAAACATCCTGTTGGTTTACAGCATGGACAGTTATAAAAACACACGGACACACAAAGTTGAGGGGTGAATCTGTCAATAATAAGCCCACTTTAATAAATACGATTTAAATAAATAGAAACATGTTTCTGCTGGCTCGCTTTCTGCAAATGTAAATATATATTCACGTTAACACACCCACCCACAATATAAATAGATAGGTAGGTAGGTAGGTAGGTAGGTAGGTAGATAGATAGATAGATAGATAGATAGATAGTTATAGATAGATATAGATATATAGATATATATGTATCAGATCCAACTTTTCCTGAACATATCAATTTCAACAAATGCAGCGACATTCAACTGTCCCCACTGGCTTCCTTCTGCAAATTGAGGAGAATCTGACTTTGAACCCTAAAATAGTGCTGACATACTTTTGGTAAATTACCATCACGACCTCTCAAACAGATTTACTTTGAAAGTTTTAGTTTGTACTACCAAGGAAGCATTGTGTCAATTGCATGTTATTTCATGTCAAGGTTTTTCTTTACAAAGGAAAAAGAATATAACCAATATTATTTTATGCATGAAGGTGAATATATGCGTCCCATTTAATTTGGGAGCTCCTATTTGTGTACCATAATTTCCTTGTGTTCTTTAGCAAAGCACTCTACTGTTTGCATGCATTTAGAAGAAAACAATTATTACATGTTTGTATTCTGTATATTATTAGCTTGCCAACCAAGATCTGTTCTTTTTATTTGCTTTTCCTTTTTTCTAAAGCTAAGTTAGATGAAAAAATAATAATCTACTCCCCTATTTGTTGAAGCTACTGCTGTTTTATCTAAAAAGATCTAATACTGCTGAATATAAAATTGCACATAGTTTATTTGGGAGTCCGAATGAAATTTATGAATGTTGAAATCCTCATATCTCATTTTGTATGAGAATCCTGAAGGTAAAATTAATTTATGAGCAAAGGAGGCTACTGCCCACAAATAGTCCATGTATTTTTGAATTAACAAACAAAAAAGGGGGCTTATAAACAATATGATCCATAAAACCAGGTGAGGATTTTCAAATCGTGTTTCATAGAACCTTACAGCTTCATAAGAACTTGATGGGCTTAATGAGATATACAACCAGTTTCCTAGCACAAGAACTTAGTCTCTTGATCAGGGTTCAGGGAATTTATTTTTTTAATGAACCAGTTCTGTGGCCTCAAAAAAAAAAAATGAAACCCTTGCTTTATAGCCTTATAAAACACATAATTGAATGCACGCTTTAGAAGGAGATGTTTTGTTGATTCAATCTCCTGTAGTATAGTAGTTATATTTTGCAAGAAAAGCTTAATGATATTGCCTGCCGATTACTAGGAAATGTTTATTCTCCTTGATTTGCAAGATTTATTTTGCAACCTACAAAATACCTGACAAGTTATGTGAAACATATGTGTATCACTTCATTTGTGCTTTGATTAAAGAAGACAAAGTTAAAAATATACCAACAGGACACATGGGAAAAAATCTATAAGAAGTCATTCAAATAACGTGCAGGGCTTACATTGAAGGGAAAAAAACCCCTTGAATTATAATTCTTTATTTCATGTACAGTGAAGTCAGCAATTTAATCCAATTCTTAATAATTTGCTTGTGTGATTGATAGTTTTTACATTACTTTAATGATTCATTTATATGTAAATAGAGAGTCATATTACAGTGATTTTATAGGAAAGGACTGCCAGCATCTCCGGAGAGCTGAATGAATGACTTTTGAAGACACTTTCAATTCTTTTTAACTCAATGATTCTATTCCCTCGCCCCCCCCCCCCATATGTATTATCAGCCTAAGAAAAGGGAAAGCCTCCAGTTTAAAAAGATGATACAATGATCCACTAAAATGAGCTTTTCTTGCTCAACCATGTCAGAATAACTGAACAATATCAATAAAAATATCTTTGCCTACAGAATGTCAGTGAGAAAGCAAAACATCTTAGTGCGTGGATATTTCAAGGCTTGTCTCTTTACATATGTTCTTATCTGTGTTCTTCAAAGATCTTCAGTTATCATCTGGAGCACAACTTTAGATCTCCTGGCCTTGGGAAACTAGTTGTCTACTCACTGTGTCTACTAATTGTTATTAGTTCAGGATTTTAAGATTCCTTTGAATATGTTTGTGTTCTTGGGTTATTTCATTTTTCTGGGGAAGAATAGGAAATTGGAAAAGGAAAAATACTGCATCTCCTTTCTCCTCACCTTATTGTTGATTCTACGCAGGGAGTTGGGAGCTGCTGTATATTTTATATAGCATTGTATTGTATATTTCTGTATATTTTTGGTGGATGAAAAATTAAAACATACAGATGTTTCCTAGATTTTATATTTGATGCACTCGTCAAATGTAAACCCTAAGAAACATCTGCATTTTTCTGAACATCTAAATTAGGTTTATGTTATTCTATTATTATTATTATTATTATTATTATTATTATTATTATTATTATTAATATCTTGCATGTAATGCCCTAAAAAGCAGCAGTTAAAATGTATATAGTTCATTTTGATGGGGGGGATTTTCTACCCAGCATTTCTATATTATAGCACAAAATGACACCTCAGTAGCTGGGAGAGTGTTAGGTAATAGTGGTTTATTGGACTACTGAGTATAAATGCTAATAATATATCTCTCTAAACTACAACATATTGCTTCTGATTGTTTCCTGTACTAAATGAAATATATAACAAGCTTCAGGTTTAATGGCCTTTCAAAATTAGGAAGTAGCAAGTGTCCTTATTATCCATTGCAATGGATATACAACTATAAATCAAAGAAATGATTGCTACCAAGCTTTTGGTGATTTCCAAAGTTAAAGCAAACCTAACCTGCAGCTATTTCTGCACAGAACAGCTGGACAAAATTATTATATTTCCTGAGTTGACCATTTTTATGTAAGGCTGCAGCTATTATTTTGTTGCTTATTGACAGGAAATGGGGGATTTATAAAGTCTGGCTCAATGCAAATATTTAGAGATTTGTTTTGCCTCCCCAAACTCCATTCGAAACCCTTCCTTCTGAACTTCTGAACAGTGAAATCAAACTTTTGATAAGGTTGTTTTCATTTGAAAACTGGAATTCATGGCTTTCTTCCAAAGGGGAACTCTGTTGGTCACAGACAATTTATGAAGAATAGCTTGCTTGTTAGTGAAGCAAATATATGTAATCTGATGAAATTATTAATGTCATGATGTTAACTCTTGTCACATAAATACAGTTAGGAGAGCTGACACAGCAACTGCATCCAAATGTTTGGGTCTTTTGTTTATACACTCAATCTGTCAGTGCAATATGTAGGGTATGAATTTCAGCAAGCACTTTGACAATGAACAAAAGAGATACACACTCTTTTTTTAAAATTAAAACTTGATGAAAGGTGAAATGATTTCAAGCACTTGGATAGACTCTGCAGACATAACTTCCCTCCTTCCTTCCTTCCTTCCTTCCTTCCTTCCTTCCTTCCTTCCTTCC
>WNWU01000004.1:38460382-38490235 GCA_012654045.1 Ptyas mucosa | reverse complement strand
TCCTTCCTTCCTTCCTTCCTTCCTTCCTTCCTTCCTTCCTTCCTTCCACCTTTATTATCAAATAAATGATAAATTTTGTAAAATTATTCTGCTCAAACTGTATATTAATGAGTAGGATGCCAATCACACAAAAATATACAAACATTTCATGAGTCTTGCATTCATGGTAAACTGTAAAGGCACATTTGTTTTCTTCCTGCCTTCATAAGATATTTATTTACTGCTTTATGAGACCAAATCAACATTAAAACATATACAAGTTAAAATTCATGCATAGAATTTTAGATAAAACCAAGACAATTAAAACTGTGAGGAAAGTACCAGTTGTTTGTATAAGTTAAAGCACAGATATATAGAAAGTTCCAAACCTTTGGTCAGAGACAGTAAGACCCCTGACTTCATTATGCTTGCCATCCTTTATCTTTCTTTTTTTTTTAAAAAAAATGTTATTGATTTTATTAGGTTTTTTCTATTGTTGTGACTCACTCAGAGTCACCGAGAGTCAGAAAAGCAGATAACAACAAGATCTGACAATGGATAAGAGCAACAACATTAAAGAAAGAGACAGTTGAGTTAATTCTGGCTTCACAAGACCAAGCCTTAGGAACAAATGCATACAAAGCCAGAAATGAGAAGGCAGCAACAAACAGCAAATGCTGCTTCTTCATAGAAGCTGAAGAAATAAAACATCTGGTTAGCTGCTGCAAGAAGATCTCACAGACTGATTAGAAACAATGACATGACAAAATATTAATGATGGTGAATTGGAAGATCTGTAAGAAATATAATTTGCCTGCAAGCAAGAACTGGGGGTAACCACAAAATACTTCCAGGCATATCTGGAATGTTAAAAGTATGGTTTCAACAGACTCAGAAAATGGTTGCCATCCTGGTTATGGCCAATCACACCAAACTAATTTACCAGAAAGGAAATGTGTACATTTTTTTCTACCTGTCTACCCCAAAAGTTAGACCAGACTAAAAAACCAAAGCTATAAAGGTCAGGACTACTTTTATTATAACTGTAATAGTGACAGCATCTTTCAGGGCTAAAAGTGCTTCCTCCTCCCTCACATTATCTTCATGTGAATTGCTGGAGGCTGGGGTGGGTTCTGAAAAGTCATTCACAAATTGTTTTCTTGACCAATGCTCAAACCCCTCTTATTTGCTTTGGTAGCAACCTTTCCTCCTGTCCTTGAAGGTGAGTCCTTATATTCTTTACACTATCACTTCTCTCAAGACTTCCAAGATGCCTACAGTTGACTCAATCTATAATAGGTTGAAGATATCTATCATTTTTTAAAAGAATACCTCTAGGCTCTGTGGATCCTATTTGCACTGCTGGTTATACAGTACAAATTAGACTCCAAAGCCTATTTTTAAAACAGAAATAAGGCCAAGGGCTTGATAAATCTTGAAGAAGAAGAGCAGGCTTATGGAGCATGTATAAAATAATTTTGCTCCACTGTGGGATGATTAATTGTTACAAAGTTGGGAGCATTTTTCTAGGTCAGTGTTTTTTCCAGGAAAGGGCCTAAATCCCTTCTCTTGAAAATCTTGCCAAGATTCCATGTGTGTTCTCTAGGGGTAGGGTTAACATATTTTAAATTGAAATAAACCAAATCTCAAAACAAAAATGATAGGCTGTTGTCTTAAATCCTGTCCATGCATCATGAGGAGACTCAAAGGCGTGCCACCAATATTCTGGAGAACTGGTTCCTCTTGCATATCACATGACATCAGTTTCCCTGAAGGCATCTGCATTTTCTCAGTTAATATCTGCAGGAGATAAGCTGCAACAACCTGGCAAACCACATGCCACAGGATGCATATAAGCTATTTTCCCACAGGCGTTTCCAGTGAGCTTTGTGACTGCATCAGGAGGCAGGACTTACCAGTAATTGTTAATGAAATATTAGGTAGTGCTTGAAATGGCTTATTTCTTTATAGCTATTTTAAAAATTACTTTTTGTTAAGGCATCCAAATGAGCTAAACACAGATAAAAGAGGACTTCATAAACTATATTTCTATTTCTCTTTGAATCCAATAATACAAGCCATTCTAGTACAACACACTTAAGGGAGTTATTGTGGGATGTAGAATTGAGCAACTCTGTGCTAAAGGTTCATCTGGATTCCTTATGGACATGTTATTTCCAAAGACCAAAATAAAACTATTTCTCTGTTAACTTTATACAACGTTCTGAATGTTTTCTGTTTTTTTTTTAAATTGAGATAGTTATATGGGAATCTAATAGCAAACCAGATTTCGGAATTACTGGTGCAGTTTTCAAACTAATTTTAATAAATTGTGCTCCTTTTGGCCTTGGGTCCACGTGTGAGCTGTTAGCTTTGCACCTGAGCAATGATGTCCTGTCAGAAGGTCAACAGCCATGTGGGTGCTAAATTTTCAGATGCTGTGATTTTGACAGGGCTGGCAACAGCTGCAGTCACAAAGCATACCGTGAATCTGAAAAAACATGAAGTGTTTCCACATTACTGAGCCATGTAAAAACCTGATTCTGACAAATGCCATATCTGAATCTACATCACTTTCCCATGAATTCAGACATTTGTTTCACAATGCTCATATTGTAATACAGAGGTGGGTTTCAGCAGATTCTGACCAGTTCTCAAGAACTGGTAGCGGAAATTTTGAGTAGTTCAGAGAACCGGTAAACACCACCACTGGCCCCGCCCCCATCTATTCTCTGCCTCCCGAGTCCCAGCTGATCAGGAGGGAATGGGGATTTTGCAGTAACCTTCCCCTGGAGTGGGGAGGGAATGGAGATTTTACATCTTTCTCCCGCCATTCCCACCAAGCCATGCCCACCAAGCCATGCCACGCCCATCAAGCCACACCCACAGAACTGGCAGTAAAAATTTTTGAAACCCACCACTGTTGCAGTAGCTGTATATTTGGGTCATCCCATCTGTTGCTTTTGTGTCTGGCAAAAAGGGCTGTTTCACTTCATTATTGATAAATTGATAAACTTTAACAAATATACACGCCTGGTGACAGGATATTCCTTAGCACTAGTTGGAGTGATTGAGAAAAGATCTATAAATTCATATTACCAGCCAGTATTTATCACATAACTATCCTGAAACATCCTGGAGTCAGAAAGTTGAAGTGATGTAGACTAAACGCTTACCATGAAGATTTAACAATATTCAAAATGACATAGGGACTCCAAGCTCAAGACAGAAGTATGTGACAAATTATTATAATTAAGTGTTAATTTACCTGTGGATGCTTGAAAGCATTATTTATCAATTTTTCTTATAAATCCTACTTACTTTTTTTATCTGTTTAGGGGAAATGTCAACATTTTTATCTAGACACTCTGAATTTATGCCAATGCTGTTCATAGACATTTATAAAAACTGCATTAACTTGTTTCTAATGCTGTGAGATGCAATGATAGATAATCCCACTCTAAGCAATTACTTTCTGAAGTCGTGAGTTTTGCATATACAGAGACACTACTTTAGATTCATTTCTTTTTTCATTGTTTCCATTTTTCTAAAAATATACTTACTTAATCTATACAAAATTCAATCACAAAATATTTAAATATTCATTGTTGTGAGGCTATCTACTTAGCCTCATTTAAATATGACATACATACATTTACCTGACTGAACAAAATGTCACTATTAGCTCCACGTTTAATGTAACCCAACTGAACCATTTACATTAAATAATTTTATTTTCCTTGAAGCTAAATTCTTGAATCCAAAATGGTATGTTAAAAAAAGTAATGCAGGCAGACTCTTTGCAAAATTATTATTTGCTTATTTTTATCTGGCCCTTTTGTGCTGTCAGGGTTATAGGATCCATTCTCATTAAAACACAATCCAGTAAATACTTAAACTAAAGAAAATTATCTTAGCCACAAAGAAGTTCTGTTGAAATCATACAACATCTGGCTTGAATTAAGATTTCAAGGTGAAGACTCCACAACTTCATCTACAGGATGAAAAAATATGTTTGATTGCTTACACATTATTTTGAGGTAGATAGGACGACTTAAGTGCTAAGCTTGTTATGGGCACTATTTGTGTTCCCTCAGACAAATGTATGAGCAATCAATTGTAGCTTTAGACTTAACAAAACAAAACAGAAACCCTACTTTCCTCACTCTCCACGATGAAACCAAGATTCATCACACTCACTTTTTGAATGGGAATTGCAAAACTCCTTTGTTGTTTTTAAAATTAGCTTTGAACTGTTGCATTCCGATCATGATAGATGGACTATTTACATCCTATCCATATGTATAATCTTTCTTTTCAGCTGTAGCCTCAAATATTCTCATTTGTTGTGTGGAAAAATACATGTCCTGTGTTTAAAGTTGGTTTTGTTTTATTTTTCAAGAGATGACTCCAAAAGCTTCCCTTTTCAAAAGAGGACAGAATAGGTGGCTGCTAGGTGAATTCATACCCGTGAAGGGATTCAGAACTCAGAACAATTGTCATCTCTTTTCTCAGTGACAGAAACTGTAATTAATGGTTTCTCCTGTTGTGGCTAAGGAGAAAAGAAAAGGATGGAGTTGACAGGCATTTTATTAATAGCTTCTATCACCTTCCTATACATAAAAAGTCTTTCTTACTGGCTCTAATACTTCATTGAAAGGTTTTTTTTAAAGAGAGGAAATGTTGAAGATGGATAAAAAATGAAGGCAATCTATCCAAGACTGCTGAATGTTGGCCCTTCAATAATAAAATTAAAACTATTGTGACAGTTCCTATTGTGTCATTTAACCATCTGCCTCCTACTGGCACAATCAATAATGACATCTGTGGGCATGTTGTCACCCTCACCTAGTTCTTCTGTGTGTGACAACAAAACCTGTCAATATTGTGTCTCATGGCTGCTTTACCAAGAAGATTTATCATTCAACTAGGTGTGGTATAGATTTGAGTGACTGCTCCCCTATTGTTATAGTGGGAACCTACAGGGGGATAGATATTCAACACGAGGCACAAGAAATTAGACATGCATCAACCAGAAGTGACAATGAGTTGCCCCACTAATCCACGGGGCGCAGAGGAGTGGAAATTTACTTGGAGGACTTGGCTATGCTTGGGAAATTAAAGTGACAGAAAGGGAATGCAAAATTCAACAGGACATTGCTCCATAAGCCATTGCACAAATGCCGGCAAATAATCTAATCCTAACAATGGTATGTGTAGCTCCATATCCGCTAATAAAGAAAGAATGGAAAAGTATTTCTGAATGAACTGAGCTTATGACAGAATAGGAAGTGATGACCACATCATTGGTAGGGGCACAGTCATTAGAATATTCATGTCTGCTCAGACACCATACAAGGGGGAAAATGTCATCCCTTGGAGAATGGCAAAAAAGCATTTACATGCCTATTAAAGAGATGACTGTGTTTCCATAGCCTGTTGGAAGAGGACGGGAAACTCTAATAGCAGGTGTCATAGCTCTCTCCCATCTCGTAGACAATGGGAAAACTTTGCTGCGCCATCTCAGAAGAAAAGTATTTGTATATTTTAGTGTGTCTGTTCAATCTGAGCTCATGTGGAAGGAACAGAACTCATGAGCAAAGTTAGAGAAGTCCCAAGGTTAGCAGTGAACCACTGCAAGATGGAATCAAACTTCCATAACTCTACTTCCTGCAGGTGGACCTCTTTTTTTCTTATGATCCTGATGAACTCTGTTCAGAAGTCTCAGGAGAAATACTTCACCTGGCAACTCTTAACTAGGAACTTATGCGTGACCAAACCATTGCAACTAAATGCTATTAACAGAATGCAGACAAATATAAATATTGATTAAAAGGAATCAGTTTTCATATTAAGCTGGGAATCCCTCAAAACTTGGCATGAAAAGGGAAATCTAGTGTTTGCATTTATAAAGTGCCCCATCTTTCCCCATGTTGACATCACATTTTTATGATATAGAAACATACCATCTAGCATTTCCCATAATCCTGCCTTCTATGAAGAAAAACATTTACTCTTGAATGTTTTACATTGTCACTGGTAGGGTTCAATGTTTTTTTTTTTAATGAAAGTATTTTACCACATGGATTCGCAATATTGTAATCAGGGGAAAAAATAGTCGGGGTCCATTACAACTCACATAATCCTCTTTTTAAAAACAAACAAGATATTCAACAGCAAAGGTCTCCATGTTTTATTGGGAGCACTGCTAAGATTTCCTATCCAACAAGGCACCTTTGCTACTGAGCCCTGTTGTGTCACAACTGGAAATCCTGACAGATTTATGTCCTTTAGTTCATTAACCAAACACCCCCTTAACCCCCTCCTGCTTAGGAGTTTTAAGATGGATTTATTTATTTATTTTATTTTACCACATCCTGAAGCCACTAGCTTCGAAGCCAGCTGGAAGTGTGCTGTTTCCACATTGATCTTCCAGCAGCCATTCATTTTCCCTAGATTTTTTTTTTTCAATGTAAGCTTCCTTGTTGGGAATATGCTAATGACATCTGCCATGATTAGTGATTTTCTTTGAATCGCTATTCCTCTGTGGGCAAAGCAATCAGAAAGGGAGAAGAGGAGATTTACTTCTTCCTTGTATGCCTTCCTTCAGCCATCTGGTCTAGCTTAATTCATTTGAATAAGATTTGCAGTTTGAGGTTCTTTACTGTGGCATTCAGAGGCATTTTAAAGCTTAAAAAGGAGTTAATGGTGATCTGTCTGTGTCAGCGGCATGGCCCTGTGATGGCTCGCCTTCTGATGGCTAAGAGGGCCAGATTAATTTTATTAAAATGAAGGAAAGAGGTGAGGGGAAATAAATTTCAATGCTCTTTAACAGCTTCATTATTTTAGATGTCTTTTGTGAGGGCAGTTATTATCTGAACATAAATGCCAGAAGATAAGAGAATGCATTTTAGAAAGCAACAGTATTTTTTTAAAAAACCGACATCGTTAATCTAAAATTACCTGGATGGAGAAGGGAACAAAAAACGATGATGGAAGAATTATACTGTTGAAATAAGGACAAGAAACAGTTCCTCACTTGTGAAATATAGAAAGAGAAAAACAGTAAGCAGAAGAAAGAAAGAGGAAGAATAATGGAAGCTTGGAGGAAAAGGTTAGGAAAAAACATATTATTGTTGTAATAGGTGGGACTCGCCTTTATCTTAATTCCAATTAATTTTTCTCTCATTTAAAAATCTGCCTCTCACAGGGAGATCCAGATCAAATTTGTAATACTGAATAGTTATAGACAAAATACCTTGAGTCTGACAACATCAAGCACACTGAAGTCAAGAAGGTTAGTCCTGAATGCATCGTGAGAGTGAAGAAGATTCTGAAATTCAAAATTTGTAGAGGAAATATATCAAAGTAATTAACACCTGGACAGTTCCAATCATTAGATACACAGCTGGAATATTGGACTGGATTCAGACAGAACTAAAAGCTCTGGATAGGAAGATCAGAAAAACGATGACATGGATGATTATGCCCTTTATCCATGCAATAATATTGACAGACACTACTTACCAAGGGAAATAGGTGGGTGTGGAATGTCGCAAGTACATCAGACAATTGAAGAAGAAAAGGGGTCAGGGGAAGAATATCTGAAGGACAGTAAAGAAGATGCACTGAAGCTAATATATTAGAAAGGTTTACTGTACACTAGAGGCACCAAGCTGGCCTACAATGAAGTCCAAAGGAAGAATAAAAACATGGCAAGGCAAAGTATTACATGGCCAGTACAACAACAACAAGAATAACAACAATAATAACAAGCAGCAAAGCTGATAACAAGACCTTGCAATGGATAACAGCAGAAAAATTAAAGAAAGAGACAGTTCTGGCTGCACAAGACCAAAGCTTAAGAACAAATGCACATAAAGCCAGAATTGAGAAGACAGCAACGTTCAGCAAACACCATCTCTGCAAAGAAGCTGGAGAAACAGTGATAAGCAGTGAAACATTTTAAACCAAAAAGAAAAGAAGTCCAGTTGCCATGACTCAATTTCCAGTGGACCACCTACTTAGCTGTTGTAGGAAGACGGCATGATAAAATAGCAACTATGGTGGATTTCAATATCTGTGAGGAATAGCATTTGCCTGCAAGCAAGAACCGGTGGGACCACAAAATAGATAAAGTAACAAAAAATTAGAAAGCTAAAGTACTCTGGGACTTTAGAATTCAAATAGACAAGCATCTCTCACTCAAAACCCCAGACTTAACAATTGTTGGTAAGGAAAGACAAAAAGGTCTGGATAGAAAACATTGTAATACCACAAAGACAGCAGAAGAGAAGAGAAAGACTCAAGAAAATCACAAAACATACAGGTTTGCAATTAAATATAAAATGGCAGGAAAAAAAGCAAATATAGTGCCAATAGTGAGAGGCACTTTGGGTGCAATTCCGAAATATCTGGAATTAACATCTGTCAATACTATTAGCATTAACAAAATGACCATCAGTCAATTATAAAGGCAGTTTAACTTAGAACAGCTTACATCCTGCTATTGTTTGTTTATTTGTTTGTTTATTTGTCATATTTATATGCTGCCCTTCTCCCGAGGGACTTGGGGCAGCTCACAGAATAAAACAACCCAACAATAAATAGAATTAAAAATGTTAAAATCCGATTTAAAAACCCCAAATCCCCAAATTAAAATGCAATGATATCTTTAATATTATTAAACAACAATACCTGCTCATCCATGGCCCTTAGGAAAGACTTGATAGGTGGACAAAATGTCAAATCCTGTCCCAACATTTAGTTGACTGTGCAACCTCCAATAATTAATTAATATTCAATGCTCTCAACAACCCTGAACACTTGAGTGAAAAATTCTGAACAGAAAATAACAAATACTGATACCCGATTTTACTTACTTGAAATGAACGTTTGCTGTGCTTCTCATTAAACCATTATGAATTGGTTGATTAATAGTGGTTGGTTCACTGAAATTAAAAACACAGCTTTTCAGCTTTCTGTTCAACGATACTAATTCTTGAAATACTTACATTTAATGTTTGTTACTTAGCATCAAGTTTTACTTGCCAAGAACCTGAACTATAACAGTATTCAGCATACAAATTGTAAGTGGAAATTTATTTAAAATGTGGGCTACAGTCTATTTTGTCTGAGCTGCAGACATCTATAGTTTTTCTCTAAAGCGGGCAGAAGTCGGATGTCAAATCAGTTATGTTTCATACTTCCTGTAATGACTTTAGACTGAGCGTGGAACTTTTTTTCTACTTCCTTATGTTTCATTTGGGCTGTTGGCTTTATTTTCTTTCTCCCATGTGTCTTTAATATTTTAATATATTGCACAGTTTACTTAACAACAACCAGAACAAAATAAAATAAGAATAAATAAATAAATAAAAATGCTCTGCAAAAATACTTTGTGATTTAAACGAGAATTCCAGCCTTCTATGTTGAAGTCTCCTATGAAGGAGACACACCTTGCCTAGGTAATAAGTGTTGGGTAAATACATTGAAATTCAAAAGATCAGATACTCTGGTTGCTGACCTTGAAAAAGTGTCATGGGTCTGTCAAATTCTAATAACTGAGTAAAAATAGATATATTATATTGAAACTATTGAATGTTTTTCAACTTGTATACCAAAGAAACAAAATTCTCTGTGTGAAGATGATTAATCCCCTACCCTCACTCCTCAAGATGCATTATAGATTGGATTCAATTGGCTTTTACATGCATGGCATTTTCTACTATCCACAACGGAAGTAAAGAAAAGGTAGAGTCTTCCATCAATCCAGCAGCCACCTCCAGTGGTCCCAAGGCCAATCGGCAGAGCCAAATCTTCATGCTCTTGCAGAAGAATAGGAGCGGGGGGCAGATCTTACCTTAAAGCTGGGGTGAGGAACTATGGACCTTTTATGGCTTGTGGACTTCAACTCCCAGAATTCCTGAGCCAGCCACATTCACAGTTCACAAAAGCAGATTGCCTTTTAATAAAGCCATGCTGAAGTCCACAAGGCATAAAGGGACCATAGTTTCACATCTCCACCTTTAGAACCCTCACTCTAAAGGGTGAGCACTGTGACACAGAAGGCTCTTCTTCTGGATCCCAACAGTCGGAGTTCAGTTGACTGACGGATCCATAGTAAGCCCTCTTTGCCAGCACAATAGGACTGGCTTGTTAAAATACACTACTATATTCTGTAAATAACCAATAGAAATGAAGGGTTTGGGGGTTTTTTCCCCCTCCTCCGGAATAAATGGTGCACATTCAATGTTCTTCCATATGATGCATGCTTAACATTTCTTCCACTCTGGCTTCACAAGGGAAACACTAACCCGTTTTTGTGTATCTCATTTCCTTTGCGATTCCTAATTACTTGGTTCTAAGCAACTATTTTTTTCCCCTGCCTGGCTCTTTTCTTTCTTCCTATTTCCACTTCTCAGAATCAGATGTCACAGTTCAAGCTGTTTTACAACCTTCAGCGTAGCAACCCTCCCTTTTTCAAGCCCCAGACCTGCTGATAGGCAGACAGTTGAATCTTGCTACAAGTGATAACCAGGCTGTTTTCAGTCTTTATGTCCAGTCAGAGGATTACTAATTACTTAATTTACCATGTACAGCCTATACAAAGATATAACATTTACATGCCAATAAAATTGTGAAATTTTATCCACAAAGTATTCATTGGGCAAAACTCAGTTGGATCTAGATTTTAAAATATGGGAATAGTCTCCTTAATGCAATTTTAAACCATTACTTTGATTATGTCTAGTCTTGGTATGAGTAGACATTAGTGAACTCTACTATGCCTAACTCTACTATGCCCACTATGCCGGTATAAATATAATTGTTATTTCAGATGGTCTAGTCATATGCAATGAAGTATTTTTATTGCAACCTTAATTTATTTTACTATATAAATATTAAATCTTAGGCATAACTTTTTTTTGCCAGGAAAAGATGGTTTGCCTGAATTAAATATTCTTCCAGCTATTTCCTTCTGGATATAATGGAATATAATTCCCATGACCCTTTGCTGGAAGGAATAGAGAGAATTTCACATCTCAACACATCTGGAGGGGATGAGCTGAACCGGCCTCTTTCTACTTATAAACAACTCTGCAAGGAAAGCTAAGTTAGGAGGGTGAACACAAAGAACAGAACTTCACAGCAGAGGAGCCTCTGTCCACCATTCTACAATAAAACTAGGTCTACATTTAACCATCTTGCACAAGGCAAGTTCACATCACATGGTTATACCTCAATGAATTAAGCATGCTTCACAGGCAACAGTAAAACGAGCAAAAAGCTTAAATTTACCTGCATTTGGGTTTTAAAATGCTTTCACTACAACTGTTGTCAAAGGATAATGAATAGCCATCTTGCCTTTTATGGCTCAAAACTCAGGAGCGACTCAAAGAGTTGCTGGTATTATTCAGCAGTAAAGAGAAACAAACTTGCAAGGGGCATTTACACAGTACTAAATCCTTGTAAAATTAGATTAAAACAAGCCTGCTATGTGACCCAACCTTTAGGCCTACTTAAACACCTGTGGATTTATGGAGTTCAGAGGTCTGCAAGGCCTCTGTTAACGGTCATTTTCAAAACTAGACCTCAAGTGACATCCTTTGCTGGGGTAGTTAATTTCAATTTGCTTCTAGCTTGAAAGGTGATCATATTAAGATATATGAGCAACACTTATCTTTATGCCAAAACTGCAACCTGAACAGGAGATAAATTCTGAATGCTACAAAATTTGTTTCCAGAGGGCTTGCTAAACAATATATTTCATTGAGTTTAATTTTGCAGTTCTTTCTGCACACAGCAGCTTACAATGTCAACAAATTTTCAAGCCAAATGTCTGCCTGGTTTTTAATGAACATGATTTCTTTTCTCAAAAAAGTATAACAGGATAGAGAAACTTTCTGAGGATCATAAGCTTCTGAAAAGAGAGATGCTTAATAAATATTTAAAGTTCATAACAGAGGCAAAGGACTTAAGCTGGTCTCCTTAACCTGTTAGCCTCCAGCTATAGTGAGAATATACCGTAACTTAATAGTGTTAGAATATTTTATTGACCAAGTATGACAGCCAAAATTCCTAGCCAGCATGTCATGCCATGCTGCCTTGGAATTTTGGAAATTGTATAATTGTGGCACAAGAATTCTGGGAATTGTACAATGTTTGGAAAGTAAACATCCTAGTTTATAAAGGTTTATTAAAATAGCATCAAATAAATAAATAAAAAGTTTGCTTGAGAATATGTAGAACTCTGCAAGTCACAGTAGATATAATTAATTGGGATGAAACAAAACTAACCTAATTTAATTAAGCTTTCCTTACTTCTAGGTCCTGAGCCACACATACATGCAGAGATTGCATCTTTTCCTATTGAGCAAGCCCCAGTTATTTCTTCATTCTTGGAAGCAGCTATCATTCTTTCTTCATGCAGATCAAATCATGATGGCTGCAATACATCTGAAGTTTGTCTTGAGGTTTGAAAATGTGAACATAAAATGTCAACTCAGAAGCATCTTAAAACCATCACGGTCATATCTGCTCATAACGAAATGGACAAATTATTATTTCCTCTTAAGTGCTAGCTAGGTAAACATTTTTTTAGGAATTCTGAATTTTGATTAAGATGTTGGTGGCTATAGCCTGGCTAGATGGCTCAGTGGCTAAGACACTGAGCTTGTCGATTAGAAAGATCAGCAGTTCGGCAGTTCAAATCCCTAGTACAGATCTCCTGCGTGAGCAGGGGGTTGGACTAGATGACCTCCAAGGTCCCTTCCAACTCTGTTACTGTAACTGTTAAATTAAAACTGAAAAAAAAAACCCCACCCTGTATTTAAATCTACCCCTAGTCATGGACACTTCCTGGATGATTTTGGGCCAACCACTCAGTCACCCAAGAAGCAGGGGCGCTATTCAGCAGGTTCTGGAGAACTGGAACATTTCAGTAGTTCTGAGAACCAGCAAATAGCACCTCTGGCTGGCCCCAGAGTAGGGTGGGAATGGAGATTTTGCAGTATCCTTCCCCTGCCATGCCCACCAAGCCACACCAATCAAGCAACACCATGCCTACCAAGCCATGCCCACAGAAACAGGGAGTAAAAAAATTTGAATTCCACCACTGCCAAGAAGTGTCTGTGACTAAGGGTAGATGGCTTTAACCCTTTCTTATCTGCTATGTTGTGGCTGCTATTTTAATTGGAATTAATCATTCTACTAATGCCAATGGAAACTTCCTTTCCAGTACAAATGACAGATGTAGGGCCATTTATGAGCAGGAATAATAGAGGTTGCTTACATTTAAAGCCCCTTCTCTCACAATACAGGTCTTGATTCTCATCTCATTGTAATTGAACAGTCCTGCTTACCTTCAAGTGGAAGAAGAATGAGAAAAAGCAATGCAGAATTTCTCTTTTCAAACACATAGCTGTATTCCATGAAATAAATAAATATATGCAACTGGATGGTAGTCCAAGGTTCTACAACATGAGAGTCAATCTCGCCACGTCACATTGCCATCACATGATGTTTCACAATGTTTTTCCCCATTTGCGGAGCTGGAGTGGCTGTGGCCTGCGCGTGACGCATCTGGCCCGTAGGCCGCCAATTTGACACCCTTGTTCTACAAGGTTCTTGGCTCAGTGGAGCTTATGAGAATTATAGTTCAAAAACATTAGGTAGGTATTAATGTGCTTATTCTTGCTTTATTGCATGAGATTTTTTTTAAAAAAGGAGTTGCAAAGAAGTATCCAAGCAGATCAGATAAATATTTTGTATGTTGATTCATCTCTGAAATACCTTAATTTTGCAAATAGCTCTGGTTAAAAGGCAGAAACAAACTTATACAGAAGTTATAACATATAGTGGAACTTCAGAGAAAAGACTTCTTTGTACTTTGTGTTATATACAATAATTGGTACAGCCTCTAGTGAGTTTGTTCTATCAGTGCCATATAAATACTCCATCTTTCAAAAATTTTATAATGATAAAATTAAACCTGGGTTCATCAAGATGCAATTCAACAATGCGACTTAATAGATATAGTTTTGTAAGGTTCTGATTAGTTGGTTTACTGAGATTTAGGCCCTCTTATAGAAATAAAAACATTTTCAATGGTTTTTTTTCTTCTTCTCCCTGTTAAAGAAAGACCAGAACTACTGAAAGGCATAAATGAGAAGGCTGTGCTGAGCAAGGATTGCAGTGTTAGTAGCAGTGGTGAAATCCAATTTTTTTTACTACCAGTTCTGTGGGTGTGACTTGATGGGTGTGGTGTGGTGTGGCTTGGTGGGCGTGGCAGGATACTGCAAAATCTGCATTCCCACTCCACTCCAGGGGAAGGATACCACAAAATCATCATTCCCTCCCCACTCCTGGGGGAAGGATATTGCAAAATCTTCATTCCCACCCCACTCCAGGGGAAGGATACTGCAAAATCTCCATTCCCACCCCATTCCAGGGGAAGGACACTGCAAAATCCCCATTCCCTCACCACTCCTGGGGGAAGGATATTGCAAAATTTCCATTCCCACCCCACTCTGGGCCCAGCCAGAAGTGGTATTTGCCTGTTCTCTGAATTGCTCAAATTTTCCACAACTGGTTCTCCAGAACCTGTCACAACCTGCTGGATTTCACCCCTGGTTAGTAGCCTCTGTCAGTCTTTCTAACCATGGTTGGAAAGTTACTCTGGAACGCCTTGGCAATTGCAGGTTTATTCATGGATTACTCTACCGCAGTTTGTCCACATAAGCATTCACTGCATGGGAAAATTGTCCCACCTTCCATCTACATTACAAGCTCTCCTTCTGCACAGTGGGAATAATGGAAATGATATTGTCATTAGCTCACAGTTGTTTGCCGCTTCCCATAAACTACAGGTCCTCCCCAACCACTTTATTTTCCCCCAGTGTCCGTTTTATTTGAATCGCTTCAAGGATGATAAGGGTTTTGTTTGAAAATGCGACTGTTATGATATTTTCCATCCTTTCTTTTAAAAACCAGCAAATGTAAACCTCTTTTACTTTGATCATTCCTATTTGTATTATCTTTAGAGGGCAGAATATTTACATGAACCTTTCATACTAAAGAGAAAAGACGCATGATTAATGTGTCTTAGCCAATTTATATTCCAATCCATATGGCTTCTCAAACGGATAGGTGTGTGCAATAAAGCAATATCAAGTCTCATCTCTTGCTGATCTATCTAAATTTACATGCAGCTAAATCTTTTTTATTGCACCTGACAATATGTTGTGCCTTACCTTTATATCTTAACTTACACCATTTATAGTATGGGTGTATTTTTACGAGGCTGAATTGCTTTAAAAAGTATATGTATATGTTTCTCTGGATTATGTACATTTTAATGATCATCAGCTTTCTTAGCTTTCTTTTTTATTTTATACTTTTTTAAAAAAAAATCCATATAAAAATTATTATTTGCTGCTCCAGGTAGTTCCAACAACTCACTAAGTCATTAAACGAAGGGGTTGTTAAACAGCTATACTTATGATCATAATTCAATTTTCCTTTTCTTTAAAAGACCTGCAAAAGTTTTTGAGGTCATAAAAATGAGGATTGGTCACAAAGTTACTTTTATATCACATTTCTAAGTATGAACAGTTGCTAAATGAGGCAGTCCCTAAACAAGGACTAACTGTATTGCATAGCTTGTAATCAAATAGGTTCTTTATTTCTGGCCAGAGTGTTTGATAATTTTTTTTAGCTAAATAAAATCTTTTTTCTCACTTCTGTAATGAGTAGGCAGTATTTGCAATGGGAAAATAAATAAATATTTCCAATATTGCAAGCTTCATCCATAGAAGATTACATTTTCTGTTTACATGGGAAAAGCAAAACAAAACACACAAACCATCTCAGGTATTATTGCTTTTAAGCCATACAAGTTCTTTCAAATTCATATAGTCAGGATAGGGAAGGACCCAGTTTTCTGGTAAAATACAAGATTTGCCCACTGACTTAATTCTTAATAAGGGTGTAAAGGAATTCCACCATAATTTCATTTTGAGGGGAAGAAGGAAGAAACAGGAATTGTGGTCATCCTTTTTCCACTAGAGTTCATAGCCAATCAGCTTGAATCTGAATATTTTCATCTCTTTCCTCAAAAATAACCCTAAACTCTAAACCGTATCCTTATGATTTATATTGATATTGTTTCCTGATTGCTTATTTGTACCCTATGACTATCATTAAGTGTTGTACCTTATGATTCTTGATGAACGTATCTTTTCTTTTATGTACACTGAGAGCGTATGCACCAAGACAAATTCCTTGTGTGTCCAATCATACTTGGCCAATAAAAAATTCTATTCTATTCTATTCTATTCTATTCTATTCTATTCTATTCTATTCTATTCTATTCTATTCTATTCTATTCTATTCTATTCTATTCTATTCTATTCTATACAACAAAATGGATGAACTTGAACTAATGGTACCCTAATGTGATCAAAAATGGAGACAGGACTCATTTATTCATTTTTACAACCCTAACTCCAAATACTTTGTACTTTTTACTTTGGGCATGTTATGCATGCCAATTCATTGGAATCAAGTAAAGAACACTGGCTGGCTTGAGAAATCAAAGTTTATACGAAGTTGAACATACAACAATTGAAAGAAGCCGTGCTTGACACGGTAGCATGGGGAGCACCTGCCTATAAAATCACCAAGAATTGGACATGACTAAATGGTTAAAAACAAAGAAACAAAAAAGCTCCAAGTAGAACTAAGAATGGTTCTGCTATGAAGTCCTGGAAATATGCAGTTTAACAGTTCTGTACTACATACATGGTGTTGTTCATATCGGATGTAAGAAAGCTTCCTATGTTTCTATTGATCAGCATGTGACAATACTGATCTCCAATATGGAGAAATAAATGGATGGATTCCTCATACCTTGTGGCTGGCAACATATCTGGGTCAGTGGTGGGTTTCAATTTTTTTTACTAGTGTGGGCGTGGCTTGGTGGGCGTGGCATGGCTTGGTGGGCATGGTTTGGTGGGCATGGCAGGGGAAGGATACTATAAAATCTCCATTCCCTCCCCAATCGAGAGGAAGGTTACTGCAAAATCCCTGTTTCCTCCTGATCAGCTGGGACTTGGGAGGCAGAGAATAGCTGGGGGCAGGGCCAGTCAGAATTTTTACTACCGGCTCTCCGAACTATTCAGAATTTCCACTACTGGTTCTCCAGAACTGGTCAGAACCTGCTGAAGCCCACCTCGGTATTCAACTAAAGGTGTAGCCAACCTGCTGCATATACATATACAAAACAAAACAACATAAGCTGTGCAAGCAAGCAAAAGAATATGGATCAAGAGAAGAGAAAAGACACTTCTAGGACAATCCTACACTCACTCACTTAGGGCTAAATCCTGGTGAATTCAGTAATTTTGTTTAAAATATTTAGAATCCAATGCTACCCTTTCCGTAATTCATCTCCAAAGTTGGGAAGGTTAAGATGTGAAAGTGTTGCCAGAGTCTGGTAATGGTTTGATCTATAAATATAACTATTTCTGTATGGCTTTGTAGACCTGCTGACTTTCATACCAGGAGTAAAATGCACATAGTAAGAAGTTCAAAGGTTTCCTCTGAGGTCTTTGACTAAAAGTGCTGCAATGTTGTGTCTCCAAAGACACTCTTAGCTCAGGAAGTTCTAAAGTTTTCCCTTTCATAAGAATAAACAGTTTATGTCACCTTCCATGTGTTTCAGGCAGTATCAAATCGGTCAGTGAAATTGGTAAAACTGTTACAAAGAATAAATATAGGCAAAATTATGATAGATGGATAATGTATTGTCTTCTCCCAGGGCAGCCAGTATTATGCTTATTTGTTTGGATGTTGATCCACCATGGTTAATGTCAGCTTTATGAGGTGGACCAGGTGAAGATCCTAACACCACAGGAAGACTGGAACCAGTGGTGGTATTCAGCTGGTTCTATCCAGTTTGGGCGAACCAGTGGCAGCGGCTGTGGGAGGCTCTGCCCACCTGCCTGGATGTCATCACGTCCCATTTATCCAGGTTTCTGATGCTCTGCGCATGCACACGCTCACATTTGCAAACCGGTAGCGAAGGTAAGTGAGTGCCACCCTGACTGGAACTATACAATATTGAAATAGACTATAATAATTGTTCAGGTCTTCGCTATCTTATAATCGCCTCCATCTGATTCTGAGGGGGGGTGGGTCTATTCCAGGGGTGAAATGCTCCCGGTTAGGATCGGATCACCCAATCCGGTAGCGATGGAGGTGGGTGGTTTGGAGAACCAGTAGCAAAAATCCCTGCCCCCTCCCCATGCTTAGTTGAGCCACATGATCATTAGAGGCCTTTTTAAATTATCTTTAAAAGCATTTATTCTACAAGCTCTTTGGCTGAAAAAATGCTTTTAAAAGTTAAAAAAAAAGTCTCGGATGTTCGCGCGGCTCAGCTGGGATCATCAGAGGCTTTTAAAAGCATTTCTTCTCTTTGGCCGAAGAGGTTGTAGAAAAAAATCCTTTTAAAAGCCTCTGACAATCCCAGCTGAGTTGCCTGATCGGCAGAGGGTTTTTTTCTTTTAAAAACGTTTTTCTACAACCTCTTTGGCCGAAGAGGTTGTAAAAAATTTGCTTTTAAAAGCCTCTGATGATCTCTGTTGAGTTGCCTGATCGTCAGAGCCTTTTAAAAGAAAAAAAGCCTCTGCTGATCAGGCAACTCTCTGGGATCGTCAGAGCCTTTTAAAAGGATTTTTTTACAACCTCTTTGGCCGAAAAAGAAAAAGAAAAAATGGTTTTAAAGGTTAAAAAAAAAAAGTTGGCCACGCCCACCCAGTCACATTACACCCCCCCCCACCAAGCCACGCCCACAGAACCAGTAGTAACAAATTTTAGATTTCACCACTGGTCTATTCTGAGCCTTTTAAAAATAGGCTTCATTCACATTGTCCCATCAACTTTTGGTTCCCTTCTCTATGGCCATTTCCCCAGAGCTCTAGAGTTTAATGGGTTTCCTGCAACTATGAAGGTCAAAACATGTTTTCTTTGGTTCCCGAGTCCAAGACCTAATAGGTTTAATATATAAAACTGAACATTGGGGGTGGGGGGGGACAACAACCTAGTTTGTTACCTAGTTTGGGTAATGAACGTCTGCAAGAAAATGTCTGCAAGAAAACCACCAAGTTCAGAGAGCACCAAGGACCCTTCAAAAACAAATTTTAGTGACAGAAAGACAAGTTTGATTCAACTGTCCTCACCAGAGCTGCTCAAGAGGTAGTTAGATCACCATCTAGCTTTCATTTGGATTCCTGTACTAACCAAGGTGTTGGCTATCTTGGCTTATGTGACCTCTTCAACTCTGTTTTTATGAACAGCATTGCTTAAGCAACTACTGTCTTTTCTTCTTCTCCACACACACACACACATATATATATCCACAGCTATTCGGTGAAAATCTCCATTGAGGAAAATTAACTTTGTTGTGATGTGAAGTCATTATTATGAAAGTATCATTTCCAAATTTTTATGAATTACTGCTTTGGTTGAACCAACAGTAGCAGCATAAAGTTCCCAGGGGAAGGTATCAGTCCACTTCCCTTTGAACTCTATTTCTGCATTAGGTTTCGGAACAATTACATTTCCTTTTTCACTTTCCTCTGACAATTTATTTTCCTTCTGCGAGAGTTTCCTGCTCTGTGACAAATGCTGAAATACACTGGAAAAGGCCTTCATCAGAAAGCTAAAGGGTAGCTATTTTTAGTTTTCCCTTTTTCGCACGAATGTGCATGCACACACACACGCACACACACAGATACAATTTTGCATGCTGTCCTGAATTTTAATGAACAGCTCCAGTGATAATCAGTGAGCATCTATATTTATAGAATCATCATAAACGTGGAACTGTATTTTTATATATGCCAGAGTGCTCCATATGTTTAAATTTGTGTGTTAATTTTTTTTTATATATACCAAATGAAATATGAGAATTTCTATTCCCTCCGCATCCTTTCTGATGAAATTAGACATAGGCTTGAGTATTTATACAAATATACTTTTTTTCCCCTGTTATGTACACAGAAAGGTTCTTAAAAATCCATTCATCCTATGAGTTATGTTCATACACCATAGATGATATTTAATAACAAACAGAAGAAGAATAGCGGATCAATCCTATTTCTAGGTCAACACAAATACTCTTGGGTTTTAATTGGAAAAGGGTTGGGGAGTTGTTGCAAAGGCATGCATTTCTTTACAGATTAAAACGTTGGACACTGTTTAGACAAAGTCTTCTTTTCTTTTCACTTTCCTTTGTCACCATCTCTTTCCCATCCAGTTGGCAGCTGGGCAACAGACAAATCACCCTTTTCAGGAGCCTCAAGTCCTTAATTGAAAGGTGCAGTTGCGCTGTAGTTAAGTCTATGTCTTATAGCAATGAGAGGCATATGTTGCTTGTACATGTTTTCAACTATCTGTGCCACGTAACTGTCTGTCGAAGGACATCCAGAGCACCCATATAGGCAAGAGTTTTGTTAAGTTCGCTAATGTTTTACAAAATCCTTGCAAGATTTCTAGCTTCTAAGAACTTTGCATCAAGTTAGAAGCCATGGGGGAAAAATGTCATTGGGGAGAGAGAAGAAAAATCTGGTTCATCTTTTGCTGGTATTACGGGCAGGATTATCCCGTGTTCCATTCAATTTCAGGTTTCTCTAATGGCTTATATTTATATTTATTTATTTATTAAATGTATATGCTGTCTATCTTGCTGTCCAAGACCACTCTGGGTGGCTTAGAATGTAGTTAAAAATAGGGATGTAAAAACAACAACACAGACATACACTGTCGTTAGAAACTGATTTTGATGATTAGAATATAAAGGGGTTTCTTGGTAAATGCATATATATGCATATATATGCATATATATATATATATATATATATATATATATATATATATACACACATACATACATACAAATATATATTTGTATGGATGTGGATATAGATATAGATATGCACACAGGCTACATTACATAGATGTTTATGATTTTTCATTTCTGCCATTCCCTAACTGCTTCCTTGGTAGTTAATTTGGTGATATTTAAATTTAAAAGCCAATTATTTTTAGTTATTTAAAAAGCAGTTAAAGTGGAAAGGAGACAGGAGACCGGCTGCCACAAATTTTCTTGGAATCGCACTCAAAATATAAAACATTATATTAAAATGAGATATATGGCCCAAAGGATAGACTCAGTTTAGAAAACAGTACAAAAGGGATAAATTGTGAATTCTTTCAGCTATAAACTTATAAATTAAAAACAAAAAATCCTATCAGAAAGAGAAAAAAATAATTCATCGCATTATTTATCAATTTAAGTCCTGATATTTAAAACTGAAGATCTAATTTTTGATATGATGTATCTCTGTGTACCAGAGAATGCATTTGTAGACCTGAAAAAAAAAAAGATATCATGTTAACCTTAATCCTGATTAACCTGGAATGCTTAAAGAAATGGAAAACAGCACTGGGATTATACTGCTCCACAATGCAAATTATGTACCTATTAAATATGGCACATGCCATTTCATAATTATGTGAATCCCACTGCTATGTTTGTCCTTTGCATAAAATTTGCCATAGAATCATAAAGAGAAAGACTTTTGAAGTTGCTGCTTAGAATTAGCATCTGAACTAATTGAGCAGGCACACAAAACATTGTAGTATAACACATTGTCTCACAGACACGCTTATTTTGCCCTGGTGTATATGATTTTTTTTTAAAATATAAACATGTGTTTCATTTTCTGCTCTTTTTCATTTTTGGCATTGCATTTTTTCCCCTCTCAAGTCAGCCACACCACTACGCCACATTTGCTGGAAATGTGTGAATGCTATCTATACCTTAGCAAATATATACAGGCCATGAGCTACTGTATGTGTGTTTAGGACATTCCGCTATCCAGTGTACTGCCCATCAGTATTTTTATGATAAAGCATATCAAACTATTATGGAGTTATTCTTCATTCTTCCTTTTTTTATTTACTTCATTATATCATTTGCTTCTGCAGGGAAATATTTGCACTTCACAACAGTGATGGAACTTTGCTATAAGATTCTGATGCTTCAGCAATAAAAAATCTCTCTGAATTTTTTTTTTTTAAATAAAAGGATCTCAAAGCTGCGAACATGGGTTTGCCTTACAAATCTAATAAATATATTGGGTTTTCTAGGTGCCATTCAATTGAGCCATTATTTTTAATGTGCCTTTGTTATTATTTAATTAGATAAATATTACTATTTGAAATAAAATGCTAAGAAATAAAACAATAATTTTAAATGAGCGGCATTGTATCTTCATCCTTAATAGACCAATAGCAAAATCAAAATCCTCCAGTAACTTTAAAAGTTCATGGAGATGAAGAATGAATGATAATTTCCTCTAATACAAGATTTTATTTTGAGAACAATAAAATAAAGTTTACATTGAGCATCTGATAAATCTTCCTTTAAAAAAAAAATTAGGCAGAGCAAAAGAATGAATTTTAATCAGCACAGAGTATTTCTGAATGCATCTCTCCCAACCAGTTTTTACACTTAGAATAATAGTAAGACTATCAATACCAAAAGGAAGGTTAAAAAATAAAATAAAATCAAAGCCGGAAGGATTCTTGCATCTAATTTGGCTAATTAAGAATTGCCTAAGGCACAACACAAAAGAGATGACGAAAACAATTCTTTAAAAAAAAAACCAATTCTTTTCCAAAAGCAAGGACTACATTGACAATAAAATGTAGGAGAAGGGGACAAATTGAGGTAGGGTATCAGCCTCTTCTTGTCAGCTGGATGACACATAGCTAAAAGTGATTAAGTGCTAATTAGGGGCTCATGAGCAGAAACTTTCCATGAAAACTCATTGAAAGACTTTATCTACATCTTGGCAATTCTTCTCTTATCTCCCCCTACAGAACCCCAAAGGGTACTATGTAAAGAATTTTTTTAAAAAAAAAGAATAAAAAAGTATATGGTGGAAACCCATGTATCTTTAGAAGTAACTTTTGATTCATTCGTGGTTCCCACTATTGGCTTCTGGAATCACTGTAAAATCATAGTGGGTCATATATGAGTGCTAATGCAGAGTAACCCTGCCTCTGCAGAAAGAAAAGCTTTCAAAAATTGAACATCAAGCAAGAGGTTGAATTGTGATCATCAAAAGAAAGAAAAGTCAAAGAAGGATCCATCTCCATCAGGCCTCTGAGGACATGCTTACATCACATTCTAGATGTAGGTGACCGTTATTGTCACTTATTATCTCAAAATGCTACATTAGGATGTTGCTGTGCATCTCACTTCCTGGCCCCTGTCTGGGACCTTGGGACTATAATCCTGGGAGTAAGAAACAGGGGGAAGAATAAATATTGTGCTGTCAATTCTCAATGGTTGTGTTATACACACACACACACACACACACGCATAGACACACAGACAGAGAGAGAGAAATACCATAGCAACCAAGCATTAATATATACTGATTTAGCCTAGTGATATGATGCTTTAATAATTTAAAAGGGGATTAGTTAAATTCAAGATCTATCTAGGTTTGTTTCTCTTGAAGACTCAATCTTATTTCTAACTGTAGTTGGAGGCAAGATACCCAAATATACATAGTGATAGTGTTGATAGTACTTGTGAATACTCCAGAGGCATCTGGCAGATCACTGAGAGAGAGAGAGAGAAACGTTGGATTAAAATGAGCCTTCAGAAAATCCAGAAGTTCTGTTTTTATATCTTCATGAATACTGATATTTTAACTACATGTGTTTCTCATAACAATAAGACACAAAATCCTTAACTAATAGAGGCACAAATCACTTCTTGTACCCTATTGTAAGGGGTAGGTATTGACAGGAGGACAACAACATGGGTATGAAATGGATTATTCAGATAGAACTATAATTTTAATTTATATTGCCATGCTTTGACACATCAAATTAAACATTGGAACTATTTCCTGACCAATCTTATTTTGAATGTTTTTATAATGATATCACTTATTACGTTCTGATTATTTACTTCACGGTACTTCCATGTCATAGATTTCCCAATTCTTTTGGAGTTGAAGACACAAAGGTCAATTATCAAAATTCAGGCACGTGGCCACTGGCATGTATTAATGACAGTTTCACTGACCCAGGACCATCTGTAACCTTCCCAGTCACCTTCCAACAAGCAAAGTCAATGAAAGAATTCAGATTTACTTAACAACATGTCTGATTCACTGAACTGCTATAGTGATTTGCTTAACAACTGTGTCAAAAATTGTCACAAAATGAGGCACAACTCACTTTAACACATCCACCACACTTAGCAACAGGAATTTTGGGCTCAATTGTGGTCATAAGTTGAGGACACCTGTACTAAAGTGACTTTAGAGTTAGCTTACCAGCTTGTCATCCATCACCTTTAAGACAAACTTCCATTTACTGACAATGTTACAGTTACTCTGGTTCTGTGTTTTTCTCAGTTAATCTGAGTATATTAAAATCCTAAATGTATGAATTACAGACCTTTGTGTGCCAATTGAAAGAGGAAAAATGCTAGCTTGATGAAAACTTGGCATAAATTAGTCACAACACATTCAGAAACGCTGTCTTATCTCTGAAGAACACAGAGGATCTGCATAAAAATCGGATGTAGTGATTGTTTCATCTAAAGAGTATTTGATTTACTCTCCCCTATTTTAAATAATGCAACATAATAAAATATGAAATCTGTTTTTCAGCATATCTGCAATTTTATTCAAAGTAATACCCTTTCCATATGCTTTTCTACCTACTTGGCAGTCTTGCTAGAGACTAATTGTTATGTCTGAACAATATCAACAAGAAATCTTTTGAGGATATTAGAAAAACCATCCATCCATTTCTCCTCTGTTCTGTGATTACATTTGTATAATTCTGTATTATCTTAAGAGCTTTGATATCAAGCGAGTTTAAATTGTCAAGTATGGTACAGTAAGCTCAGAACCTCTGTTTAATACAAAAGTAGCATATTATGAATAAGTCACCTTTGCCAGCTTTGGAAGCTATTGCTAGCATATTAACCAGTAAACATAATGGGAAATATTAGATAATTACCATTCAGAAACTGAATTTGCTACCATAATTGTTACCCCATATAGCCATTTCTTTCCAGCTATAAAGAACGTTTCCATTGTTTGATAACAGACACCCTTTTGAAATTCACTGTTTGATTGAGACAATTATTAAGAAATTGCAAACCAGCAATTCTATATGAAACAAAAGAAAGACATAACAGAACATGTACCACTGGTTAATCACTTAAATTAAGATCCAAAATTTGTTGAAAGCCAACGTTCTTATGTGAATAATCACCGCTGAAATATAAACCTACAATATATATTTTTTCTTCTTTGAAGGGAATATATTTTTTATATATCTTTTTGTTTTTGGTACTGAAAATTTGCAACATTGATTTGGGATGTTTCACATTTGCTGTAATTTACATCATGCAACTTTTACAATGCATATTGAAAAGCTTGAGTAAATATCTCACTGGGCATTGTGTTCAATGGATGTAGTAACAAGAGCTCCTATATCAGCTGTTCTCTGTCCACTTGGTAGAGGAAAGCGGTTGGATTATAAAGGAATGAATGGATAACAATTAACACTATAAAACTGTGTGAATGAAAAGAGACCTGGGTAACTTCCACGATTCCAATTTCCATTTATTCTTTTTCACCATTTAAAAACAAATGCGGAGGGCTCTGAAAATAAATGAAAATTGATTGCTCTTCAACAACATAAATTACACTTTTGTTTGAATCCAGCCTTCGTGAGGTGGAAGCGCAAACCTGTATTTGAATTCCTAATGATTCTTCCCATTGTCTCCTAGCTGTTAGAACCTGCCAGTCACCAATGAAAGGTAATAATCACTACCAGAAAATTCCAGTGTGGTAGACAAAAGTACCAGCCGGGGCAAAAATAAATAAATAAATAGAACCAATTGGTCATGGATGGAAAGGAAATTTTGCTCGGGAATGAACTGCACAATGGAATTGATTAAGTCTAGCTTCCCTCACATCCAAAGGCTAAGACTTAAATTTCAAAGTCAGGCAAACCTCGCCAAAATAACTTATATTCATTATCTGTGCTCTGTCTGAACCGCTGTGAATTCTCATGGCTGTGACAAGTGTTTTTGGCTTCAACAGTAATGGAAGCAGTCATTGTCGTTCCCGTCCTCTCCCCCTCCCCATGCCTTTTTGTCTTCTATATTATGAAAGTAGTTACAGTCAGATGTAGTGCTTAGAAATCCTTTAATTAGCTCAGATGCTCTTTTGCAGGCCTTTCCAAGCTGATTTTTTTCTCTCTCTCTCTCTTTCTCTCTTTTTAAAGATCTTACTAATTGTATACGTTTATTAGGACATCTCACACTTAATACTCCCTATCACAGCAGGGGCCTTTCAGCGACAAGCCATAATGGCTTGCAAAAGCAAGACGTACAGAGAAGAGCCGTACAACACACTGTTATTTCAGGTCGCAGGGACATAAAAGCAACCACTGGATTTTTGTTTAGAAATTTTGAAAAAGAATATAGCAAATCTTATGCCCTTCACGTTTATGAATGTTTAGGAATTTACAATTGTACTGAAAAAAAACCCCACACAATTGTACTATTAAGGAAGACAAGCATTGCATGATGATGATGGTGGTGACAATTGATATAACATTAAAAGGAAATAATTGAAAACAACAATTATTATTTTTCTTAGTATACACACACACATACTTCTTTTCAGAGCACAAGCAAGGTATTTTAATTGCTTAACATTTCACAATTAAACTTCAGACTTCAATTTTCTTGGGTAACTCACAGCAAAAGTAAAGCTTTTTTTTTTTCATAACTGAAAGAGAGAGAAAAATTCACACTAGGGTATTTCCAATACATGTTGTCGCTTTAATTATGTATTTGTGCAGTGATGCAGTCAGGCAATGTTTGTCTTAGATATATCTTTAGATGGTAATATATATTACGTTCCCTACCTCAAAAAGTAATAATCCAGTTTGGATTTATTTGAGGAGAGGAGTTATAATATTGCCTTTAATATATATGTTTCTACATGCTTATGTGTTGCTTTTAAGAGTTGCTTTTAGAGGACTTTATTATAACCTACTTGTCAGTTCCAAATATTACTGGTAAAAACAAGGCAAGGAAAACATACTATATATTAATCCAGGCAAAGTCTCATATTGTCCATGAAAACTCCATGCTATTTTTTAACCACCCTCCACCCTACAGGGGACAATGGAGGGGGGTGAGAGAACAGACAGCTCAAGAAACTATAAAAGAAAGTGATTGTGGGAGTAGCCCTAATATGTGTTTTTTCCATGTAGTCATTAAAATGACAGAAAATTGTATCTGTATGCCTGTGTGTTTGCAGTCCCCCAAAAGCACTTCTAACGTTTCTCAACAGAGATGTTTATATGCGATTGTGGGGATGGTAGGAACCTTACAATAGAGACCCTTATTGCATAAACTTATGCAATACTGTGACACCTGTCCCCTAAAATAATCCATGAATTTTCAATATATAATGTGTGAATAAAATTAAGTAACAAACAAACAAGCAACACAACTAATACAATTGGGGGATAGTTTTGACAGGTGATGAGTCACCTCCTCAAACTAGTATTCAGTATAACAGTCCGAGCAAGCCCAATTAAGGCTTGTTCAGATAAAGTGAGAACTTGTTTTAACAATGCTCTCAATTTTCTTCCACAAGCCACAATCAACATTAAAGAAGACAAAACATCTTTGTGATCCTCTCTAACTGATTTATGACCTCTTGGGGAGTCACAACCCACAGCTTAATTTCTGCTTTTTTTTTTTTTTAAGAGATGTACGGTATTATAAACTGTTTCAGTTTTAGGCTACTTAAACAGAAATATCCAGAAATAAGCCATTGTGATAGGACAGAAGTACATCTGGATGGGGGTTCAATGCTAACAACTCTCTGTATTTTACCACTGGATTAATGATAGAAGCATCATGATTGATTTTGGAAAATGACTTCTTTATGTCTCTAAGCCATGCCACATTGGTGATACTTCAAACTCAAAATTATAGGAGTCAGTGGTGAAATCCTCCTCAGATCGCCACTGGTTCACTGCCCACACATGCGCAGTGCAGCCAAACACACACTGCACATGCCCAGTGCATGCTGAAAGCACACTGCATGCACACATACACAACATGTGCCAAATGTGTACTTCGTGCGGAAAAAGACTTCACTGGGTAAGTAGAACAGCGAGGGGGGGGGGAACAGCTGTGCCGTGTGATTTAGCTTCTCTAGAAAGTAGGTTTAGGAAAGCTAAACTGCGCGGCACAGCTGATCATCAGAAATACCAGTTCGGACAAACCAGTAGCTTTTTTTAACTACTGGTTCCACCGAACCGGTAGCTTTTTTAACTGCCAGTTCAGCCGAATTGGTAGCTTTTTAAAACTACCAGCTTAACCAAACTGGTAGCTTTTTTTTACTATCAGTTCATCTGAACCAGTAGTTTTTATCACTACCAATTCACTCAAACCGGAGCGAACCAGTAGCATTTCACCCTTGATAGGAGTACCATCTGATAATGCCTTTCTTCATATCCAGTGCTAACTACTGATTTCTTCATAAAAAGGAACCATGTAACCAATAAAGAAGAATATTTGTAGCTCAGGGTTGAAATGAAGGGTTCCTTGGTGCTCTCTGAGCTTGCTTGTTTTCTTGCCGACATTTCATTACCGAAACTAGGTAACATCGTCAGTGCTAGTAAGGAGTGCTGTTTGCTGTCAGTTTATATTCTGGTGTGTTGCCTGTCTGTGTGGGTGAAACATACACTCAACAATACATAGGACTGAAATAATAGAATATTGATAATTCCTAACCATGTCAGAGTCATGACAGCAAATGGTTAAATAGAATCTAACATTCTTACGTGCCCAGATTTCCAGCTGGATGCCCAGATGTTCATCTGGATTTTCAAGAATTCTTGATTCAGGATGCTGTTGTATTCTGGCATATTTTATATTTAACCTGTTTGAATCCTGTTACTGAGTATAATGCAGGGCAAAAGCATTCCTTGGTTACATGTACATATGCCAACAAAACACTTTAGACCACTCAGGACCTCATATTTATGTGCAAGCATCCTGTGTTAGCATGAAAGGTGAAGTGCTGGGATCCTTTTATTTTCCAAGCTAAATTCAACCCCTTTCAAATAGTGTCCTGCCTTTCTAACTGAGATGTTGGGTTGGACAACTTTCTGGCAAATATCCATGAAGCAAATGAAATCCAGTTTGGTCTAGTAGTTAAGGCATTAGGCAAGAAACCAGGAGACTTGTTCTAGTTCTAGTCCTGTCTTATCCATGAAAGCCAGATGAGTGTCACCGACCCAATCATCCTCTCTCAGACTAAGTCACCTCCCAGGGTTCTTGTGAGAACAATAGAAGGTCCTCCTGTATACAGATACAGAAGCTGACTATGTTCTTCACCTTGAATTATTTGTAAAAAAAACAAAAAAAAAAAAAACCAAAAGTGGGATATAAGTAAGTAAATAACTAAATAAACAAAGTAAGTAAGTAAGTCAATTCATATTCTTACCATCATGCTCATTCTATAACAGTTTGACCAGTTTGGTTCTGCAAATTGACATAAATAATGACCTAGCCAATATGCAAGTTTGGAGCAATTCTAGAGAAGGAGAGAGGAAGAGTTCAAATTTGTTTCATGATGATTTGTTTTACTTGCATAGTACGGGTCCTTCAGGCACTTTCATCTTTTATTATTATTATTATTATTATTATTATTATTATTATTATTATTATTA
>WNWU01000004.1:38448662-38460372 GCA_012654045.1 Ptyas mucosa | reverse complement strand
TATTATTATTATTATTATTATTATTATTATTATTATTATTATTATTAGATTTATATACCGCCCTACTACCGAAGGACTCAGGGCGGTGAACAGCCACAGAATAAAACACATAAATACAAAAATTTAAAATAGAATAAAAGCAAATTAAATAATTTGGCTGAGACAAATTTAAAATACCCAATAATTTAAAAACAGATTAAAATTTACATTTAACAGGGGAAAAGATTTAGGCCAGGCCAGCTTGATGAAATGCTGGGCATATTCGGGCATATTCATCCACAGTGCCAGCTAGTCCTTCAGGGTTGAAATGCTCCCAGTTCGGACCAGATCGCCTGATCCGGTAGCAATGGCAGTGGGTGGTTCGGAGAACCAGTAGCAAACATCCCTGCCCCCCCCCATGCCCAGCTGAGCTGCGCAATCATCAGAGCCTTTTTTTTTTAATTTTTGAAAGCATTTTTTTTACAACCTCTTCCACTGAAAAAATGCTTTTAAAAATAAAAAAAAAGCCTCTGATAATCGTGCGGCTCAGCTGGGATCATCAGAGGCTTTTGAAAGCATTTTTTTACAACCTCTTCAGCTGAAGAGGTTGTAGAAAAAATGGTTTTAAAAGTTAAAAAAAATTGGCCACACCCACCCAGTCACATTACCCCCCACTACCACCAAGCCACACCCACAGAACCGGTATTAACAAATTTTACATTTCACCACTGTAGTCCTTGGATAAATATGGATTTACTCAAAGCAGCTTTCCTAAGCCTTAAAAACAACAATTATTTTTAAAATAATATTCCGAGCTGCTTGCCATGCAGGACCAAATTGAAATTACTTTCCTGGATGGATTTGCCAACAAGCATTGACCCAAAAGAAACCTACAACCTTTACTATCACTTTAGATTCAGCTGCTGTAATTCAGAACATCATCAAATGGATGTTAGCTCCATTAAGTCATAAAGCAGCACACTGAGTATCCAAAGAACTGCTTTATAAATTCCTGCCCTAATACAAGTATGTTCTTTCATGCTTCTCAAAAAGGAAAGAAATCCTTCTCTTCTTGTTCACTTCATTGTACAGCCAAAAACTAAATTGGTTTAATTTTAAATATTTAAATTTTGCAATTTAATTTCACATAAATGCAAAAGATTTCTGTAGGCTTTGTTAATTCCTACTACTGTAAAAAATAAATAAAACAAAATAGTAGCTGAATTAAAGTAGACGTTAAAAATAGTCTTCAATTATATTTGAACAAGGACAATGGTAAATGGAGAACAATGAATTGCAATGTACTGTGCAGTTGAAACAGTAATTATCAGATAACAGAATTTTAATGTCAGTAGTGTAGTTTGAGAGATATTTATTATTCTATAAAGGTAGCATTTTAGTCTGCTTCTAAAGGACAAATTAGATGTACCCTTTAGCCATTGCATATAAAACATATAATAATTACAAAATCTTCTACTATAATTCCTGGGCAACTTCCTAACCAGCAACCACAATAAAGTAATTTCTTTTTATTCATAAAGTAGAATTTCAACATGCAGCATTTACTGTGCAATATAGGAAATAAACAAATATCACTTTTTAAAATGGCAAAGAATCTCAGGATTCATTTCAGAGCAATAATAATTGTGTAGCGGAGCATGAACCAAATGTAACATGCATTCAATACAATGTTCGACTTGGTTGATACAGTTACCTTATTTAGAGTCTTGGAAAGCTGTTCTCAACAACCTTAAATTAAATTTGAATATCTTCAGCAATTCCAACCATAGCACTGATGACGTTACCTAGTTTGGGCAATGGAACTTCCACAAGAAAACAACCAAGCTCAGAGAGCACCAAGGATCCCTCATTTCAACTTTGAGTTACACATATTCTTTATTCATTCCAACCATTTGTGCTATCTGCCCATCCTGATTTTTAATAATGATAAGTCAGTATCTGCCGTCTTATTCCAAAATGTGATAACCAACTCAAAACAATTTGCTGCTTTAGGTAAAAGTAGGTTGGTACCCATTCCGTACTCTAGACATAAATATCTGCTAAACTTTTAGCTAAATTTTATATCATGTCTGATAGTATTCTCATCACTTAAATCTGAGATGGAATGTTTCCCTAAAGAGAAGGAATATATTCCAGAAGAGCAAGAGATCACAAAGTTCATATAATTTGTGTGATAGAAAGAGGGAAAAGATGGGTCCTTCCTAATAGTCCCCAAAGTATATGTTTTATGGGGCAAGTAGTTGTTGTGGCCCATCAGCGGCCTGTGCAGCTAGTAGCTGATTCAGACAGCAAGGAGGCTGGTGTGGTGCTGCGCCACCAGCCTGTGCAGCTGGCACTTGAGTCGGACAATGAGGAGGCTGGAGAAGATGTGGTGCCAGAAGCGGGGATTCAGCCAGGGCCTTCAGAACCTCCAGAAGCTCCCATAAGTGAAGAGGAAGAAGAGGAGGAGCCTCTTCTCGATGCACGGGCACGCAGAGCTGCCAAAAGGCAGGAGTGGCTCCTCAAGAGGAGGTCTCCTCAAGAGTAAGGCTTGGAGCTAATTGGCCACTCCCTTAGCCTATTTAAGGAAGGACGACAACTGAGGCAATTTGCAGGGAACAACTTTGTTCACTCTCCTTCGCGTCCTGATCTTAGTTCTCTTATCAGTTTCCTGCAAATTGCTTCTGGGCTTTCTGCCAACCATAGTAAGATTATGATTATTTATTTTTTGGATTCTTGTAGGCTGTTAGGAAAGTTAATTAACAGCCATTGTTTGAAAAAGACTGATTTAATTTAGTAAACTAAGGTTTGTACAGACTTTGTGTGTGCTGCGTTCTTTGGAGTCCGTAGCTGGGGCAGAACAGTAGTCTGATTTACTTTGGTAAGATTGTGTATACAGGTGAGGAGCAATAGAGAAATTTGCTTAGAAAAATAATAGTGTGTCTTTCTTGGTTTTTAAAGCCTAACAAAGGTAGAAGGCTAATTTAGGCAGTCCCGAAAGATAAAAAAAAAAGAGGGAAGTATGGATTCCAAATGAAATAGTGAAAAGCTGTTACTGTTTTCCTTCTCTTACCTGCTGGCCAAGAAGACTCTTTTATTTTGCACAGTGATAGAACCAATTCTGTCAACCAATTCAGGAAGCCTATGAAGAATTGCCAATTTTGAATGGTTCTCTAGGAGCTTGCTGCATTAATCCACAATACACTAATAGTGCTAAACTTTACATTCATTTCATGGTCCTGGCTGCAGTAAATAGTTATTCAGGAGGAGACCCTCTCCTAATAAACACATGGTAACAAGAGGACTTTGATCTATGGACAACATAAAACAGTGATGCAATTAATAGGCAAATCCTATTCATTAGCCAAAGCATCCTAATCTTGAAGTGGAGCCAAAGCTCCTTACATGCAAAACATTGGTCAGTGAAAATGTGGGACAGAAATTCCAGAAAAAGAGAGAGAGAGAGAGAGAGAGAGAAATGAGTGAGAGAGAGAGAGAAATGAGTGAGACAGACAAATAAACAAACATACTGTTGGCTGGCAGGGAAGACATTTTGACAGGGAGATGTTTGCTTCTCTATTTCTAGGGCATTTTTGAAAGTGAGATTGAAATTCAGGCCATGGGTAAGTCAGACAGCTGAGTGGATTTAGGACTCATCAGCTTCTTAACTCCTTTAGCTCAGTCCCTAGCCCCTGGCATAACCTGTTTCATTGTCTGAATTTTCCAGTCTCAGACAGAGTTGGCTCAGCCGTGGGAGGTGAAATTCAGGGTAAGATCCTCCTGTGTGCTTGGAGTCTCTTCTCCATTCTAGCAAGTGAAAATGTCTAACATGAAGACTGGCTTATAAAATGTACAACTTTCTCATACCTTTCTGATGTAGGGAGCTTTTCGGTGAATTATAAACACGGACTTATGTGCAACTTGGAAGTCTTGCCTCCATTATTCAAAGCCTGAGTTGCTCAAATCCAGATAATGAAGCCCACAGTTCCACCATAGATTCCCAGTTTCATTTTTCATTTTACCTTTAGAAGGTAAAGGTAATGGTTCCCTTCGCACATATATGCTAGTCTGTTTCAAAGCCAAAGAGCCAGTGCTGTCCAAAGATATCTCCGTGGTCATGTGGCTGGTATGACTAAACACCAAAGGCACACAGAACGCCGTTACCTTCCCACCAAAGGTGGTCCCTATTTTTCTACTTACATTTTTTACGTGCTTTTGAACTGCTATGTTGGCAGAAGCTGGGACAAGTAACGGGAACTCACCCTGTAACGCGGCACTAGGGATTCGAACTGATGAACTGCAGACCTGAACTTGTCGATTGACAAGCTTAGTGTCTTAGCCCCTGAGCCACCGCGTCCCTCATTTACCTTTGTAGGAAATGCAAAACCAAAGAAACTGCAGCTTTGTTAAATGAGTTCATCAGGTGATCACTTGGATCACACAGGAAACAGGAAAAAAAATTATTCTTGAGTTATTGTTTTCTTTTCAACATAGGTAAAAATTTGAATAATGGTTGATGCTTTCAGTTGATTCTCTGAATGAAACTATGTACAGTTATGGATCAGTTATTTCAAAACTTTTAAAACTTTATTGCCGAAAAATTAATCAATTCACCTCTTTTTCTACATATTTAACATATGGATAAATAATAAGGAAGTTATGGGAAAATTGGTTTAAACCCCACACAATTTGATGGTTGAAAGTTAAATTCTATCTGCTTTTAAGCTATATATAATTTTTCTATTTATGTAAATTGTGATGTAAATTGCAGTTACATATCATCGTATAGTTTTATGGTTATAAAGTTTTAAATGTAATATTTTAAATGTAGTATTTGATATAAATTTTTTAAAAAATTAATTAGAAGATAGTAAAGTGAACTTTTTAGGACCTATGCAAGAAGCTAACCATTGTTCCGTTCCTAAAATGTTCAAAATGTAACAAGTGTATCCATTTTCAGAGGTGGGAAAGGAAGCTAATTTTATCAAAGATCGACGTTAATAATTAGTTGCTGACTCATAAATAAAAAACACAGCACCTTTCACTTTCCCAGAAGGAGGATCCCACAGACATTAATGCAGGTTTCTAAAATAGGATTTCAGCCTCAAATGTGTAAGACTGAATATTCTATGACAATTTTATTTTATAGGACTTTTTGTGCAGTCAAATCTGCTTGCCCTTTTTCGGTATGAACATGGAAAGAAAACAATTTAGGAAAACTTTTGAATAATTATATTTAACAATGAATAAAGATAATATTAATAATTAAAAGTAAGTTAAAGTGAGGGCAAAAATAAAGGTAGGTAGGTAAGTAGGTGGGAAGGAAGGAAGGAAGGAAGGAAGGAAAGAAGGAAGGAAGGAAAATTTTAATATATATCATAATTTATATCATAGATGTTAACTGCAGGTTGTGCTTGTAAGTAACAAAAAATAAATACAGAAGAAAATTCCAAGTCATAATTGTAATTTCTTAAAAGAATCAATCACAACAATGCAGTAATTAGAGCATCAGAATAAGCCTAGTCACCCAGCTCAAATCTGCTCCAGTAATTTTGCACCTTAGTGTGTGTGTGTATGCCTGCGCGTGTGCTCCATCCTTCCACTCAGCCACATGGTCCTTTGAGCCAGTCAATGGGGGTGAGTCCAAAATGGTAACAATAACCACATTCAATTACAATCTTTGCTAAATGTCTATGGAGATTCTCAGTCGTCCAGGTCATGGTTGTCCCAAAGGTGCTTTTTCAAGAGGCAACTGGATTTTCTGGTTTTTCTTTGAAGACATTTCGCTTTGAAGCTTCTTCAGCTCTAACTGGATGGTGGGGAATGGAAGGATTTAGGTGACCTTAACAACTGGCTGAGGCTCAGTGGCTAAGACACTGAGCTTGTCGATTGAATGGTTGGCAGTTCAACGGTTCGAATCCCTAGTGCCGCATAACGGGACAAGTGCCGTTATTTGTCCCAGCTTCTGCCAACCTAGCAGTTCAAAAGCATGTAAAAAATGCAAGTAGAAAAGTAGGGACCACCTTTGGTGAGAAGGAAACAGCGTTCCGTGCACCTTTGGCGTTTAGTCATGCCGGCCACATGACCATGGAGACATCTTCAGACAGCGCTGGCTCTTTGGCTTTGAAACGGAGATGAGTACTGCCCCCTAGAGTTGGGAACAACTAGCACATATGTGCGAGGGGAACCTTTAGCTTTTAACAACTTGCTAAAAGAATGCAAATGTCGAGCTGTCTGCAACAGGGGTGGATTCTACTTACCTTTACTACCGGTTCACAGCGGGGCCACACGCACGTTCTTCCGTGCAAGCGCGGAAGCATTTTGATGATGTCAGGGTTGGTGGGCGGAGCCTCCCACCGGTTTTACTACTGGTTCTATAGAATTGGTGCGAACCGGAGGCAACCCACCACTGGTCTGCAAGGAGTATAAGTCCTTCCATTCCCCACCATCCAATCAGAGCTGAGAAGCTTCTTGGATGAGAACTGAAATGTCTTCAAAGAAAAACCAGAAAGTCCAGTTGCCTCTTGAAAAAGCACCTTTGGTACAATCTTTGCTGTTCCTGTTTCCATGATTTTTCCTCATTCCCATTTACAGAATGAGGTAAAACAAACGGAAGCTCCACCCAGAGCCAATGGGCAAAGGATGCAGCAGCCCCTCTCCGTCCCTATCCAAATGACTGGGGAAGATGGTAACAAGATGTTATGACATCTTGACTACCAAAGGGAGAGGAGAAATCTCTAAAATCATCAGACGGCCAGAGCAGTGGTGGGATTTAGCCAGTTCACACCAGTTCGGGAGAACCGGTTGTTAACTTTCTGAGCAGTTTGGCAAACTGGTTGTTGGAAGAAATCATTAGGGCAGAGAACCGGTTGTTAAATTACTTGAATCCCACCACTGGGCCAGAGGGATTTCTAATGAAATATCTGCCCAGAAATGACACTGCAAAATTATCTGCGGGTGTTTTCTCTGGAGAAAATAAGCAATCAGCTCAAATTCCCAAGACTTATTCAAGTCTCACAAGCACTGTGGGATCCAGGGCCCAGCATTAACCTCTGATCAGTGCAGGCGTGTGCACCCCCACCCCCTTTAAATTCCCCTCCAGCCATGCAATTTCCTATATCACATAACAATGATCATTGGCTCCTATCCCAACATACCAAACCTGATTGTTGGTATTTGGGAGGGAAAATGGTATACTCTGCCTCTGAACTTCTGGAGAACAAAAAAGCAGATATCAGCAGAATGAATAAATAGCAAACCTATAATACAGTTAGCTACAGCACATGAAAGAAACTGCATTCACAAATAGACCAGGAAACAAATCGGCTTTAAAGTCAAGAACCTGTGTGAATAAAAGGGTACAGCCTAATGAAAGAAGGCTAGCGCAGATGGCATTATCCTGGCCTTACTTAACAAGGAATTTCTAAACCTGGAGCAACCATGTAAAGGTCTGCTAATTGGTCCTCTGATGATAATGGTTGTTTTTAAATATTGCATAAGAAAATGTGATGATCAGGTCGTAAAGATTTTGGCATCCATAAGCTGAATTCCCTTCAAAAGTGTAGATGTCCAAAGCAATTTGCCTGTTCTGTTTGTTTGGTAGATACTATAAAACAGGTACGTATGGAAAACCAGACAGCTACTACTGATACCAAAGACAAATAAATTATTGGAGCCTCTTCTAATATTAAGATAAAGTCTTCTTCAAGTTGAGTTCAACCTGTCAGGGTTCATTGCTGTTTTCCTGGCAACTGGACAGAAATGTCTTGCAGTTATTTATGATGAAGGTGGGTGGGGAGACTTTCTCAACTAGCATACAGTCTTGGCAGTCTTTAATAGTCTCCCAAATAGTAACCAGGATCAATCTGCTTAGCCAGAAAATACCAGTTTGGGGCTATAGCATGTATGGCAACTTTAAGATGTGTAGACTTCAACTCCCAGAATTCTCCAGACATCATGGGAATTGAAGTCCACATGTCTTAAAGTTGCCAAGGTTGAGAAATACTGCTCAGTGCTATTAAGATTTTCATAGATACAATTCCTGTTTCCAGAGGTGAGTTGGTCACATGCTACTTATCTATTCATTGTTCTGACCTAGGCTCCCTTAAAAAGCAGGAAGCAGAGTCTTGGTCCCGGAAAACCTCTTTTATTTACATGACTGTGAATTACTTTCATTCACAGTCAGCAAGGCTTGTCCAAACAGTTTTTCTTTTTTTTTTTAATAAAAAGTTTTTATTGGTTAAAAATATACAATATTATAGTTTACAATATGTTGAATTTTCAATATCTTTATATAAAGATATTTCAATTATTATTTTCTTTTTTTAATTTCTCACACAACAGACATTATTATCTTAAATCGAAACAAACAACCAGGTTATATAAAAATTATATAAACAAAAAAAGTGTTATACAAAATACAATAAAAGAAGAGAGAGAAAGAAAAATGTCAATTAAAAAAACCTTAAACAATAGATTCCCCTCCTTTCTTCATTTCCTAGTTCTGGCTCTTAAAACCATGGTCTGGCCTCCCCCCCCCTCCCGGGCCGCAACAGCTCCATCCGCCTCCGCTCCTTGATCATCTAATACTTCCCCCTCTTTGGCTCCTGTATCTTCTCCACCTAGGAAGGATTTATGTTGGTCAAAAAAAGCCTTAGCTTCCGTTACATTATTAATTTTCTTCTTACTGTCCTCCCAAAAAATCATCAAGCCCTCTGGAATCAACCACCTAAAACCTACTCCCTTGAGGTACAACTTATTTGATAAAAAATAATATTTTCTTCTTGATTCTCGTACCTGTCTGGGAATCTGCTTCAGGATGGTGATCTCCTTGCCCCTGTACACCAGCGCCCCCAGTCTTTGTTTTCTCAATATCTCATCTCTCAGTTCCCTTCTCACAAATTTAATATGAATCTCTCTTGGTAAATTATGTAAAATTGCAAATTGTGAGTTTACTCTGTACACCAAGTCCACATCCCTTCCAATAGACTCCAAATCTCTTTGTAAAAATTCACCCAACATTTTAACCATCACTTCTCTCAAATTTTCCTGGTCAAGTTGTTCCACATTTTGGAACCTGAGAAAATAAGACATCTTATCCAATTGTAAAGTTAACATTGCATTTCCTCTCCCATCCTCCACCTTCTGGAGTGCCCGTACCTCCCCCTCCAGACCCCCCCATCTTCTTCTTGTTTTGCTCTGCCAGCTGTTGAACATCATTTAAATCTTTTTTCATAAGTGTCATTTCAGATTTAATTTCAGATAATCCTTTTTGCACGTCATCTAACTTGTCCAACTTCTGATCCAATATCGCCAGTCTTTCCAAAATTTTTTCCATATCAGCTGCTGCTGATTTATGGCCCTTAGCCATCTTAGATCAGTAGAAGATGAGAAATCAAAAGACAAACCTCCAGAGAAGAAAGAGGGATTAGCAATCAGAGTAATTTTTCAACTATCCACCAGTGGGCGCTCACAGGAGCAACGAGTCCGAAGTATAGAGTAGGTCAAACAGGAAGCCAGAGGAGAATGTTGTCTTCAATCATAAATAAAGAAGCAGGAAGTCAGACTGCTGCCATTGCCTACCGGGAAGAGAGGCCACCAGACCTTTCCAAAAAACTCTGCCACAGCCATCCTCCAAGGAAAAGTCAGCAAGGTAAGGGGTTTCACTCCATCTTCTTCCCCCTAGTTCTCTGCCACGGCACCTTTCCAGCTACAAGGGGGGGGGAACTCCAACCCCCCCCTCTCGCCTCCAGGATGCCTGCTCCACTCTCCAATCAGTCAGTTCAGTCCGTTGTGCCTTCTTAGCTAGCACCGGTCCCCTTAGGCGCTGTGGCGCCTCTGCGGCCTTGAAAAAAAGCCGCCGATCGCCTCCCACCCCCTCTGGAGCCTCGGGCGCGCCAGCATCGGCCTCCCGGCCCCTGGAAGTGAGGCAGGGGACCCCTGGCGAGCCGCCCTCAAACGGCAAACGCCCCAATAATGGGGCGCTTGGCCCAAAGGGCCTCCAGATGGGGGGGATCGGACTCTGGGGCCAGAGCTAGCCCGATCAGAGTCTGTCGCCAGCGGAACTGGAAGCGGAGTTTTTCAAAGGCATAATTATCAACACACCTTATCTCTCTTGGCAAGCTGCCACGTAACTTGTTTCCAAAAGCAGTGTAAGGCGAAACTTGGCACAGAGTCTCTTAGAGTCACAAACAGAACTTTCCACTCTTGAAATGACCGACTAACCAAATTGTTTCCTGTAAAATTCCACTCCCCATTCGCTCCTCTTTTGTTTCCTATGGGAGGGGCCAATTACCTCCAAGGTGTGGCTTTACTCCCAAGTCGACCCTGCTTTCTGAGTTGTTCTTGTCTTCTGGCAGCTCTGCACATGGGCACACTGGGAAAAGTCTCCAGCTGTTCTTCTGCCTCACTGCTGTCTAGCTCTCTCTCTCTGCCTCCAACGCAGAGCCATTGTCCGAGCTTTCCCCAGCCCCCAGGACTGGCCCATGTTCCTCCCCAACTTCCTCACTGTCCGACTCTGCTGCCAGCTCTGCTGGCCACCAGTGGGCCACAACATTCATTTCCAACTCCATCTGTCTCTCTCTCCCTCTCCCTCTCCCCCTCTTTCTTGTAAACATTTTTAATTTTGTGTTTTTCTTTGCTATAATTTTATCAAGTCACATATTAGGATATAGGATATATCATCTTCTTCTGCCTTCTTTGGATTTTGCAGGTGTCTACAAAATGCCAGCTAACCACAAAAACTAAAACTGCAAGCAACTATCTGACCATAAATGCTGTTACTTTTTCCAATAATTTCTGTTACTTTCTTGGTCTAACTTGCCCTCCAAGAGACCCACAAAGTTCTAAGCAAGAGTTTCTAAACTCTGAAGAGACTTTTTGACAGATGGAGACAGTTTAACATCAGACAAGCTGAAAGAAAGCCATACAAACATCTTTAGAGACATTTTCCCCATGCCCTGATTTTTAACTCCCTCCTCCTTTCCCCCTATTCTCTGAAGATTTATGCATTTTGTAACCGTTTATTAAATCACAAGTTAAAAAAAGAATGAAAACAGGTCTGATTCTTAGTCCTCAGGCATATGCTTTAACTTGAAGAACATAAAGGGGTATAATCCAAATGTTTGTGGCATGACCATACCCAATGGAGTAAGAGAATGTAAGTGAATGTTGCAGATATTCCTGGAGGAACAGTGAACTGACAGCCCCAGATAAGTAAATGTTAGAAAACCCAGTGGGATGTGGCTAGAATACAAGGTTGACTGACAACCATTCCCCCTAACCCTATTAAATATAGGATACTTGCAAAGGGCCTGACACTGATGGATCCTCATTGAGTTGGGTGACTCTAGAAGGATATAAATGTATAGATAGACCCTGAGCCACATTAAATTTGCTATAAAATATTCCAAAATGTCATTGCTGGGGGATTTGACAAAGCTTGAAAACCAGAAGACCAAGGGGCCAAGAGCAGAGAGACAGCACCATGAAAGATTTGAAGAAGCTTCATCTTTCCCATAAAATGAAAGGAGTACATTGGCCCCAACTGACTTGGACTTAATCATTTTCCACGCCAATTAAAAAAAAAAATGCACCATCTCTTCAGCCAGCTCTTTAAGTAACTTTTCTGCCTTTGAACCTCTTGAAGTCTTGCTTTCATTGAGAGGCAGAAAGGAAGGAAGGAAGGAAGGAAGGAAGGAAGGAAGGAAGGAAGGAAGGAAGGAAGGAAGGA
>WNWU01000004.1:38424447-38445452 GCA_012654045.1 Ptyas mucosa | reverse complement strand
CTGGACAACTGGTTCTAACATTATATACACCATATAGAATCCTAACAGGCTTTTCTCAGAGAAGACTGCAGCTAAGATGGCAGAAGTGGAGCAGAAATAGAAGCCAAGTTTCTAGAAATTCACCTATCAAGGTGGTGACCTGGATCAGCTCTTCAACATGTTATGTTATGAACAGCAGATGCAGTTATGTAGCATCCACCAGGGCTGGAGGCTGAATCATGGTTTGTGCTGCAAACAACACTCACTGCTCAAACATCTTCAAAAGGCCAAGAAGGAGGCACTTCCCGTGGAAAAGCCAGAAGTGGTGAAGATCCACTTGCATGACATGATCATTCTTCCAGAGATGGTGGGCAGCAGGGTGGGCATGTAAAACGGGAAGACCGTCAACCAAGTCGAGATCAAGCCTGAAGCAATTTGGGAGAATTTTCTATCACATACAAGCCTGTGAAACATGGTTGACTTGGGATCAGAATCACCGTCTCATCTAGGTTCATTCCTCTAAAACTGTTGTGGTCCGCCAGCAGCCTGCAGAGTTCGCAGCCGAGTTGGACAGTGAGGAGGCTGGGGAGGAACATGGGCCAGTCCTGGAGTTTGGGAAAGGCCCGGACGAGGGCTCTTTGTCGGAGGCAGAGATGGGGCCAGGGCCATCTGTGAGTGATGTGCAGACTCCGGAGCCTCCAGAGTCGGACAGCAGAGAGTCCGAGGAACAGGAGGAGCCTGTTCCTAATGTGCACATGCACAGAGCTGCCAGAAGGCATGAACAGTTAAAACAAAAAGGATGGCTCGGGAGAAAGGCCTGGAGATGATTGGCCCCTCCCATAAGGCTTAAAAGAGGAACAAAGGCACGTAGGCACTTTGCAGGAAAGCAACGTTGTTAATTCTGTTCCCAGTCAGCATCTCTGTTTGATTCTGGAATCCATGTGGCTTTGCCAAGTAGGTCTTTGGCAGAGTGTCAAGGGAAATAAAGGTTGGTGATTATCCTGAAGGACTTCTCCCAAAGGACTTTTTGCAACTAATTGGGACTCAGCTGTGAATGAACATAATTCACAGCTGTTACAATAAAAGAGATTTTTGGGACTAGTGTGTTTTAATGACTCAGGAAGCCTAGGTCACAACAAAAACAGGGGTGTCAAACTTGCGTCATCACATTGTCAAGTGATGTATTGCAACTTTCCCCCCATTCGCTAAACTGGGGGTGAGCGTGGCCAGGGCGTGACACATCTGGTCCACGAGCCATGAGTTTGACACCCCTGTTCTAAAATGAGAGTTTGGGGAAGAATAGTTTTATGTGTAAATAAAAAACAGTTCCCAAACAAAAGAAACCAAATCATTGGAAAATCTACGCAAAGTAATGATCAGATATAGTAAGTTTTTGACCCTCTTGCCATACAAAACACAAAGATTTCACATTACCATCTATGGCTCAGTGAAACTTTATAGAATAGCTGCAGTTCTAACTTTTATATGAATGAGAAGAAATAGTGGTTTCTATTTTTAATAGTGGTTTCTATTTTTATTGAAGGATGTCATTAGGCAAAAGAAGTCACATTCAAAAAATGGGAAGCGCTATATATCTCATTAACATTAACAGACCTGCTACTTCCATTTCCTTTTGTTTCTTCTAACAAGCTGCAGAAAATAAAATTTAAAACAACAACAACCCAGTAATAGTTCCCTTTCTTAGGCCCAAAAACCCTGAGCTAATCCACTGTGTAAAACATGAACTCCAATGTTAGTGAGATATTCCTACTGCTGAAAGAAGTTGTTGGATTCCTTAAGTAGAATTACACTACATTCAGGCAAGAAAATGTATTGGTCCAACTACAAATTTAAGTGACATAAAGAGAAAAGTGCCTTGTCTAAGAACAATCTAAGCACTACTATTTGTGCTTCATTTGTCTTCATTTTTTCAGAAGAGAAACTAGGGAAGCCAAGAGAAAAATGTCTTGTCCAAGACTTCAGATGGAACGAAATGAAAAGGTTAACTCTTCCAATGATGGTAATTTGCCTCCTAAATTTCAGACTTCACTACCGAAAAGAAATTCTCCATTTCCCACTCTTTTCTCCTCTAATGCATTTCTCATGTGTATCAATTTATTTCCTTCCACTAGACTCATGGAAAGATGGGTTCTGTCTCTAATAGAAGAATTGGTTCAGAGGATTCTTTACTTTCATTATTTGCTCCAGGTATATAATATCCCTGGACCAAAGGAAAAATAAAATATTTTTTTAAAAAAGATCTGTTGAGAACGAGACAATGTATGAGACATCTGGATAACGTTTGATGTGGCAGTGCTGCTCCGAATTCCCTCTCAGCTTGCTGCTGTGTTCAAACCTGAGGGTTCCCCCCCTTCCTTCCTCCAGTTACATTTGATGTCCAGGTGCAGGTGTGCTCTCATGTAAATCCTCTCCAGATGTTGCTGCACATCTGTATAAATCTCCAGCTTTCATTTTTATGAGCCAAACACATCATGTTCACCTAACTCATGCCTATTATGGGATTCCTAAGCACTCTAGCCTTCAGGATTCCCCATAAAAATAACAGTCCTATTAAAAGACAAAAGGGAGAGTGAAAACGCCCCGTTTTAGCTTTCAAAATTAAAACATTTAAGGTTCTTTATAGAAAAATAAAATTACAACTTTTATAGCCAGGCACTTCAGGGTTTTCCAAAAGAAGCTTTAAGTGGATTGCTTTCTCCATGTCTTCACTCTGTCACAATTGGCTTGGTTTGGCCATAAGCAGACTTGCAGAACATATTTTTACTGCTGCCCCTTTCTTAATAAGGTGCTTATTTTAACTGAATTTGATGTGATTTGTAATCAGTAAAAATAAACAGGATGAAAGGAAGAAAATCACTAAACCCTTGATTTATGGTAGTAGGTTACAGAAGTGCCTGGAGGTAGAATGTTCATTTGAGCACCACCATTTTTTAAAATTGCTTCCTATGTCAATATAATTTTTTTTTATTTCTTCACTGAAGTCAATTTTCCAAGGAGATGAGAGGATGGGGGAAGTACAAAAATATGAAACAATTATTGGGGTTATATTTTAACTGATTAATCCATTGAATGAAAAGTGTTAGCAAAACATCTGATCATTTTAACTGCTGATCCCATACTCTGGATACAACCTGGACAGGCTGCCACCCCCCTCTAACTCATCAAGTTACTTGGACAATTTTGACACGTAAAAGATGTTCTGATGAAAAGTGACAGTATGCAGGTTAAGGCATTTGGGAACAGTCAAGGGAGCTTTAATGAGTCACAAACAGGTGTGATGGTGAAGCTTTTATGTACTCTGAAGTGCTTCTTCTCAATCACATCCAAAGCATAGCCAAGCTCTATTCAGAACTTGGAAGTATACTGATTTAGAAAGAAACAGAATATTTGTTCAAGAATTAGGCAGTAGTTTCCTGAACTAAAATCCCCACGTAACTATCACAAACAACCAAGATATCTAACTTCAGAGGCCAGATAATAGCAATAACAATAGCACTTAGACTTATATACTGCTTCACAGTGCTTCACAGCCCTCTCTAAGCGGTTTACAGAGTCAGCATATTGTCCCCAACAATTTGGGTCCTCATTTTACTCACCTCCGAAGGATGGAAGGCTAAGTCAACATCGAGCCTGGTGAGATTTGAACCGCCAAATTACAGTCAGCCAGCAGTCAGCAGAAGTAGCCTGCAGTACTGCACTCTAACCACTGCGCCACTGCGAAAAGAAGCTGCTTTTCCCTGTGTAGTGTCTTACAAACTGGGACTTTTCTGGGGAAAAAGCATTGTGGACAAGAAGGCCTTATAAAGATCACTTATAGCTGAGACAGTGTTTCTCAACCTTGGCAACTTAAAGATGTGTGGTCTTCAACTCCTATAATTCCCCAATACAATCCTGGAAGAAGGACCATTCATGGTAAGACATGCATTCTGGTGAACCAAGTGTGCCTTAGCAGTGTACAATAGCACCCCGGATTCTCGCCCCAATTATTTAATCACAAGCCTAACAGAAGAAGAAAGAAGTTGTATTGAGTGTATCAAGTAAAAATAAAAATATGCGTTCCCACCACTTTTACAATACTATCATAAGTATGCCTACTCCTTCTCATAAATTTTTGTTGGTCCGTCACTAAGTTGTGTTCAACTCTTTGTGACCCATGGACCACAGCATGCCAGCCCCTCCCTGTCCTCCATTGTCTCTCTGAGTCTGCCCAAATTCAAGCTCTGCCAATGACCAAGTGGTGAAATATTTTTTTTTTATGTGGCTTGGTGGGCGTGGCGTGGCGTGGGCATTGCAGGAGAAGGATACTGCAAAATCCCCATTCCCACCCCACTCTGGGGCCAGCCAGAGGTGGTATTTGCCGGTTCTCCAAACTACTCAAAATTTCCGCTACCGGGTCTCCAGAACCTGTCAGAACCTGCTGGATTTCACCCCTGTCTAACCAGCAGATTTTCTGTCATTCCCTTCTCCTTTTGCCTTCTTCTCAAAAATAAGCAATAGGAAATTTAGGTAGAGAAACATAGAATTAAAACAATAGGTTCTTCAATAATTTGCCTTCAATTTGTATCTAGGTTGCCATCAAGGCTGTGCCTCTATTCATTTTGACAGGCTTTCATTCAATCTGAAACAAGAGCCGGAAAATTGTAGAGCCTCTTAGTTCAGGGGTGGGCAAATATGGCCCCTTTATGACATGTGGACTTCAACTCCCAGAATTCCTGAGCCAGCTTGGCTGTCTCAGGAATTCTGGGAGTTGAAGTCCACAGGTTGTAAAAGGGCCATAGTTGCCCACCCCTGTCTTAGTTGATCTGGGACAACCAGAAAGTACAGGTAGTCCTCAATTTACAGCAGTTCATTTAGTGAATGTTCAAAGTTACAATGGCACTGAAAAAAGTGACTTTTGACTGTTTTTCACACATACAATTGTTGCAGCATTCCTATAGTCACATGATCAAAATTTGGATGCTTGGTAACCGACTCATATTTATGACAGTTGCAGTGATCACCTTTTGCAACTTTCTGACAAGTCGGTGAGGAAGCCGTATTCACTTCGAAACCATGTTACTCACATAACAACTGCAGTGATCCACTAACAACAGCGGCAAGGAACATTATAAAATGGGGCAAAATGCACTTAACAACTGTCTCGCTTAGCAACATAATTTTTGTATTCAATTGTGGGTGGTGAGTCGAGGACTACCTGTATAAGAACTCTAAAAGCACCTCTTGGACCAAAGCATTTATTTTTGTAAATGTTAAAGTATCTGCCTGTAAAAGTACTATAGGTACTTTGCTTTCCTTTCTTTTCTTTTCAATTCACTGTTATTGGGAGATCTATCAAATGCTTTTAGTGTCACATTCCAGGGACTGACCTATGTTGGCCATATAAGTAAATTGAAACGGAAAACAGCCTTGTGATTTTGAGTCTAAGATGGGGGGGAGGGAATCTGAGTAACCATTAGATGAGAGCAGGGCTAGAATTTTCTGTATCTCTTTGCTGTCATCTGTGGTCACATCTGGATTTTTTTACTTTAGAAGTGGGAACTGTACATGGGCACGAACATTGTAATGGTGAAAGTGCAAGCAAGCAACCAAGCAAGCAGGTTGTCTGTTAAAAAGCATTAATATTTTTAAGGGGACATAATGTGTGCATTTAGTCTTTTAATGGGACCTAAAAATTTATGGGTTAATAAGAACATACTGAATATTCAGATTCATGCTTTCTTAACTACTCCCAGACCTGATCAAGTTTATAAGCCTTTGAGTCATTTGATTTATTATTTGCTTATTTATATCCCATCCTGAAAAGCTGGATAGTATTTGTGAGGTTCACAAGTGGTTTTCAATGCAAGTAATCAGATCCAGACCAGTTTAATTTCAACAAGATGGCTGCATCCTTTGCCTTTAGATGAGACTAGACAACTCGTGACCCATTGGGCCATCCTTTCAATGATATTTCCTCACCTAAACAGAAAACACTAAGACCATGGGCAGATGGCTATTGTTTTGGTTTTAAAATTAAAGGAAACATTTTATTGAAGAAGAGAGATGGGTAGCAAGACAAATATACTGTAGATCTTTCCCTATAACAGGATGTTTCAGATGGAAACATTGTGGTTAATCTGATATTCTTTAATACTCTAATGTTTCCAACTTCTTTTTCCTCAGCTTAAAGAAACATACAGCTAACCAAGCTGGAATACCCATTTCTCCAGATAAATCAGTACATTCTCTATAGTTTGTCCCTGTGCTTTATGTATAGTGAGAGCAAAGTATTGGGAAATGTGTCCACTGAGGGCCATCTTCATCTTCTGATAAACTGAGCATAATTCTTGAAATTGTGACAATGTCATTGTTGAATATACCAATGTTTATTTTTGTTACAATTTGATTTTTGAGTTCTTCCATAATCTTCACGTTCTGATTAATTGAGCATAATTCTTGAAATCATGACAATGTAATTGTTGAATACACCAATGTTTATCTTTGCTGCAATGTGATTTTTGAGTTCTTCCATGATCTTCTGAATTCCATTGCAAAACCTTGGAGGGTTGGAAGATACAAGTTTCTCGTTGAAATGATGGGAGTGTCTTTCTTCAATTCCTGCTTATGTGGTGACAATCCAGAGAATTAAATCAATCAATCAATCTTGATCAATCGATCAATCAAGGAATTATGTTGAAAATGAGTAATGTTATCTCTTTCACTGACAGCATTTAAGGAACAATATTATTTCATCATTCCAGGGAAGTGCTTAATGCATGTGGAATTGATTTTTATCATCATTTCATTGAGAGGAACCAGGATACAGTTCCTGTAGAACAGTTCAGTAGGATTGGGACGTGCTGGGTAGGTGAAATCTACACATTCTTCCATAGTTCTTACAGGCAGAATCGTATCTTCAGGTAATTTTATTTCCTCATTTTGATTTTTATGAATTTTGTGTTCTCCAAAGAACTTAAAATATCTTCCCTCTTTCTCACTTGACTGCATGTTTCTCTTCAATTGTAACTTGGCAAAGCTTTTCCACAATTACGATTTTTGATGAATACATTCTTCATACCATCATCATTTCGTATTTCTACAACTGGTAGAAGCTGACAGAAATTTCCCCAAAACTTTCATTCTTGCCACATATATCAAGAAGAGTCCAATCTATGGCTTCAAAGCTCTCCTTCCTAATCAAGAGGCTGTTATCCCAATCAATAAACCTTGCATATTGAAGCAATTTTTCAGTATTGGAGTTTTTTCATGTTACAAAGAGCATTTTCATTCACTTGGAGGAATATCTTGAATCTTGAATGTTCTGTCCTATCAGCAGGCCTCAATGTTGCTGCAGTACTGAATGATGTTAAAGCAATAGCAACATCTCCATCTCCCCAGTTTTAGCGAGAATCAAAATGATAACAAATGTCTTTCCTATTCATCCTGATGCATCAATGACAATTATTCAACAGGGATTCATGGTGTGGTATAAATTATTGCTGTTTTTCTCTGCTGAATCGTGCTTCATACAATAATTCCTGATTGCCACCATTTTAATTAATTGTACCTTTTTTGGGGGGGGGGGGTTTGATAAGTTAGATTCTTCAAGTCTTTTTTTGAATGCCTCAATTTTTTTTTGGAAATATAGAAAAACTTGTTCATGGTATCTCTAATTGATCACAATGTTAGGATTATTGATCACTTGATTTGGAGGAAATTTTCAGATACTGAGTTCTTGAACTGGTTCCAGAATTGTTGATTGTTGAGTTCCATGTTTGTTAACAAGATGACAAAAAAAAAATCTCTCAATGCTCTGAGGATTCTTTTCTTGAAGTACCTTGGTTCAAAAATTGTTAACTTATGACGTACCATTTCATCCAGGTAAAGATGTATTTTAGTAATATATAGATGCAGACAACTTGCAACAAACTTCCATCATTTCCAGACCATGCACTTAACAGACAGTGATGATGGGAATGTATATCCAGCAATATTTAATAATAGAGCTCTGGTGGCTCAGCAGACTAAAGCAGAGTTATTAACTGTTGTTAACATCGGCTGCCTGCAATTACTGCAAGTTCAAATCCCACCAGGCTCAAGGTTGACTCAGCCTTCCATCCTTTCTAAGGTAGGTAAAATGAGGACCCAGATTATGAGGGCAATAAGCTGACTTCGTATAAAATATACAAAAGTATGAAGGCTATTGCTTAATGCATTGTAAGCCGTCTTGAGTCTCCGGAGAAGGGCGGCATATAAATCAAATTAAAAAAAAAAATATTTAGAATAGCTCAATTTACCAATCTTGGTTGGAAAGAAAACTCAGCTCCTACCATTGTTGCAATATATACTTCTACAATAGATTTTTAAAAAAATGACTACCACCTCACTTTTGTTATTAAAATCCTATTACAATTGAAAATTGATTATAGAAAGTTTAGTCTTTCGTTCAGTTAATCCAGTAATTGTATTAGATATGTGTACATTACAGTTTGTGTTAAAACAGCAGTCATACTTCCATTTTAGGGAATACACACAAACTTAATCCACTGTGACCATGTGCATACAAGCTGATGATAGAGGAGGGTAAATTATATTTTGAAAATGGCATTGGGAATCTGGAATTTTTAGAAGGATTTGAAACAACATAACCCCCCTTTCTTTCTTCCTCTCTTACTTCACTGCCTGATTAATCAGAAATGTTCCTGTACAATAATCCTTATTATTTCTCATCCTCTGTTAAGCTGAAGCTGCCAGGAAGCATTTTAAATAATTAAACAAATCCATTCATCTATCAAATTAATGGGCGGCATTTTGCAACCTTAATTCTTTTCCATAAGACTTCTTTGCCACCCCAAAATCATTTGCAGTAATAGAACCCCACTGACAACTTCCATCCAGGAGCTTCTGATTTGGCAATTATGTACGTGCCCAATTTCAGCTGTTTTAATGTGCTGGTTTTATCTCAAGATGTATCTCTCATGGTCTGGGCTGTTGGAGTTGAAATGATATGCCTCTAACTTCATAGAAGGGGATCCATACACTGGTCTGAGTTGCTTTTAATCTCCCACTGCTCCCACTAGGCATGCAGAGGAAACATGCAAAACACATGAAATATTGACTGCAACTGTTGCAGCTTTAAATTGGATCACCCATCTAAGGTCTCAGGTCCTTAGGTAAGTAGTGGCATCAGTGCCCATGTATCCATTGGATAAAGAGAAAAAGGATTACCACACAGACACACACACACACACACACACACACACACACACACACAAGCTGAGACATTTAAGGCAGCCTTCTCCAAATTGAACAGTCTGATACAGATTATAAATTCCAAATTTTCCGCCATTATGCCTGTATTGGCTAACTTTCCAGGGCTTGCATTATCAACATATTTCTACGACCCCAATTTGTTGAATGTCTACATGAAGAGGCAATAGGTCCAAGCTATCTGAGAAACAAGCTCACCCTGATGGGATCAATCCACCCCACCTTTACTGGCATGCTGTGGGCCCTTTCTGTCAAAGAATTCCAGTGAGCTGGAATTTCTGCCATGGCTCCTGCCCTCTGGAACATCTTGCCCCCTGAGGTCAAATCCTCTCCCGCTCTTTTGGCCTTCTAAAAGGCCTTGAAGCATGAATCTTGCTAATAGCCTGGAGTCCCAATGAGGGCGTGGCACTTTGGAAGTGGGTAATGGAATAGATCATCTTACTTCCTTCCTGTGTCCACTTTGCTCCGTCCATCTCCATCCTGCTTGGTTTTATTTTAATGAATTTTAAATGTAAGATCCTTATTGTTTTAATGTTTTATAGTGCATTTTATTCAATGTCTGTAAGCCTCCTAGAGTTGCCTTTGGCAAGAAGGGCAGCATACAAGTTTGATAAATAACTACAAATTTGATTAGTAGAGATTTCAGGTTGGCTATGGCATTCAAGGAATAAACGGCCAAAGCAGAAAGACGTCAAGATAGGCCTTTGAAGTCAGCGCCCTTGTAAATGTTGAGATCAGGCAAAATGGTTCTATATACACTTGCTAAATCAGGACAACAACAGCATATCAATCTATATGAGCAATGCATTTAAACCTCGAAATGGATACTTAGACAGACTGTCTTTTGTCTGACAGCAGATGTATATTCATTTTATGGTTATAGAGAGTAAAATGATTTAGGACTGAGAGACATTGATAACCCAGGGTTTTGAAGTCAGTTGCCAAAAGCAGCTTGATTTTAATGATTCCAAATCCAACTATCTGGGTTTTCTGTGTGTCTTGTGTATCTTAAACCAGGTAATTTTCAGCTGAATACTCAATTTTCCCCTTTAGTTCCAATGAGCAAACCTCCAGGTAGGTTTAGTGCAAAAGATTAAGACCGCATTAAGATTAAGTCTGAAATGTTCTACTACCAATTAGCCCTCTAGTATTTCTGTAAGCCTTGAATTTTTGATGCGATCAATGACACCAAGTGGAGCCATCTTCAGTGGAGAGGTTATTAAAGATATAAAAATCAATGCAAAGATGATACTTGGAAATCCATATCACGAGATAATGAATCACCATGAGAGCCAACTAAGAAGGAATGTCAGCAAAGCAAACAGAAGGTTTATGCATAAGAAAGTATTTGATGCCAGAAGAATTTAAGCTAAATTTTGCATGAGACAAAAATCTTCAGGCAACACTTATGATACATTTACATGGCAACGTTTTAATGAGATGACACAAGCCAAATGAAGCACAAAAATTACGTATATGTGCATTAGAAAGATCTGTGGGTACATGGGGGAAAGAACAAGGATTACCTCAATATCTGAGTACAGTGTAAAACTCTGATCTGCTTCCTTCCATAAGAACATACCATACTTTTCAGAGTATATGATGCACTCTCTCCCCCAAAAGTGGGTGAAAATTGTGGTGCATCTTATACACCAAATGTTGCTGAAGCCCCACCCACCTGCCGGCGCCCACCCTTCAGCCATTTTTGGCCTCTACGCATTGCATTTTCAGCTTCTGCATGCTCCATTTTAGACCCGTTCCAGGCTGCGGGAATCGCCATAGCACATTACCACTGATATTTGCCTCCGCGCCTCACTTTTTGCTCAGTTCCAGGTGGCAGGGTTCAGCGGCGGTGATCCACGCTGGAGCTGGCTGAAAATATGATGTGTGGAGGCCAAAAACGGGTCATGTGAAGGCCGAAAACACGACACATGGAGGGGGCGATCGGCAGTGATATGCTGTGGCAATCCCCGCAGCCTGGAACAGGTCTAAACTGGAGCATGTGAAGGCCAAAAATGCAATGCACAGAGGCCAAAAATGTGACATGCAGAGGTGGCGATGGGCTCTGGCGATCCCCGTAGCCTGGAACAGCTGATTGGCAGTATTCCAGGAGGCCAATCCAACCGCCAAGCAGCTGTTCATGTTAAATCAGGCTGTGATAACGTGCTGAAGCTAACCAGGTTGTTTGCTGTTTGCTGCAATGATGCTAGCGAGATGAATATAGATGGATGCTGGTAGGCAGAGGCAGAAATTTCTTCTCTTGTTTTCCTCCCCAAAAATAAATGTGCATCTTATACTCCGGAGCATCTTATACTCTGAAAAATACGGTATATTTATTTAATTAGTTATAAATTCACTTGAATTTTAAATGCATATTCCTAATAGTTATGCATATGCCAATGGATAGCCCATTCCATATTTTCTTCTGTTAAATAAGAAACATTTGTACTTTATATGAGCTCAATAAGATATTTGGCAAATTCTCCAAAATTCCACCCAATGTGCAGACTCTTCTTCCGTTTCTAACTCATGACCTTTATATGACAATATACAGCTTGGTTGATATCAAAAATATTTGTATTTGATGACAGAAACCATGAAGACTGTAAATTAGATTAGATTTTATTTTTTTAAAAGTCTCATAAGAAACAACTGGTACCACTTTCATATTATTGTCTAGGTAAGTATATGTTGGGTCATTGCTTTTTTTAGCATATGCTTGCATCTATTTCAATATTAGGTATGTGGAATATACTAAATCTGATTATTTTATCTCATAGGGACCAGATTCACGTATCCCTCCAGAAATTGGCATGCATAATTTTGGATTACTGAATAAATCCAGCATGGGTTGGATTATGAGGTTGAATTCATGTAACACTGATGCAAAAATAAAAAGAGCTCATAAATTATACCTCAATACGTTTGTATTGCATTGCATTGTGACATCTTTGAACGAGTGGTGAAATGTAAAATTTGTTACTACCGGTTCTGTGGGAGTGACTTGATGGTGGTGGGGTAATAAGACTGAGTGGGCATGGTCAACTTTTTTTTTTTTACTTTTAAAACCATTTTTTCTACAACCTCTTCAGCTGAAGAGGTTGTAAAAAAATGCTTTTAAAAGTCTCTGACGATCCCAGCTGAGTTGCCTGATCGGCAGAGGCTTTTTTTTCCTTTTAAAAACATTTTTTCTATAACCTCTTCAACTGAAGAAGTTGTAGAAAAAATGCTTTTAAAAACCTCTGATGATCCCAGCTGACCCGTATGATCATCAGAGGCTTTTTTTTTACTTTTAAAAGCATTTTAAAATGCTTTTTAAAAGCATTTTAAAAGCATTTTTTCAGCCAAAGAGGTTGTAGAAAAAATGTTTTTAAAAATAATTTTTAAAAAAGCCTCTGATGATTGCGCGGCTCAGCTGGGCAATTGGGGGGGGGGAGGGATTTTTGCTACCGGTTCTCTGAACCACCAGCCTCCATCGCTACCAGATCGGGCGATCCGGTCCGATCCAGGAGCATTTCATCCATGCGTTGAACTCTACAAGAAATCAGAGATCTTTTCTTTCACCTTCTATAACTATATGACACCTTAAAATTAACTTTAAAAAATATCTGGCACTCAAGTCAATATAGCTTCTGGAGTATTTCATGATCTGATTATCAGTAAAAGCTATCTTTACTCTTAAAGGACTTTCTCTACAGTTGGGTTACCCAGGCTTGATTAGGCAGAAAACTACACCAGCATGATGTCTTTGTCCCCATGGCTGTTACTTATCCTACCCTACTGACTCTCTTTCAACTTTCTGTCAGTCATCCAACTTCCTTCTAAGACAATGGGAGATAAACCGTAACAGACGATCCACCTTGAGGCTGTTCTTAGATGACGATGAAATAAGACAGAAAACACAACTTTAACACTGATGCCATTAAAGATAACCTAAAGGCTTTTTTAATTCATGGCTGAAGATGCGATGGAGGCATCTTCCTTGGGACATGGCAGGAAAAAAAAACATTGCCAAGGCATGGTTGTGCAGTGGTATGGTAAAAGTAAAGGTTCCCCTCGCACATATGTGCTAGTCGTTCCCGACTCTAGGGGGCGGTGCTCATCTCCATTTCAAAGCCGAAGAGCCAGCACTGTCTGAAGACATCTCTGTGGTCATGTGGCCGGCATGACTAAACACCAAAGGCACACGGAATGCTGTTCCCTTCCCACCAAAGTTGGTCCCTGTTTTTCTACTTGCATTTTTTACATGCTTTTGAACTGGGTTGGCAGAAGCTGGGACAAGTAACGGGAGCTCACCCCATTATGGGGCACTAGGGATTTGAACCGCTGAACTGCTGATCTTTTGATTGACAAGCTCAAGTCTTAGCCACTGAGCCACCGCGTCCCTATTGGTATGGTACAAGTGGGTAAATCTCTTAAGCAGTGTTCCACAACCTAATGATTGCCTGGTTTGGTTTTGCTGTTGAGAAAAACAAAGGGAGAAAAAGGCACCACTATTACTTTCCCTGTCAGAACGATCTCTGGAGAACATACAATTAAGGCCAGAAGATTGTTAACTTGACTTTCATGGAGAAAAATGCCACTGAAAATGTTCGATGTTTTGTGTAATCCTGGTTCAATTTCTTCTAAATGAAAAAATTGTTTATTCTTTAACTGCACATGGTAAATGGAGCTACCTCCTTGAGCTCTACAGGATATTCCAAATTTAATTTGAATTTGGGATTGATTCAGATGCCTTTAAAGTCAAGTTTCTTTGTCTTCCAAATTGAGCTACTGCATAAGGCAGCAAGTTCATTTGAGTTTTACCACCGACAAAGTTGTCTCTGACATTATCAACATTTATGGCATGTTTGGCTTTGCATAATAACACCTGCTTTTAAAAAAAAAGAAAAAGAAATAGCTTGTACTAGGCAATCTAATAGATTCTCTTGTTACACTCTGAAAAGAATGCAACTCTCAAACTAAAGGAGAATTCTGTGAAGGAATTCTTATTTAACTATTCAATCTTCATTTACTTATGCAGTGAAGTCTGAGTAAATGACCTACTTGTGCTGCCTTTGATTCCTGTAAATTCTTATAACTTAACTATTTCTACAAGCAATCCACATCAACCTAAAACCAGCCTACGAATCCCTGAGAATTCAAGTGAACCGCACAACCAGCAATGGCACTGACCTTCAACCAACCCATGCAACCCTACCCCTAACCACCACTTCACCTCCCAATGATCCTCACCTGATGTGACCCACACCTGATTCATCACTAGACACATAGCAAGACCCTAGAGATATTTGTCACTATCACAAACTTACCATCTCTCTTGCTGCCAACCTACCATCAATGTTGTATGTTGTATCAAATGTGTGTGTGTAAATTCATGTGTGTTTATGTATATTTATGTGTGCATAGTCATATAGAGTAGTGGCCAAAATTGTGGAAACTTTTTGGGAAAAGTGTATTTTTGAGGTCTGATCAGTGGTGGGTTCAGTGTTCAGTGAGGTCTGATCAGTGTTAAAAGACAGTGTGGTGGTAGACCAGTGCACTCAAAAAACAAATGGGTAGACCGGTGCGTTCGAAAAACAAATGGGTAGACCAGTGCCTCCAAAAAATAGTGGATAGACCAGTGCCTCCAAAAATAAATGGGTAGACCGGAACGCTCCAAGAACAAATGGGTAGACCAGTACAGCTCTGCAAGCAGTTAAAAGCCTGGTAGACCAGGACCTCTGCTAAATTCTAAAGAATTGTCATATGACCATCAAACCATGCCCACAAAATAAGCCACGCTCACAGAACTGGTAGTAAAAAAATTTAGAACCCACCCCTGGGTCTGATGGCTAATAACACCATCTTTTTTTGGGGGGGGGGAGTTTCAGGATAATCATATTCCACTGCTGGAATGGTCTGGGAATAGCCCAAACCTTAACACAATTGAAAATCTATGGAGCCAACTAATGAAACTTGTTAGTCAGAAGCGACCCAGCAATAAAACCCAGTTAATAGAAGCAATCATTCAATCTTGGTTTCACATTATAACAGCTGCAGAACAAAAAGACTTGGTTCACTCCATGGGAAGACATTGTAAGGCTTTAATTCATGCTAAAGGTTACACAACTAAGTATTAACTGACCTGATATTTTTTGTATATCTTATTTTTTCCATGTTTCACTTTTCTTCTTTATACTATAACTGCTATTCTAATAGCAAGTCCTTCACAAAAGTTATTACATCACATTCTTGATTAAATCATCTTTCCATTGATATATACTTTTATGGTACTACTCCAAAAAAAAAAGTGGTGTTATTAGCTAGTTTTAGAAAATACACTTTTCCCAAAAGGTTTCCACAATTTTGGCCACTACTATACATGGATCCTCTGAGAGAGGATGCCTACAGAGGGGAAACTGGTGTGATGGACTATAGCACGGGTTGGCAACCTTAAAAACCCTGAAGAGCCATTTGGACCACTTTCCCACAGAAAAGAAAACACCGGGAGCCACAAAACATCTAAACTGAAGATAACACTGCATATATCGTTTTTTACCTTTATGCTATGTATTTAAAAATGACAGTGTGTTGCATTTATGAAATCAATGAACTCTACAGAGAAAACAAATTTGTATTTCTCCGTGCAACAAAAACATTTTGAACTCCGAAAAAAAAGGGGGTCAAAAAGCTCAATAAATCACGTGCCGGCGGGTGTCGCACATTGGCGCTTGTGACTCATATTTTGAGCGACAGGGAGCCGCAGCAGAGGAATAAAAGAGCCACATGCGGCTCCAGAGCCATGGGTTGCAGATCCCTGGACTAAAACAGCAATTTCCCAGGAAGGTGAGAACACATTTCAGAAAATTGAGGGACAGAAAGAGGCAGCCCAGCCCAGAGCTGGATAGGAAAACAGGAAGAGAGAGAAAATAGCCACACCTTGGAATCTCCCAGGAAATATCCATTAGGCTGAGAGTAGTCAGAGTTTAGTCTGGCAAGCTTCTGCCTATTGTGTATAAGAAAATAAGGAACTGAACTCTGGCTGACTTGTTGTACGTTGTTCTTGGGCTTAGCCTGACAGATCCCAAATTCTCTGAGTGAGTTTCAGTTTTGGTCCAATCATGAGCATTTTCTTGTCTCCTTATAATTTCCACAGAGATTTTCCTCCAACAGCACTGGAATTGCACAATAAAGAGAACCCACATTCATTCTATTGTGTTTGAAATCCATTCTAGATTTCAGCAATACAGATTCAGGAAAAGATAAAACATTTGGATTAGTATTGCCTTACCAGCCTTTGTCCTTTGATTATTCATTGGCTCTGTTTTATCTTTTAGGCATATATTCGTATATTGTTAATGTGAATTGCTACCCTTTTAATGTGTTACTGTTATACTTCTGGGATGATAGAAAGGCAATGCTCCTCACAGAATCTCTAGAAGTGAATATTCTGAATAGGTAACCCCCTCCATCTTATCTTTACTCTTCATATTGTCTACTATTGCCAGTCATACATCTGTATGTAAGAAGATTACGAAAAGCTGTAGAATGGACCGAAATATCAATCTTGTATTCTTATGGGTTAGTTATGCACAGACACAACACTTTTGCTTTCCTGTAAAAACCAAACCAAACCAAAAGAAACCCGAAAGAAAGAAAATAATTTATATTATTCTTTTTCTCTTTTCATAATTGTTCAATTCTGTGTGCATTGGCATCAGGATTCTTTGGTTTCATAGTTCATTATGGCCAAGAATCTAAAATGCTTTTCTTTTGGATATAACATTGCAGCTGCCAAGAATCAATAGCCAGAGATAATCACACCCACAATCTCAGTCTCTTGTTCTTTCTAACAAATTAACTGCAAGGCACAGTTTTTGGTTAATCAGTAACTGGCTGTTGATTTTTAAACAGAGGCAATATCCTAGGTTTTCTTTGGTGTTCTGTAAATTATTAGAACAAAGCAGGAAATGATGTAATCAAATATACTGATTATATAAATTATATGAACAGTACAGTCTGGAAATCATGAAGCTTTCTAACTTTGTAACTACCCGCACACACCCAAGGTCAAATTCTTGCAAAGTGCTGTTTTTCTTTAGCGCAGCATTTCCCAGAGTTGTATTGCACAAAAGTGTTGGATTACACCTGATATTATTCCTGTAGCCATTCTGACTATTGCTGAAAGGCCAACTAGAGTTGATGGGAGTTGCCATCTCATACAAGTTTGGGGCATTGCATTGGATTGAGGTCCTCTATACCAGGCCTGTCAAAATGGCGGCCAGTGGGCTAAATGCATCATGTGCAAGCCACGCCCACCCCTGTTCCACAAAGGCAAAAAACATTGCAATACATCATGATATGTTATGTGACGCAATCGAGTTTGACACCTATGTGCTACATAAACACAGGTGATTTAATTTCTCCACATCAGGCAGAAATGATAATAATGTATGTTTATAGGCCAAATAAGGAGATTATATTCAGTAATCAGGGAATATAATACATGGGAACTTTTAAAAAAAGAAAGTAAAAAGAATAATAGAATCGTAAGGCTGGAAGGGACTTTGGAGGACTTCTAGTCCAACCCTCTACCCCAAGGCAGGAAGCCTTATTCTATCCTAGATAAATGATTCTCCAGTCTTTTCTTGAAAACCTCCAGTAATTCACCATAAGCATTTTATGGGAAGCATCAATTGCATGGTTGAATTGTACCAAATGGATTTCGATAAAATGGGAAAATTCAGAAAATGTGTCCCGACCACTTTTTATTCTCCAAATTATATTGCAATGCACTATAAATGGTGCAGAAAACCGTGTTCTCTGAATTTTTGGGTAGATTTATATATTAAGTATCTCTTGAACTTATAGGCAAAGTTCAATATACTTGTAGACTAAAATAAATGCCTCTTTGGAATATATTAATCAGTGCATTATTAGCCCAATCTCCCCATAATTTAGCTGGACTCAGGTCACACATCCTAAAGAATGGCATTAGGAATTTTTTTTTAAATGTGTGATCATTCCAGATGTTTCATCTCCATTTACTGGTGAAATGAGCTGCAGATTTTCCCCACTTTAAACTAAAGGGTATGTTTTGGCTCTGGAAAGAAAGTCATGTCTGTAGATCATTTCTCATTTCTGAAACTCTTCCAACGGTTTGAAAGCAATGCTCTTATTTCTTGAGAGGTCATTCATTCTCTAGTAGTACTTATTTGTTTGTTTGTTATTAATCTTTTAAAAACACAAGCACAGCTTTCACACACCTGTGGACTTGTAACTAGTCAGCTCCATTTTGATTTCATACTTTCCCTTTCTCTCTTACCCCCTAAAAGCTTTGAAGGCAAACCAACAATCACTGCATAATAATGAGAATTAGCATAGCTGGAAATGACACCAGCTTCTTGCCAGCAACTTGTCTTCCACGATGCATAATGTCTTTGCTGTGGTTTAAAAACCTTGCAAGTTCTCAATTGTTCTGACACTTTTTATGGCGTCTTTTAAATGGAAATATTTCCATTTAAGTTTTTGCTACATAAATGAAAACAACACTGTCATTTTGTTACAGGATTCAGGTCTGTTAAAGTCTCCAATATCAATTTTTAAAATAATGTTTTATTGCTCTTAAAATAATTAAAGAAAAAAAAACCCAGGGGAACAAAACAAAGAGACAGATAGATTATTTAAAAAAATTACAAGTGGTTAAAAATAAACAAAGACAAATACTGTTGTAATAACTTTATATTCTGTTTTTTAATTTTTTTTAATTCTAAAGCCTCCATCTGTGTAAACTTAGAGATGTACTTTTTTTTTTAACTGTTCTAAGTTGTGCCCCTTTTCTGATTGGTTCTATTGGTCTTAATGTTTTTTTTTTAAAAAAAGATTCTGCTAATTTCCTTTGAAGTCCTCAGAAAAGAAATTCAGTACAAAAGGACTGAGCTGAAGAGGTCTGCCAAGTATTTATTAAATAAGAGTGTGAAATTGAGCCTCCATTTCTAGGGGCAATTATACCTCTAATTAATACATGACTGAATGCAAGGGATAAGGGATATTCCTTTCTGAAACCCTGATCTGACCACTTCAGCAAAAGGATACTTGATGAAACATGGTTTAACTCAGCCAAGTGCAAAGTATTGCGAGGTTAATCTAATATCATTTTGAATTAATAGCAAACGACGCAGACTGAATGATATCTGTCTACAATGTGGTATAAAGGGAGCTTCCTTATATTTTATGATGATCTACTAAAAGGGAGATATTAATCACAATCTTAATCCTCCTTCATTACGAATCTTCCAAGATACTTGAGTTATGATTCCTATAAACCCAGCCCCACAGGCACTGAGGTGACATATGTTGTCAGCTAAAAATACTTTTGGGTAGTAAGAGGAGACTGTGGCTGTGGTTTCCATCCTTCTCTGGACATTTTGTAAGAAGTATCTGTGCTGATCATATTCAGAAGAAAATATAAGAAAACACATTTCTTGTTTGATAGCAAGCCTAGTTTGTTGTTTATAGTGCTTATCAATCGTATTTTTGCCAATTACCCCTCACCTCTATGGGACAGGCCCGTCTGACCCATAATGGGAGAGGAGGCTTCATGAGGATCCCATCAGTCAAGGAATTTTGGCTGGCAGGGTCCAGGAGAAGAGGTTTCTTTGACATGACCTAGAGGTGGGCTTTAAAAATTTTAGCAAGGGGTTCTCTGCCCAGTTGCTGAGTGGGCATGGCCATGGTGGGTGTGGCCTAGTCAGCCTCCTGAACCACGGCAGGGGGGGCATTTTTGTTTGAGCCTCCAGATGGGCGAAAACAGCCTCCTCAGGCTCTGGAGACTCTCTGAAGGCTGGAAACGGGCCTGTTTCCGACCTTTCTGAACTTCCTGTAGGCCCATTTTTTGCCCTCCCTGAGCCTCCATGAGCACCCTGCACTTGCCTTCATCCAAAACAGGCTGTGTGTGGGACTCCTGGGAGGGGTGGGGTGGGTGGGGCCAGCTAGGAGGTAGGTAAAATGAGGACCTGGTTTGTGGGGGCAATAAGCTGACTGTATAAAAAAAGAACACTGCTTTGGGGGGGGGGCGAAAGCCCTACTAAGCAGGTATATACAAAAAGTATGAAGGCTATTGCTTAACGCATTGTAAGCCACCCTGAGTCTCCAGAGAAGGGCAGCATATAAATCAAACCAATAAATAAATAAATAAAATAAATTTGGGGGGGGGGGGTTCTCCAAACTGCACAGAATCTTAGCTAGAGGTTTCCCCCAACCCCTGCAAACCCCCAGCAGCCCAACCCTGACATGGTCCCAGCCCTTTGGAACATCTTGTCCCCTAGGGTGAGATTGCCTTCCACCTTCCTGAGTTTCCATAAGAGCCTGAAGATCTAGCTCTGCCAGTTGGCTTGCGGCCCTGATGGGGGAATTTCACACTGGAGGTGGCTGATCAATTAATAGCAGTTCCCACTGTCTATTACTTGGAACTATTACTTGGTTCTATTTCTTGGAAGCCTGACACCCACCTCCTTGCCCGTATATTCCCCTCCCTTCCTTTCTATCTCTAGTTATAGCTTGTACTTTACTGTAATTTTAATGTGATTTTATATCTATCTACTGACACATTACCATTTGATGGCAACTTTGGAAGGGCTTTGGAGGACCAAACTGAAAGATGGCACAGGGTCTTATGTGACCTTGACTTAAAACTGTGTCACAGTCACAGAATGCTCTGTGACTGAGTGTTAGGATTCTATATGGTGTATATAATGTTAGAACCAGTTGTCCAG
>WNWU01000004.1:38378746-38409587 GCA_012654045.1 Ptyas mucosa | reverse complement strand
TTCTTTCTTTCTTTCTTTCTTTCTTTCTTTCTTTCTTTCTTTCTTTCAGTTTTTTATTAGTAATTCAAGTTAAAAAAACAAACGGGCATGGTTTAACGTTTCTGGTTTTCCCCATTATCATCAAATTTAAGCTAATACATAACATACTTCTTTATTTTTGTACAAATTTACATTACTTCTTGCATGTCAAGTATATAAATTAATTCCTCCTAAATAGCTACATCTATACTCAATATAATCATATCTTACATACAGATTTAACATATATTGACATGCCCATTTCTAGACATTCACTACACCTTCATCTTGGCATTTCTCCTCCTGTCCAACCAGTCGTAAAATTTAGTCCAGATTTCATAGTACGTTGATTCAGTTTTATCCTTGAGCTCCAAGGTAAGTCTGTCCATTTCTGCATAATTGAGGATTTTGATTAGCACTTCTTCTTTTGAGGGGATTTTTTTACTTTTCCATTTTTGGGCAAAGGTTATTCTTGCTGCTGTTAATATATGTAATATTAGGTAGGTTTTGTTCTTGTTATAATACCCAATACCCTCTATAATACCTAATAGGAAGAATTCCAGTTTAACCTCTATTTTTAATATTAGAATCTCTTCCAGCCAATACCTTATTTGATGCCAAAATTGTTTGGCCTTTGAGCATTCCCACCACATGTGGTAGAAGGTCCCTGGGATCACCTCACATTTCCAACACATTGGAGAGTATTTTTTTACTTATTCTTGCTAGTCTTGTGGGTGGGAGATGCAACCTATAAAACACCTTATATACATTTTCTTTGTATGATGTTGCTAAAGTATTTTTTATGTTTTTTCTCACAAGTTCTGCCAATTATCCAAATCAATACTGTTGCCAAAATATTTGTTCCAAATTATCATGGTCTCCTTTACTTGCTCTTCTAATCTTGTTCTAATAAATAGTGATATAGCTTCCTTATGGCCTTTCCCCCCATATTTAGTAAAATTTTATCCAGTCCTGTTGATTCTGTTTTTATACTCCATTCCTTCTTGTCAAGTTGTAGCCCTTTCTTAAGGGTACATGTTTTATCTCTGTCTGTCTGTCTGTCTGTCTGTCTGTCTGTCTGTCTGTCAGTCTGTCTCCATTCATCCATTCATCCATCCATCCATCCATCCATCCATCCATCCATCCACACACATTCTCCATCTACAGATATATACTACACATATGTGCACAGACATATTCATTATCTCACATTGAGGGTTCTAAAGAGAATCTTTATCACATCTCCACGTCTATTTGTCCTTTTTATCCAGAGATACATGTAGATAAATTCAGGTTTACCACTTTTATTGTTCACCCTCTGAACTAAAAGCCCCATTTATTTCCATATTTCCATATTGAAAAATGCTGCCTAACCTGAAATCTAACTAGTATTGTATGTAATGGCTCCAAAATGTTGTAGTTCCCATAAACTTCCAACAAGTAAGTTCCACTCTGGCATTTTTTCCCCCACACCTGTTGCATTCTTTTCCATTTGAGTACCATTGACTCATTCAACTTCAGATGGAAAATATCTGTTGTTTTGTAATATATCTCTTTGTGTGAGGATTGTCTCCTCCTCCTCCTCCTCCTCTTCTTACTTTTCCTCTGTCCTCATGCTGTGTAGGCCAACAAAGTCTTTCTTCTTCTTCTATGTCCAGTTTTAAGTAGGATTTATGCACTCTGTATTTCATACATCCAGTGTAGGATGAACTCGACCTACCCAGAATGTAAGTCTACCCAGCCATAGAAATTACTGGGTAATTTTTGATTCAGTCATACTTTCTCACCTCAACCCCACAAGAAAAAGTAGGGAATAGAGCACTAATTTCACATCATGAGCTTTTGAAGGAAAGATGAGATAAAAATAATAATAATAATAAAAATATTTGTAATAAGAAGCATACTTATTCCCTGTGTGTGACATATATAAGAGATATCATTTGTAAATATGAATATGTCTGCATTAATTATATAGGAGCCTAATTAATTATCCACAGACTCAATATGTAAACTATATAAAAGCAAACTGAAACAAAGAGAAGAGGTGATTTTTAATGTCAGCTCAGTAACTAGAGGAACTACAGTAACCCCAGTGTCTTTTGTGCCATTGCAGAGAATGAAGATGGAAACAAAATCAGATCAGCTAGCAGGTTTCAACTCACTGTCTTTTCTTTTGTGCTTTGGGAGCCTTGCCTAGGCAGGAGGATTAGAAAAGGTCCATAGATGAATTAACCAATAACTGCCTCAGGCATGCCATACCAAAATATTTTGAGTTCCCGAAGCAGCCTTAAACGAGATTTGGAGTCTGGGAAATCCTGTTAATACAATTTTGATATTTTCTGAATTCCCGTAAACAGACATGGATAGTAATCTGGTTGCCATATGAATAGAACAGAAATTACCTTTAACAGAGGCTTCCTTGTTTCCAGATTAAAAGCTCAATCCAGTTATTTGAATCCTATAAGGACACATGTCTTGTAGACTTTCACAACATTGGCTCTTCTAGATTTTCACAACATTGATCTTCATAGCTCTAAAACTTAAAGTTCAGTAAGTTTCCTTACTGAAATGTTCTTACATTTCGATATCATTGAATAAGCCACAATAATTAGGAACAAGTCCAATAGATCCAACTGAAAATGACATTTTCTTAGCTATAGAGAAGTAGGAGTTTCTTCAGATATTATGCACTTATTATATAGTAAGTCAAGATTATGCATGAGTGGGATCTATCACTCTATATAGGCTTAGTAAAAACACACCTAGAATACTGCACCCAGTTTTGGTCACCACACTATGAAAAAGATGTTGAAACTAGAAAAAGTGCAGAGAAGTGTCAGGGTAATGCAGATTTAAAGCTGACCAGCCATTGTAAGGATGTGACCCTTTAAGACTGAGGATGAGTCAGCAGGGTTATTGCCCTTTAAGAAGCTGCCTATATATAGGAAGCCATTAGAGGGAGTCTCTCTCTCCTCGTGTAGCTGCATTGTAGCTCTCTGTGTATGCTTCCAGTTATAGTTGAAGAATGATTGATTGCCTGGCTGTGCTTAGCACTTGTGTGTATATATACTGTATATAACTTGTAGATAAACCACTGTTCGAAAAACCTCTGTGTACTGTATTTTGCTCCTAGGTTGTCTTAAACTAGCAGTCACACTGTGCACACTCTGACAAAGAGCAACCACGATGATTAGGGGACTGGAGACTAAAACATATGAAGAACAGTTACAGGAACTGGGCATGGCTAGTCTAATGAAGAGAAGGACCAGGAGAGACATGATAGCAGGGTTCCAATATTTGAGGGGCTGCTACAGAGAGGAGTGGGGTCAAGCTATTTTCCAAGGCACCCAAAGGCTAGACAAGGAATAATGGATGGAAATTGACCAAGAAGAGATTCAACCTAGAAATAAGGAGGAGCTTTCTGACAGTGAGAACAATCAACCAATGGAACAGCTTGCCTTCGGAAGTTGTGAGAGCTTCATCACTGGAGGCTTCAAGAAGAGATTGGGCTGTCATCTGTCAAATGGTGTAGGGTCTCCTGCTTGGGCGGGAGGTTGGACTAGATGACTTACAAGGTCCTTTTCAACTCTGTTAATCTAATTTAATCTATTATTTGTTTGTTTGTCCACTTTATCAGATCAAGTATGTTAATATTCATTATCCTTCTGAGACTCCACAGGGGATCTATACTAATGTTTTAATCAACCACATGATCAGAAATGCATGAGGGATACAGTATTTGGGCCACGCTTGTGTTCCCAACCCTTACTACCAGTTGGAGAAGGACATTTGCAGAGAAAATCCAGCTATGTTTCTGCAAATTTCTGGCATAATGTAAAATCCTGAAAAATAAATGTTTTAAATCATCCAGAGCATAATTTCACATGCAGGTCCATTAGATTATCAAGAGGATAGGTTCCACTCCATGTTTTTGTGTTACTTTTCCTTTACCAATTGGGGGATTTAAAGACCCAAGTAAATTTAAGTGTTCCTTTACTCACAAGTCTTCTTGATTAATTCTGTCCCACTGTTCAATCTTACTCTTATATAAAAATAAATAAATAAAAAGTTTGCCTTTCTTTTAAAGAATCTGAGCCATTTGTTGGAATAGAGATATTATCCATAACCCCCCCCCCCCCAAGCAAGAAGTGGATTCTTTCATCCTGCAATCATGAATGTACTGATAGTTCACATGTCTGACTTGGGCAACTCACACGTATGGACTGCCATATTATGAAAAATGGTGGGTGGCCAGGGATGAAATGCTCCCAGTTCAGATTTGATCGCCCGATCCAGTGGCGATGGTGGCAGGTGGTTCAAAAATCCCTGCCCACCCCCCTATGCCCAGCTGAGCCGCGCAATCATCAATCTTTTTTTTTAACATATTTGCCCAGAAAAATGCTTTTAAAAGTAAAAGAAGCCTCTGATGATCGCATGGCTCAGCTGGGATCGTCAGAGCCTTTTAAAAGCATTTTTAACAACCTCTTAGGCTGAAGAGGTTGTAGAAAAAAATGCTTTTAAAAGTAAAAAAAAAAAAAGTTGGCCACGCTGACCCAGTCACATTACCCCCCACCAAGCCACGCCCATAGAACCGGTAGTAACAAATTTTACATTTCACCACTGTGGGTGGCATTCTCCTTCCTAGATCCAACAAAGTGCTGAAGCTGCACAATGTTTTCATGAACCACTGAAGCTGCCTGATTTTAATAAGCAGCTTGTTTTTAGTGATTTGCAGTGTTTCATGAAAACTTTGCATGGCTTCAGTGGTTTGGAGGCTTGAGGAACGCTCGCCTTCCACAATGTTTAGTAGTAGAGAGCCTGTTTGTAAATATGAGTTCTAATTTAGGTATACAATCAAGTTAAAGACTTGCCGATACTGCAGTAAGAAAAGTTAGTTTGGTCTTGTCGTTAAGGCACCAGGCTAGAAAATGGGAGGCTGTGACCTCTAGCCCTGCCTTAGACACAAAGACATCCGAGCCAGTCATTCTCCCTCAGCCCCGGGAAGAAGGCAATGGCAAACCACTTCTGAAATCTTGCCATGAAAACTGCAGGGACTTCTCCAGGCAATACTCCAAAACACGCAAGCAGGCAGGCAGGCAGGCAGGCAGGCAGGCAGGCAGGCAGGCAGGCAAGCAAGCAAGCAAGCAAGCAAGCAAGCAAGCAAGCAAGCAAACAAGCAAGCAAGCAAGCAAGCAAGCAAGCAAGAAAGAAAGAAAGAAAGAAAGACCGCAGTAATGTATGTGTGTGTGTGTGGGGGGGTGTTGCCCTAGGGATATTCTGCATTTGTATGCTAAAGCAACATGCTTTTATTTTCCCACAGGAACTAAAGAGATGACTTTGCAAACAAAGACCTTCCCTTAAATTAAGAGTAACCATTTCTTTTGAACAGTAAATAGAGAGAAGTAATTGATAGGGCATTTAGTTCACTGATCCTACATACTGATATAATTGCATTTAGACACTCAGGAACTTCAGTAATAGGAAAGAACGAGAACACCTAACCAAGAAGTTCAAAGGAAGGATTTTAAGGGCTTTGGAGGAAATACATGGGTTCAACTGGCTTGAGTGGATATATAGTATATTTCAAAGAGTGGTGAAGTGAAACAGTGCATAAAACTTCCTAAGGTTGAAATTGCACTTACAATTTGAACAAATTGTGATCAAAAGCTCACTAATATCCAGTTCTATAAATTTAGAGCTTCCTAGCCCTGTGAGAGAAGAGAATGACTGTAGCATGTGCAAAGGGCCTCCTTTTCACTCTTCGGTAGGCAACAATAAGATTTACAGTTTCTACAATTTGAAAAAGTGATGCAGTATAAAATGTTAAGAATAGCTCTACTAAGGCCCATCAGTCTAGCATTTTGCTTTTTACAATGATCAATCGATTATTTTGGGTGGTTCACACAAGCATGAAATGAAGACCTATCCCACTCCTATCTCCCCACCCCACCCCTATAACTTAGATTTGGCGGATCCAGAGGTATTACTGAGTCTTGAGCACGTAAAGTCTTTGAAAGGCCATAAATATATCTTATCTGCTTTTAAAGGCCAAGTATCTCATTGAGGGTAACTGTTTTCAGAAAACTTTAAAATAAATCATATTGATAAGCTTCTTTCTCAACATTATGTTGTCCCTATACACAATATACCAATATATAATTATTTCTTCAGGAGTGCCAAACACTCCTTTTTGCAGCTGACCCTGCTATTTTTTGCCATCAAAAGCATCTTATTGTTCTAAATCAGGAAGTGATTTTTCCATAGAATAAAAAAAAACAACAACTTTCCATGCAGAAAACCAATGCAAGTTCTCTTCCAGGTTCTTGATAGCACAGCATACTTCCAGGTGGAGCTGCAGTAAAGCTCCCTGCTTCTTACACGGGGAGGGGGGGGGGATTGGTAGGAGTTGTATTTTACCAGCATCTGGAGTGAAAGAACTCAGAAGTTGATCAACTATTGATTGTGACACCATCCTGATGCTAAGTTTAAAAAAATAATAATCACCTACTAAATTTGTGTCTGTAACCATGTTTTCAATTATGTTTTTTTTTTTTAAAAAAACTCTCAATTTGCTTCTAAGTACTGATTACTATTTAGTCAAAGTAAAAACCAAAGGGGGTAGGTGGGTAGAAATCTTTGAAAATTTTCATGAGAATTTGATTTTTCTGTGTGTGTGTGTGTGTGTGTGTGTCTGTATGTCTCTGTGTCTGTGTGGTTGGCGCTGTGGAGTCAGGGTACTTTTTTTTTGAGGGGAGGGGGAGTTGCTGGAGACTGTCTGGACCAGCCCTTGAATTTTCTTGCCAAGATTTTCCAGAAGTGATTTGCCATTGTTGTTTTCTAGGGCTGAGAGACAGAGTGATTGGCTCAAGGTCACCCAACTGGCTTTGTGCCAGGGCATGCGCAGAAGTGTTTTCACGACGTCAGGGTCAGTGGGCAGGGCCTCCCGCCGGTTTTACTACTGGTTCTATAGAACCGATGTGAAACGGGGCCAACCCACCACTGCTTTGTGCCTAAGGCAGGTCTAAAATTTAAGTCTCCTGTTTCTAGCCTGGTGCTTTAACCACTCCACCAAACTGGCTCTCTAGAATTTTGTATTGACTGTACTATTATTTATTGTTTGTGACATTACAAGTGCCCAAAAAGTTAGTAGTAAGCTGAATGGTTTCTAAATCACATTTAAAACAAAACAAACATATCAATCTATCTATTTAATGTTTGATCAGGCCTCTGATCACATTTACTTTTAAAAGGCGCAATACCATTTTTTAAGTTTAATAACAAAAGTGTCCCTTTCCTACGATATACTCATCTCATCCCACTCCAGTGTTAAAAGTATTATAGGCTGAGAGCTGCATAGCTGCAGATGAATCATCCAGAATTGTTTGATGCTTTTCATAATTTATAACTGGGGACATTATTATTGCTTCCAAAGTCTGACCTTGCCCTTTGTGTTGCTCTCATGTACATATCAATGACTGTATTTATAGAAACGGACCAAAATGGTTTCATTTATAAAATTGCTACAATGCAATACATTTTTAGAAATGATCTAGAGGCTGCAGAACTGACACAAAATTCATAGGACTTGTCCAGGTTGGAGAAAACTGGCTTTCAAAATGTTGAGATTCTGACTCTCATCAGCCTAAGCTAGTCAAGCAATGACACTTAATGATGGGACTTGTAGTCCAACATCTGGATGGTATTTCTAGTTCATCCGAAGACTTTCATGGTCTCCTGATTCCTAATTGATGCAGAATACGTTCCAACTCTAATGCCTGAAATTATTATCCAAAATTTTCTTTGTTTAATAGTGTGGCCATGGGTTTTGGATTTCTTTTCCCACATGATCAAAACTATTACAGATAGTGTTAAAATACACCCTAGTTGTATTCAGTTCTAGTTTTACTAGCGGTTGTTTTCTTACCTGCTTATTCTTATACCACTACAATCTGATGCCAGGTTTATGTTCTGTATGCTATATTCCAGCTAAATCAGCCTTCCTAATCTGTGTGCTGAATTATTTGAAAGCACCAGGACTGGGGAAGGCTGCCCTAAGTTCAAGTAACAAGATCAGCAATTAAAACAATAAGCAAGACCTACCCAAACAGACATTTCCCTGTCTCTGTTTGTCTCAAAAAGTCTTTATCATCTCTCACCAATAAATAGGCTAAAAGTTGTAATTTAGCAACTGCCAGAAGTCCATTCTCCCACCCTCAAACCAAAGTTTTATTGTTTCCTTCAGTACCCAGAAATCTGCCCGGGTAAGGGGTTGCTTTAATATATAGGTCAAGACAGGGGAAATTGTGAATCAGAAACAACTCTGATTGGATGGAGGCATCCCTTTGGGACGCCATTTTTATTATTCCCTTGAACATGGCAATTTAAGCACTTTTCTTGAATATACAAAAGTAAGAGTGAAAGCTAATTCTATGTCAAACAGAGATGGATTCACCGTTAAAGGAATGTAATTGAACTCCTATTCAAAGGCCAGGGATTGAGAAGTACTTTTATGATGGGGCTGTGTCTTTGGGAGAGATTAGTATGGTTCAGAGTAATCACGAGGATTTGTTCAATGGTTATCATTCTATTAAGCTCAGTGGATGCTAAATCAGATCTGTAGAAAGCTTTCTGGGAAAACTGAAGACTTGACAGCTGTCAGGTGAAGTAACAATCCACTGTGAAATTCTTAATGGCAGGTTTTCTTTTTTGACCCCAGAAACTACTTCTTTTTATTGCAGGGAAGCAACCAAATGCTCCTTTGAGCTGTTGAGTCACATTGGTTTCACATCTCATTGACATCATGGAACCTTTGTTTCCGAAAAAAAATTGTTCCCAGTTCCCAGATAGGCACTGTGTAAATGAACTAGATTTTCTGGAATCACTAATCGGTGATTGGCTCACAGATAGAAACTGGGCGGTATCAGTGAAAAAGAGCAGGTGTATTTTTAGAGTACAGGGACCAGATTATTCATTGATGAAAGCTTGAAGGCTGTTCCATATTATGCTTAGCTTGTTGTGGCCCTAGGCAGTCATTGCAACTTCTGGGATAAAACATATGTTGCAATGTTCCATTCCAGTGTTGCTTTTTATCTAACTGCATCTCCAAAATTGTATTGCAGCTATTGTGCAAGTTAAGTATTTCCATGTAGCCTGTTAAATTGGCTTTTACCTCTGCATCCAAAATTCAGCTCAATAGTCTGCAATCCGTGATAAATTGTTTCAGTTTTATAACATCCTTCATGTATGTGTGTGTGTGTTTGTGTGCGTGGCAAATAGGTTTCCTATTGTTACTGAGCCATTCTGTAGAAAAATATTCAGCAAATGAAACTGTACTCTGAAGTACTAAATATGTCATTCAGTCTACTTTAGAAACTGATAATTTAGCTGCTCTATGCATGGAAATTCATTGTAGATTTATCTGGGGATATTTTTTTCCTTGTTCATTTCTTATTTTCAAAGAAAAGGACAAAAACTTAAACAAGCCTGTTATGAGAAGTGTATTCCTCTTTTATATGGTGATGAAACAGCTACACAACGATCCCTAATTATAATAACTGGCTTAAACTTCTGTAACCTTTTGTATACAGATGTATATCCATGGCTCTTATTAGTTATGTCTCTGGGAAAAAAGAAATACAGAATGTCAGCACTCATGTTGATATAAATCCATACTTTGGATTATTTTCAACTGCTTTTAGCAGCCAGTAACCAGCATTATATTAGCCGTGTTTCAGTCCATCAACAGAATGGGCTCAAGGAGCTAGCTCCAAACTGATGTATTGCTAATAGATACTGTTTTCATTCCAACCAGCACAGATGTGGAAATGGGCAAGAAATCAGAAATCTATCCAAGATGAGTTTTTCACTGCAGGCTAACTCCACTCAATGGGATGTAGATTCAGACACAATCAAAGAGTCCAAAGAATTGCTAAAAATGAAATGCGGTAAACCAGAGATTGGAACCAGCGATCTTTCTTTTTTTTTAAATCAGAATTATGCACTGAGAAACAATCCAGAATCAGGTTAATTGGCACTATGCAAGAAACGTCAGACAATTTCTTAATTCATGTCTATTCTGTGGTTGAGGTTCTTCAGCAAGAAGGCATTAACGTACATCTGTGTGCTTTCTCGTGAGCAAAACAATTGTGCCATTACATTCCTGCTCAAGGACAAGCCAATGAGTTCATAGGTATTTTGCACATATGTTTCTTTGCTCAAGAAGCTTACCTGGCTGTATAGATGTCTACTGAGAAGCAATATCACAAGTGCAACAAGTTGTGAGCTAAACGGTCTAATTCATTCCTGGCTCACATTATTGTGTATGCTTGGAATAATGCCCGAAGAAGGCTAGAAGTAGTAGATGTATAAAGCTTGGATCAGCATGTCCCCGGCATTGATTTATACATAAATTTATGTTGACAGTCATGATGTTTGGTAATGTAGGACAAAATGTGAGCACTAACATATAGGATAGTACCCAAAATAGTTTCCCCCCCCTCTACTTTTCAATTATGTGGCAAAAACTGCAAATCCTAGAACTAAATCTCAGCCCTTAAAATCTTTTATAAAACTTGTAAGGAAATTGTTGCAAGTTCTCCCCAATCAAGTTTTCTACCACAGCAGGGATATTAGATAAGAAAAAAAATCAGTTCAGAACAGCTCAAGTTTTTAAAGTAAGACGAGCCAACAATCATCTGGCATCACAACCACTGTCAAAAACTAGGATATTGTTCTTATACCAAGATTTCCATTGGTGCATGGGGAGAAATGCCTACAAAACTCAGGGAAAAGCACAAAACACATTCAGTATATGACTGTCCACTTGTCCTTTTAGGACTATAAGCAGACTTTCCTTATACATATTAGGCTTCTGCTGCCCTTCATGGGAAAAGAATATGTAAAGGGATTTACAGCCAACCAGAACTAACAAGCAAGTCTTACTTATTATCAGAGCAGATGGAGAAACCCTAGTTCAATGTGCAAAGCTTGGAATTAATACCTTCGCCCCAAAGAAGAGGCAACACCCTGCTTTCCACAGCTCTAAATAACTGGCCGTCTCATTTAAGTACAAAGTTTCATTACACAATCAGGAACATGAATGTTGGAGAAGTCATGAAGGCACTCCACCCTCAACAGGATATTCAGCAACAACACTGTCAGTTAATACAGAGTTTGCATCATAAGACCAAATTGCAATAACTAATAATTGGGTTCCCCTGATGCCACTGAAAAATTATATTTGCCACACCTAAGGAAGGAAGCCACAGATCTAGGGCACTAATCAGGTTGCTGAAATAAAAGTTGCATTACATATAGAAAGTGACCTAAGGAAAGAAAACAAAATGAGGGAGGTCGGTTTGACATCATGATCTGAAAGCTAAGATTACCAAGAATCATAAAATTGGAAAGTGATCACAGTGCTGATGGTGGGGATGTTCCAATAGAGCTCTTCTATCTGATTACTATTAAATGGGAGAGGCCAAGCATCTCTTTAATGATAGACAATCCTTTTTCCATAATATGCCTCGGTACCAATATGACAAGCAAGTGGGATAGTATACTAAGGGACATACGTTCTCCAGACCAATAAATAACAGAATATTTGGGCATTCCCAAATGCTGGGATTTCTACAGGATACCCAATAGGCACAGCATCCTGGGCAGCCACCCTTGATCCCTGCTCAACCTAATTTTTAAAAGTAATATTCTTTTGAAAATGGGAATTTAGCAGGCTGCATAGCAGGCAACCACCTTGAAGCATAATCTGGATTATCATCAATGCCAATGTGTCCCCTGTATACTCAAGAAGCTTCTTATAAAACAGGATAGTTGGAGTCCAAAGCTTTCTGTTCATGTACCCCTAGTAAAAGATAAAGAGAAGCTGAGGTGGCAGAATGCATGTTAGGAGACTAGAAAGATATCATCCTAAACAACCTTGCCTTTTGCCTGATGGTAAATGGATAGTTTGCTATTGGTCGTATCTTCTTTGGCAGCCATCTTGTGAGTCCTTTTGCTAGTAGAACAATCAAGAGGTTCTATTAGGTTCCCAAATTTAGTGGTCTTTACAGACAGAAGTTCTACCAGAGGACAAAATCCAAGCCTGTGAATTTGTTTTTTTTAACTTAATTATGCCTTTTTTCTAACTTCAACAATACTGGTTTGAAAGCCAAGGGCCTTTGTTTGTTTTTAGATATGTTTTTCTGTTTGTTTATTTTCCCCACAGTGTTGTACTATTATTGCTTGATTGCGAACAAGAAAGACTTTCCATTTTTCCTTTTTTTGTGTTAAGCTTTAGACAAGGTTATTGTTATATATTATTAATCAGAACTCTGGCAAGGTTATCCATAGAGATCCAGATAGATTTAGAATGGCAGAATATATTTTCCTTTGCCTTCCCAAATGCCATTTTGGTGGTTATCTCCTGTTAATATTAAGAGTGGAAATCTGAGCTGACAGGGCATCACCATAACAAATGTCTATGCTGTTCTCTAACTAAACTCTATGGCTTCCTCTCTTAGTTTTTTTTTCCTCCTAACTTCCTTTCACTGGGAACTCTCCATGTGGAAACCTGAAATAGATATTTCAAATCTAAAAAATATATATACATAAATAATTTCCCCCCTATTTCTCATTCTTTACTGAAAATAATAACTGCAATACAACTACTACTACAGTTAGACATCTTTGAGTTTCCTTTGTTTTTCTTGAGTGGATAAATGCATTGAAATCTTCATTTGCAATTGAAAGCTATCTTTGTAGTCTCCAGTTTTTGATCACAGATGCAATTTGGTGGCTACTTCTATGTACAAACAAAAAACTTGAGGGGAAATGGCCTTTCCTCCAAATCACATCTAGTTTAGTAATTTGGGTTGCCTTATTGCAACAAAATCCAATGATCTACATTCTTGAAAGAAAGAAAGAAAGAAAGAAAGAAAGAAAGAAAGAAAGAAAGAAAAGAAAAAGAAAAAGAAAAAGAAAAAGAAAAAGAAAAAGAAAAAGAAAAAGAAAAAGAAAAAGAAAAAAAAACACTAAAAGAAGCCAGAAAATATTGCATTCTTGTGGAGGTGTCTGCTTTTATAATAGAGCTAACAGGTATTTCACATATTTAAAATGGAATGCCTGATCCTGTCTCTCCTTTATAAATTTCATATATTGTACAGAAGACAGAAAGACACAAGACAAGCTGAGTGTGCAGTCAGAATATAATTATACTGTTTCATGCAATCGGAAACCTTGCACCATGCCAATGCAAAACTGGCATTAGTTTTATTAAAAAGAGAGAGAGATATGTATTTTGATGTGAGACTAACACATATAATATGCCTTTTAGCACTCATAGGTTTATAGGAACTACAGTTTGGTGGCACAAAATTCATGTAGATTGTCTGCCAGACATTTTTTTTAAATAACCAGGTCAATTTAGAACTAGAAGTAAAACAGTAAATGGTGTATTGTTCTACATTACATCATCCCAATTAAAGAAGCATTGTATTGTATCCTAGCTCAGTCTTCCTTAACCTAGGTATTCTTCATATATGTAGATTTCAATTTCCAGAATTACAGATATACCGGTACCTAGTCCTTGACTTATGGCCACAATTGAGCCCAAAATTTCTGTTGCTAAGCAAGACAGTCATTGAGTGAATTTTGCTGCATTTTATGACCTTTCTCGCCACATTTATTAAGTGAATCACTATAGCTGTTAAGTTAGTAACATGGTTATTAAGTGAATCTGGCTTTCCCAGTGACTTGGCTTGCCAGGAGGTTGCAAAATGCATGCCAAGCATCCAAATTTTGATTATATGACCATTGGGATGGCTGCAACAGTCATATGTGTGAAAAATAGTCACAAGTCACTTTTTCAGTGATATTCTAACTTCAAACGGTCACTAAACAGATGATTGTAAGTTGAGAACTACCTGTAGTACTTGACTTATTATCATAATTGAGTCCAGGATTATTGATGTAAGTGATTGCACTAATAAATTGAGCCAGCAGCTAACTAGATCCAATTTTTTGACTTTTTGGTTGTTGTTGTTGTTTGTAGGAGGTGTTAAGTGAATAGCACATTTGTTACATGAATCCATTTTCCCCAATGGATGTTTTATGCCAGAATCCAGTAGTAAAGACCAGAAGCTGGCAAAAAATGGCGCAAATCATGGTCATGTGACCAGGAGAGTGCTGCAAGTGGTCATAAAGATGAGCTGGTTGCCAAGTGGCCAAAATGTCATTACATACCGCAGGATGGTATGTGCGGCCATTGTAACTTTGAAAATGGGTTGTATGTAGTTTTGGAAAGGTCTTGTTGAGGAGAAAATAGGAAAGTGAGTTGGATATGTTCACTGCCTTAAGTTATTTGTAAAAAATAAGAAAGTTACTAAATAAATAAATGCATAAATATATAAAATAACTTTGAAAAGTTATGGCTGCAGCTCGGGGAGTCAGAAGAATATCTGCTGGGCAAGTCACTTACAGGGTTGATATGAGGGGTCCTTGGTGTTCTCTGAGTTTGGTTGTTTTCTTGCAGATATTTCATTACCCAAACTAGGTAACATCATCCATACTAGTAAGGAATGGCTTTTATATTCAGTTTATATTCTAGTGGATTGCCCTGTCATTGTTGGTGGGGGTTGGGTCTTAGAGGTTCCTTTGTGCACTAATGATGCTTTCTAGTTTGGGTAATGAAATGTCTGCAAGAAAACAACCAAGCTCAGAGAGCTCCAAAGACTCCTCAAGTCGCTTACAGTCTCATCCGATGACTAGCGACCCTGTGACTAACTTCAATGTCCAAACAACATCATGGGATAGGATTGCTCAGTGAAAGACCTTTCTCTCTGTGTGTTTTTGCAACTCTCTTTATTTCCTACACCCCTCCTGTATATTTTTACCAAGCTAAATTGCTCTAATTGTGCATCATCATTTTGGAAGTGACTCTCAAGGGTGAATTGGACCAGCTGAAGTCTACTCTCTGCTGTTGAGTAGTGAGGAAAGAAAAGGAAGCCCGTCCTTCAGCAACGTTTCTCACATTAGAAGGACACCTTTATATTCTTTTTCAGAACCATGTCATTCGTCTAGGAGAACTTGGGAGAATTTTGATTGCTGCATAATTACCTCAAGCAGCTCCTAAACAAGTATATCCTGTTTTGCTTCCTGTATGCTCACAAGGGCAGCTCATCTGAATGCTTGATAGTCTTCTAGCTTAAGGAAGAAAATATTCAGGGTCATTTCTAATGGCAGTTTTAAACCTACACTTCCTCAGCAGCAGGACTCTTTAGCCCCCCAACTATCAGCGGACAATTGTCCCATTGTTTACTTGTTAGTCAGAAACCACATTACGTGCTTTTGTTTTTTTCATTCGATAGGGCATTTATAATCCTAATAGCTTTGTAAACCTCCATATGTTTCCCAGAGGACTCAAATCTTTGCTAAATAGATTAACATCACCCAGGCTGGATGCTATTTGTGACAGGGTTCCGCCATCATTTGCATTTTTTAAAGAAAAGAAAAAAGAAAAATAAGTTGTCAATGCTTACATTTCCAGATAAATAAAATTTCAAATGCAGATGCCTTATTATCATTACAGGATGAAAAATAGGCTGCTGATGGATAATTCAGGAACACTGTGTTAGCATCACTCATCTCATTACACATTACAGTATTTTTTTAAAAAAAATATATTATTATTAATGGAAAGAAAAAGAAGAGGGAGGGGAGGGAGACGTTGAAGACGGGTAAATCAGGTGACTTCACAAACATTCAAGGAACACACATGCCACTACAAATTAACCATTAGTAATGCACAGCATTCATCTTTTCTGTCACACACTGTGGGAAACATGCCTTATTAGCATGGCACCATAGAGTAATGGTATCTCCGACTTAACATGCTGGATAAAAAGGAGAGCAAAGGCAGACAAGCGGAGACCCAGGCACCCGGCTGTCCTAACATTGGACTACTTCCTACCCCCCCTCCCTGGTTCTTACTCCCCCTTCTCATTCCAGATTTACGCTTGCGATTTAAGAAGGCCAAAATACAATAATCCTGCAACCTAAAATGTGTGGCCTGGCCTATGCATCTCAGCCTGCCCTGGAGTTTGCATCGTGCGGTGGAGTTTGCATTTTTAATCAGCTTTAAGCATAAAGCAGACAATGAACCCCGTTGCTGCTGCCGTTTTTCCCCATCCCGTTCCCTCACTGCTGTTTCTCATTGCCTTTGAATTTGAATAATACATGGCACACTGGGGCCCTTCAGGGAACCCAGATGTCAAATTATAGGCTCTATCCTATTGTGATTTTGTCCCCTCCCCATAGCAGTGAGGTTCATTGTTAATTCCCCACTTGAGGTTCAAATCTTAGCAAAGGAATCTCCAAGTTTCATTTGATTGTGAACCAGGTTTGTATTGTCTCCCCCTGCTCAAGCAAAACCAACTCAGTTTCCCTTTTTAATGTTGCATTTGTGCTCTTATAAAGTAGCGTTTTCAACACATCCTTACAAAAAAGACTGAGCTTGCCAAAGGCTGCTCGCATCTGATTCCTGGACAGTCTATAAAAAAGTCACGAGAAATGATCATTTCTTCTTACCTGACCCTCCCTCTTTCCAGGCTGTTTTATTTAAGAAATCAGAAGCGTATTTCACAAACCCTTGGCCAACTAAAAAGCAAACTTTTACAACACAGAAGTGCCTTTCAAGGGGAGGGTAAAACCTATGGGTTGTTTCGCTGGCTTCTTTTAGAACAAACTTGTAAAAATAAGAGATCTCTAAATGCCATCCAATTTAGTAAAAGCTAATGTAGCGGCAAACTAGAGCCTCCCACTGAGCTAAAAGCAGAGTTGGTATTTTAAATGTTATACTGCTGTAACCTAAGCGGTAGAGGTAGAAGGGTGGGGGGAATTCATGACACAATGTAACCCAACACAGTATATTTCCTCAGCATAAACAAAATCAAACAGGGAGATTGGGAAGTTTGGTCTAGTACCAACTCCAGTTTCAAAATAATTGAAGATTTCTGAGAAACATACTTAACACAGAATAATGGATAAATCAAGAGCTACGTGAAGCCAGAATATACCAGGGCTGGTTTTAGAATGTAAGCAGAAAGTCTTAACTTAATAAAAGAATGGATTAATAATAGGAAAGCAATACCTTCTCTAAGGCAGCCCAGCAACATGTACTCAGCTAGGATAAGGCCTAGTAGTCAGCTTTGTTTAGAAATGATGTGAAAGATCAGGATTTTTAGTAATGGAACTTCATGTTGCTATTGCACGACCAATCAGAATAGAGCTGGAAGGGACCTTGGAGGTATTCTAGTCCAACCCTCTGATCAAGCAGGAGATTCTATACCAGTGATGGCGAACCTTTTTGGCACTGCATGCGTTTGGGCTGCAACCCGGAAGAGGAGCTTCCCAAGGTGTATGCGCCCACCCAAAAATGAATTTCTGGTTTCAGCTATTAAACTTCCGGTTTCAGCCAGCTATTCTTCTGGGTTTCTGGCGTGCATGCACACAGGATGATCAGCTGGCCGGCACGCATGCTAATGAAGGAAAATAGAAGACCAGCTAGAAGATCTTCTAGTTTCCGACACTGCTGCATGCAAAAAAGCCAGCTAATCATCACATGTACATGCGTGCCAGAAACTGGAAAGGGGAACAGGCTACACCGTGCATGCCAGGCAACATGGCTCCATGTGCCACTTTGGGCATGCGTGCCATAGGTTCACCATCATGGCTTTATACCATTTGATTGCCATGAAATGAGTAGAAACTATGAATTCTAGGTGTTGATCTTTGATCAAAGTCTAGTATTAATCCCAAAGGTGACTTTTTTCAAGAGGCAACTGGAGTTTCTGGTTTTTCTTTGAAGATGTTTCTTTTCTCATCCAAGAAGCTTCTTCAGCTCATCAAAGCTTTGATTCAGCTTCTTCAAAGAAAAAACAGAAACTCCAGTTGCCTCTTGAAAAAGCACTTTTGGGACAACCATGACCTGGATGACTGAAAATCTCCACAGACCTCTAGTATTAATGCTATCCTCTGTCAAAACTCTGTTTTACAATTTTCTTCGTTTATGAAAGCATTTTCTATTAGTCGTCTACATTTTCAGGATGCTTTAGACTGGGTTCTCCAACCTTGGCAATTTTAAGACTTGTGGACTGGCTGAGGAATTCTGGGAACTGAAGTCCACAAGTCTTAAAGTTGCCAAAGTTGGAGAGCCCTGTTTTAGAATTTTTCTTCGATTTCTTTTAGTGGTGTTTTTGAGCTCCCCTTACTGGTACATGTTGCATTCTGACAAACGTCTCCGTAACTCTGGTGTAGCCTCCCTGCCTACTTGCCTCCGTTTCCCAGCTGGAAACTGTTCCATAGGAAAATTCCTTTCTTTCTTTTTTTTTAGCATCCTATTTAGATGAAGAGAAGGATACCCAACAAAAGAACGTGCATACTTAGAGCCTTTAACCACTTTCTATCTGAGGAAATGTCACTATTTCTTCTCTTTGACAAAATACTATTTTCTATTAAACTGAATTAAGAAGAATTCAGAATCTGAGAATTGGGCACCAAAACACTAGCTAAAATACAATAACCAATAAATAATGAGGACCCGGATTGTGGAGGCAATAAGCTGACTATGTATAAAAAAGAACACCGCTTAGGCCGGGCCAAAAGCCCTACTAAGCAGGTATATACAAAAGTATGACGGCTATTGCTTAACGCATTGTAAGCCGCCCTGAGTCTCCGGAGAAGGGCGGCATATAAATTGAACCAATAAATAAATAATACAATAAATAAATAACCTGGGTTGTCAACACTGGGGTGGGGGGTGGAGACTGCTTTTTCCTCTCACCCATCCCCACAAGCACTGATATGTTAAAAGAAAGTCATACTAGGAAAAAAATCTTCAGTCAATCAATACTCATATGTCTTGCCCATTTTGTGTTATTATCAGAGCTGGCAGGTCTTCCTGGTGTTTGCTACCAAAAGTAAGTGCTTTACCATATGTTCATTTTCACAATAACTCACAAACCCTGTCCAACTGCAGAGGAAGCACCCCAAATACAGTAGACGTTGTGGTCTATATAACCTCTATTCACAGCCAGGAATTTCTATCCCACCGTTTTTCTCAGCCTGAAACAGTAACAGCTGCAGTTACAAGCTGCTGCGTATCTCACCTTTGTTTTTGCTCCTACGTTTTAGCTCTCCCATTGTGCTTTACACATGTTAAATATATTACTTTTTTTAAAAAGGGGGGGGGGGACAAGAATTAACAGCTTTCATTATTTAAAACTGGACTAATTATATTTAAGTACCAAAAGAGGGGGAAAGAGAGAGAGAGAGAAAGAGAGAGAGAGACAGGAAGGCTGGTTCTAAGGAAGAAAAGCTGCTTCTATTTAGCCAGCTGCTTCTATATAATGCAAAGATTGAGGAAATAACCTGGTTAAATAACATTTTTATAGTGTTTTTTCTGTCAAAGCACCTGGTCTGCCCTAATATGGAGAGAACCATACACATAGTTCGAATCCAAGTAAGGGTATGGCTAGCTGATGAGAGCTAAATAGCTTGAAATAGATCTATACTGATCTCCCTTTATTTCTTTATCAGCAAATATAAATTTGATTATATATAACTTTTAAAAAGACATGCTCTCTCAGGTGGCACTGGATTGAAACTTCAGTAGTTCTTGGCACTAACCATGTTTGGGACAAATAGGTATTGATTGGAGCCAATAGATTTTTGAAGGCCACAGTTTACCAATGGATGAAATCTTTTCCTAGCCTGTCCTTAGTTCTCTGATACGAAATAGAAATTAGTTTATTAATGTCTGCTTCATTTCTTCAATGAAGTTCAAAATAGTTTCTTAGGAGTGCAAACAATAGGACATGATAGACCATTTTTCTCCAGCATTAGAGTTGGTTAAACAGCTAACCTTGGCTCCACATATTTGTTTACTTAGAAAATTTATTTTGTCGCCTACTCGCACATGGCAACTCAAAACAGCTTACATGACATAAAAGCACAATATAAAAGAAATAAAAATAATAAAATAATAAACCCCACCTCCCACCCCACCCAGTGACAACACACATTCATACCAGCCATTTAATGAGCTCCATCCCACTCTGGGTTCCCCAGGCCGACTGACAGAACCACATATTGTCTAATGTCTAATATAAGACATTAGAACTATGATATTGATTAACATGAAAGGGTGATCTTGTATCAACTTAGGACATTCAAGTACCCTGAAATGCAATTAGGCAATAAACTAATTATTAAGCAATAACAAAGAGACAAAAATAAAAAAACCCAGTTACTATAAATGGTAAATAGGCTTTGCTTCTTTCCAATACTTGAAAAGAACTTCACTATGGAGTCCCAAACAGGTCAACTCAAAACAACTGTCATTGAAAGAAGAAGAAAAAAAGAGTATAGTTACCTGCAGATTGAATTGTAGTAGAATTTCATTTTATAAATATGCCACCGTTATGGCAACATTACAGCAGAACATATTCCTGGTTTTATGATATCAAAATTGGGCCTGCGCTAAAGCAAAATTAAGCTGCCATATTAGAATAACAGAGTTGGAAGGGACCTTGGAAGTCTTCTAGCCCAATCCCCTGGCCAGACAGGAAACCCTACACCACTTCAGACAAATGGTTATCCAACATCTTCTTAAAAATTTCCAGTGTTGGAGCATTCACAACTTTTACAGGCAAGTTGTTCCACATATTAATTGTTCTAACTGTCAGGAAATTTCTCCTTAGTTCTAAGTTGCTTCTCTCCTTGATTAGTTTCCACCCATTGCTTCTTGTTCTACCCTCAGGTGCTTTGGAGAATAGTTTGACTCCCTCTTCTTTGTGGCAACCCGAGATATTGGAACACTGCTATCATGTCTTCCCTAGTCCTTCTTTTCATTAAACTAGACATACTCAGTTCCTGCATACCCTGTTCTTCATATGTTTTAGTCTCCAGTCCCAATAAATATTTATTTATTCATTATTTATTTATTTAGAAAATTTATATTGCTGCCTATTCGCACATGGCGACTCAAGGCAGCTTACAGGAATATAAAAACCTCCTATATAAAAAATAAAACTAATAGAAGAAAATAATCAAATAATCAAATAATATAATAGCCCCCACCAGTGGTGGGTTTCAAAATTTTTTATTACTGGTTCTGTGGGTGTGGCTTTGTGGGCGTGGCATGGGTTTATGGGCGTGGCAGGGGGAGGATACTGTAAAATCTCCATTCCCTCCCCAATCCAGGGGAAGGTTACTGCAAAATCCCCATTTCCTCCCAATCAGCTGGGACTTGGGAGGCAGAGAATAGATGGGGGTGGGGCCAGTCAGAATTTTTACTACCGGTTCTCCAAACTACTCAAAATTTCCGCTATCAGTTCTCCAGAACTGGTCAGAACCTGCTGAAACCCACCTCTGGCCCCCACCCCATCATCTATTCCCAATGACAACACATCACACAAGTGGGCTCCATCTTGCTCTGGGTTCCCCAGGCCCACTGGCATATACAGTGGAAAAACAATTTATTTTTATTGTGCTTATAGCTCTCTGGTTTTGTGGGAGCTCAAAATGGTGTATATGAAAAGAGGTGCTCCCTAAATTTTATTCCTCCAACACTTTGAGGTGAATTGACCTGGAAAGGAACAACTTGCTCAAAGTCACTCAATGAACTATAACCTAGTCTTCTGTGTACAAGGCTAAATCAGTGTATTACAACAGCTTTCACGTTCTACCAGCAATGTTTTGTTTTCTTTACTATTCCACATCTGTCTTTCATTAACAGGAAAGAGACTCCCTTTTCATGTCCCACTTTTTATGGGGGAAACACCTACAAGACAGGAAGCCTTAGACCTTTCTTTGTCCAGGGTAGAAGATTTTGGTGCTATACCAGAGGCTGAAAAGTCTCATAATGAACTAAGTAGCTTTTACCTTTTAAGTCTTCTCCATAGGCACCCCATTTCCTCCAACTATAAAACACAGGTAGTTCTCGACTTACAACAGTTCATTTAGTGACCATCTCAAACTTACAACTTACACTGAAAAAAGAGACTTTTGGCCATTTTTCACAGTTACAGCCTTTGTAGCATCCCCGTGAGCATGCAATCAAAATTCAGATGGTTGGCAACTGGTTCATACTTATGACCATTGCTGTGGCCCAAGGTCATGTAATCCCTTTTTGCAACCTTCTGACAGGCAAAGTCAATGGGGAAGCCAGATTCACTTAACAACTGGATCACTAACTTATCAATGGCAGCAATTCACTTAGCAACTGTGGCAAGAAAGGTCGTAAAATGGGGCAAAACTCACTTAACAAATGTCTCGCTTAACAACAGAAATTTGGGTCTCAATTGTGGTCGTAAATTGAGGACTACATGTACAACCAATACTGGAATGAGATATGTGTTGTTTTTGTATATAATTTATTGAACACTTATTCTATTTCCTCAAATTATTTATGTCTCTCCAGGAACTGTATCTTAGAGTCCTTTTTTTGTGCAATGTAGAATACAAGAAAAAAGAAAGAAACCGAAATGTTGCTCTTAATATTTTATAAAATTTGCAGAATGAACACCCATGCCATCACGTTGGTGATTATAATCCGGGAACAGTATTGTTGTGTTGTGGCAAATACATGTCAGGTGAATAAACATGTTTTTCCACATGCAAACTGTAATTACTAAAGGTAGATTCATAGCAAGGATAGGAAAGGATGAACTAATATAGTTGTTACTTTCCTGCTTCTTTAGGAAGAGTTTTGTATCTATGCTTTAGTCCAGTGGTGTGACAGCAAGTAGGGCTGAAGGGTCTGCATAAGCAGGTCACAGGTCACAGGTCGCAGGTCAGAGATTATAGGGTTGTGTGGGAGAGAGTGGGGGAGGGAGGGAGAAAGAGAGAGAGAGAGAGAGAAAGGAGAAGATGAGGGTGGAATCGGGGGGTAGATGGGAAGCTTTTCCAATACTTCAAAGCAGATTTGACTTTGACCTCCCAATCACTCTACCATCCATGTCTCTTGTTGTGTGTCCCTACCAGAGAGCAGCCTCTCTTTTGGGAGGCCTCCAGCTTATGAGAAGCTGCATCATAAACAGGAGAGCCAGATGGCAGCTTTGTAGATTTAGGATGGTGGGAAGAGAGAAGAGCTGGGTTAAAGGGAGAGTGATCTGTTCCGCCTGAAGATAATGGCAATGTGTGTGGTGTCCCTCTCCCTCTATGTACGAATATGATAAATGCCATGCACGGAAGTGTCTCTGTGTGTGGGTGTACGGAACGTCGCATACCCTTGAAGCCAAATGGGTATGTGATTATTAAATGAAGAGTTTTGCCAAGTGCCAAAAACAATCCCTGTCCCTCTCAGAATTACAACCTTCTTCAAAGCCATCTCTTCTAGAGGTTTATTTTCCAAAAGTAGATGAGAGAGAGAGAGAGAGAGAGAGAGAGAGAGAGAGAGAGAGAGAGAGAGAGAGAGAGAGAGATAGAGAGATAGAGAGAGAGAGAGAGAGAGAGAGAGAGAGAGAGAGAGAGAGAGAGAGAGAGATCACACACGCACCCCAGACACATAAGTTACTTTCATTTAGTAAGAATATCTCTCTGAGGGCAACACATAAGCAGCCATAAGCACTCATCCAAGACTAACCATGGGTATTAGGAATTCCTAGCTGCCACTTTTACACCGTGCTGTCGTTTATTATTTGCTCTAAATCAAAGCTGAATACCACTGTGTCTGTTAGAAAATCATTACAGCGCCATTAAAGCTGGAGTTGCAGGCTTTGAGAACAAGATGTATGCCGTCTGTGTGTCTCTCCATCTGTGTGTGTGTGTGCGTGCGTGCATGTGTGTCTGTTCTGCCTCCCCTGATTATCTGCACTAGTTCTGGTCAAGAGATACAGCTGTCATGAAACACTCAACAGATGGCAGTTGCCAGGTGATGCCTCATCCATATTTGGATGCACTGGTGACATCTGAGCTTGTGCCTTCATAAACGCTCTCGAGCCGTCGCTTTCATTCCCATAATGCAAAGCTACACAATGCAGAGAGTGACAACATTCATCTTTCTTAGGAATGGAGATAAATGGAACCACCCTATGAAAAGCACTGGGTAAAATGCTCAAATTTATTGTCCTTTAAAACTTTAACTGGTATAGAGAGTGGCAGCTGGGAGAAAAAAAAAGAGGAGAGTCTGACAAATTGGGAGATGGATCCCTTTGTTATGGAGACAAGAACAGTGGTAAACGCCTGTTTTACGTCTTAAAAGGGTCTTTAAAGATTGATTTAACTCACCCCAAAAAGAGAGAGAGAAAAAAAACCCCCAACCATCACAGCAATTTCTCTCCAGATGCAGGAAACTGCTCGGAAGCCAAGAGCTTTGGAAAGCAATTGTACTGATCAATTTCTTTGAAAAGAAAATTAAAACAACCAAAACAATTCATGATTTCCTGGGGCCTCTTAGGCACTGGAAGTTGCTTAGTAGTTTTTGGTTTAAATTAAGTTTTTAATGTTAATTCATATTGGATTCTGGATGCTCTTCAAGCTGATGGTTTATGCTAAGGAAGGAAATGGTACCAGTTTAAAACAGCCCCTTTTTCAGGGACTTCCAAGTCATTGTTTTCTAGAACTGTATGAAAATTTACAGCTAAACTGGACTGAGTGTTAGTAAACTTTATATGGACGTCTGTCTGGGGCTAATGTAAATATTTTATAGGCACATGTGCATTTTAATTGCCTAAAAAACTTTTTGAGAACACAGATATGCACTCTCTGTCCAAGGGCCTAGTAACTTGGGTAATTTTCCAGCTCTTTTCAAAACTACGGTATGTCAAATCCATCTACGGTTCTATTCCTATAATTTTCAAGATCCATAATAGTGCTTTAAAAATAAATGTACTACCTTATCTGAGTTCAAACCTTAAAGGACAAGAAAAAGAAATCTATCTGGATCTGTGTTTGTTCCTCAAGCCATGATTGTAGAAAGGAACTGAAATTTGAGCCCGAGTGATTGTTTTAGCTTATTTATTCTATAGAGCAGTTTGCAACTCTGCCAAAGTTAACTGTTGGATAGGCCTCTACAGCCAGACTAAGGTAGGAATTCAAGAATGCAGTTGTTGAAGTAGGCATTTTGTTTGTTTTGTTTTGTTTTGTTTTTGATTCTGGGGTGGTTCTGTGTTTCTTTCCACTATTTCTAGAACAACCTGATCTGAAGGACTGTTTTTTTTGTTTTGTTTTTTTTAGAAACAAATTGCAACGTGGTCTTTTCTTCCTGCATTTTCTGGGGGAACTTGATCAAAAAGAATCATTTCCAAAATTAATGGAACTGCCCTATCAAAAAGACTGTGAAATTCTCAGATTTATTCCCCTTTAAAACCGTAACTGATATAGAGAATTGCAGCTGGGGGAAAAAAAATGGATAGGCTGACAAATTCTTTTAAAAGGTGGGGAAAACAATGAGTCATAATGATATTACTATTAACTGGTCTGTTTACCAGAAAAGTAGAGTTACCAGATCTGCGCTGCATCTCTTTCTTTCAACGATGCACCTTTGCTAAGGGGTCCCTGCTTGGACCAAAAGCTTCCTTCTATGCAGGGGTGGGCTTCAAAATTTTTAGCAAGGGGTTCTCTGCCCGGTTGCTGGGTGGGCATGGCCATGGGTGGACGTGACCTAGTTGGCGTCCTGCACCACGGTGGTGGTGGAGGCTGTTTTCCCCCTTCCTGGGCTCCAGAGGCTTTCTTTGAGCCTCCGGGAGGGCAAAAATGGCCTCCCCAGGCTATGGATGCCCTCTGAATCCCAGAAACGGGCCCATTTCCAGCCTTCCCGAACTTCCAGTAGGCCCATTTTTCACCCTCTCTGAGCCTCCATGCGCGCCCTGCACTTACTTGCATCCAATATGGGCTGTGTGGGGATTCCTGGGAGGGGCGGGGTGGGTTGGGTGGGGCTAGCCAGGAGTGGGATTTGGGGGTTCTCCGAACTGCACAGAATCTTAGCTAGAGGTTCTCCCGAACCCCTGTGGACCCCCAGCAGCCCATCCCCTGCTTCTATGTTCTACATCAACGAGGTTATAGTTTCCCAGAGTAAAAAAAATTCTCTGTGCATTTGGTTTTGTGTAGTCATGATGAGACCGAGTTCTGAATCAAGTTAGGCACGACTTGATAGCTTGTAAGAGTTCTTCAATTGATCTAAAGTGCAATCAAGTATGCTGATCATTTCAAATATTTATACTGTATAATGTAGAATGAAACAAAAAAAAAATCAAACCAGGTTGGTTTTTTTAAAAATGCAGGTTTCACAAGCATATTTCACCAAGTTATAGCAGCACCCAACTGACCTTACCTAAAGTTAGAAGTCAAGGAGCATGAGGCCTGGAGAATTACCATTATTACTGAAAACTCCAGCAGGAAATTTAAAAAAATTACAAATATTTTGGAAGAAACAAATCTATCTGTAGGAGTGGGACTGAGAAACACAACTTGCAATCTGCTGTTTCTTACTTGCATGCAGTGTGGCAACCCAGACATACTTGTGCAGTCACTTCCAGGCACCAATTTATCATTTGGGACATCTTTCTGGATGATCTAGGAACAGTGCCTATGAGAAGAAGGCCACGTCAAACCCCACTTTATAGCATTCTCTGGAAAACTAGAGGAATAAAATGATCGGGAGTTGAGTTCAAGCTTGTGGAGATTATGTAAGTGTTTATTATTTTTAAAAACTGGAAGAAAAGTATAGCATTTGCTTGACAAGAATTGGATAAGTCCGGAAAAGAGAAAATAATGTATTCTTGCTCTTAGGTCTATACAAGCATCCCTTAAAAAAGAAAATAACAAAACAAAACCAATAAATACTCAACGTAACCAGGTGGGAAGCTAGACACAAATATCACGCAATAAAAGAGTCCTTTGTCTTACTTGTCTATTAGTCAGATATTGGCTGATTTCTGCTTAGTCACCTGTGGAATCCCAGACTACATTCATTCAGGTTGTTGGTGTGGCGTTACCTTTTTATTCTGTTAATATTTTACCATACAAAATCTAAAGCAGTGGCAAAACACTGATGTGGCTGATTGCAAGAGGACCACTGTTGTTTTAAGTTGACAAATGAGTAATGTTTTAGCATTGAATACAAGTCATCTTTCATTATACTGTGTTCAAACAAAAACAGCAGCTATGAAGGTAATAGTAATACTGAACATCTAACTGAAGCAAAAGAAAATATTTTTTAATTGTCTGTACCCATGTACCCATGGGTGTTTCATTTAAGCTTTCTCGACATGAAAAAAAAAGATAAAAACGAAAATATTTCACCAAGTGAATCATGCCCGAATTAAAAATTGAACTCAGTTCATGCCTCTCAAAGTTGGCAAGAAAACAATTCATTTTTCTTCTAATTATAAAAATTAAAATAATTCATTTTGACAATTAGCTAGCGCATATGGGAAATAACATTGAATCAAGATCAATTGTAATGTCATTCAAAAACCACCTCACATTTCACTTAATTCATATTTTGAATTAATGGAAAGGCTTCTTTTGACTACTAATTGAAAAGAGAGAAAACTTCAGAAATGTTTTTTGCCTTACATGACAAACTTTATTCTTTGTGGATTCTTTTTGTTTTCGGTTACTTTTCATCAAATCGTTGTAGGGGAACAGTAAGTTGATAGGGGGAAAAACAGAAATATAATAAGTAGAAATATTATCAATTAAGTCACTTTCAAATTCCTCTAGCCCCCTGCTCTGCCACACCCTCAAAAGCTTTCTTAATGCAATAATCTTTTGTTTTCATTCTGTGCTAGTTGAGCTTCAGCAGAAAGTAGATTAAAACAAACTGCGTGTACTTTAATTTCTAACAACATCTGTACATTAGGGTTTGCCATACAAAGAAGCAGATTATATGAACTTTCATTAAAATCACAGTGCCAGAGAACAACTGTTGCCTGGTTACAATTACAAGTAATCTCTGGATGGTCTAGCAGAGATCAAAGTTATTTTTCTTTAAAACATTGTGTTCATTATAAAAAAAAAAAAACATACTGAGCAGGGATTCTTACAAAAAGGACCTAAGCAATTGAAAAGTAAGCAAATGGATGATGTTCCTGTCATGGAGTCTGGTCAACTTGCCATTTGTCTGCTGCGATAAAAATTACTGCAACGGTGATGCGCCTTAAACGGTGCAAATTTTTTTGAGAAATTAATTAAGAAGAAGAATCAACTTTGATCTAGTCAGTAATGTTTCTTTCAAGGTAGTAGGGTAAGGACACATAGCTTGCACGTAGTTCTGAATCTCCCTCTGCCGCAAAAAAATAATAATAACAAATTGTCAAATTTTAGTGTTAATGCAGAGAGCTGCCACATTTCTGCAGTGAAGAAGAAAGTGCAGGAATAAAGCTGTTTCTCCCACTTTTGCGCTGTGTCAGCTACTGTAGTTTCTGACCCACTTACCACTTCTAGTAAACCAACCATAAAAATTGCTTACAATACCCCAAAATAATACAAGCCCAAGTGGATCAAAGTGCTATAGGGTTACCACCACCCTATGCTGGACCTTACATGCCTTGCTGCTTATTCTTTTCCCCAATCATTTTCCTAGTTCCTGAAGCTGCTAAGATCACCTTGGTGCTTTCAGAAGGTCCTTGATCTTCTCCATTCTTCTACTGATTCTCGCTCTCTCCCCCCCCCACAACTTTTCTAATTCCAATAGCAATAGCACTTAGACTTATATACCGCTTCACAGTGCTTTATAGCAGGGGTGGGATTCTACTGGTTCGGACCAGTTCGGGTGAACTGGTAGCTCTGATGATCAGCTGGGAATGAACTGGTTCACTCTGACGATCAGGTCGGGCCACCCACCTGCTCCTGTGCTTTACTTATCTTTATCTTCTCAGCTGATTGGCTTGACAGAGCAGATTGCTGTGACTCAGCTATGTTACTCCCAAGTGGTAACACAGAAGGCTAGTATTTGTAAAATTGCACACATGCACATAGCATGGAATCACCGAACCGGTTGTTAAACCGGCAGCATCCCACCACTGCTTTATAGTCTTCTCTAACTAGTTTTACAGAGTCAGCATATTGCCTCCAACAATCTGGCTCCTCATTTTACCATCCTCGGAAGGAATGAAGGCTGAGTCAACCTTGAGCCGGATAGGACCAAACCCCTGGCAGTCAGCCAAATTAGCCTGCAATACTGCTGCATTCTAACCACTGTGCCACCATGGCTCCTGTAGCTAATAAGTTTTTGTTTGCTCTTTTCTCCATCATATTTTCCTACCTCAATTATGGAAGCCAGAGCATCTACTAGTGCACAAGCTGGTTTTCGTAGTCAGAGGCCTGGATGATCATTTAGCCAGATAGTACATAATGATTTCAAAGGAGAGTCCCAATTGCTATTTTCTTTGGCACAGGGAAACAGTAAAAATAACAGTTAAAAACAAACAAACCCTGGAAGCAATTTATTATTTTAAAGGTGAGTGTGGGTGGATTAGTTTAAATTATCTAAAAGGTTACGTATGGCAAGGTGTGTGTGTGGGGAGGGTCGTGGGGGGGGGTTGCATTTAATTAAAATTATTAATGGGAGTTTTTTTCTTTTAAAAATCAGTCTGTGCTGAAGTTGAGAGGGGGTATGTAAGATGGAAATCATGGTTCATTTTTTGTAATGTAGACTTGTAGTGGCTTTTTTGGGGGGGGGGTGTCTTAGGAAAACATTGTTAAGGAAATTCGCAGAGCAATCCTAGAGTAGCAAGGGTGTGCACATGAAAGCGATTGAGAGCAGTTGCGAATAATCACTTCTTACCAGTCGTAGTCATACACAATAAACAGTTGCAAACAGTAGCAAACCCAGCAAAGAGCAGTAACGATCAGCAATGATCAATAATGGTCAACAAAGGGAAACAAACCATGTTTCAAGATCCCTCTTAAGGACATTGGCTACAGAGCTAACCAATAAGGAGACAGTATGATGCAATACAGCAATACAGTCTTAAAGCTATATTGAGGTTTTATATATTGCCAACCCAACAAGTTAGGTAATTATCATTTCCTAACAAACATTTTCCTTTCCACTGTTATCAGAACTCTCCTTCCCACAAAAAATCCAGGGACAAAGGAAATGAAATCTATCGTATGCAAAGTATGCATTCTAATAAAGATTGCCTTTGAATTATGACCATAATTCAGCTGAAGATTTCCATTGCTAAGCAAAGCAGTTGTTAAATGAGCTGTGCCTCATTTTAGGACATTTTTGCCACAGTTAAGTGGATCCCTGCAGTTGTTAAGTGAATCATGCAGTCATTAACTGAATCTGGCTTCCCTTTGTTTATCAGAAGCTGGTTTGGAAGGTTACAAATGGTGATGACATGATCAGGGCAATTATTATAAATACTTGCCAGTGGCCAAGTGCCCAAATTTTGATCAAGGGATACATGGAGATGTACAATGCTTGTCAGTGTCAAAACCAGTCATAAGTCACTTTTTTTCAGTGCCATTGTAACTTTGAATGATCATTAAATGAATGGTTCTAAATCAAAGACTATGTGTTAGCAAGTTAGCAAGGTCCTTCTTTAACAGAAATGTTCCCCTCTGTTGACTTTAGAATAAGCAGGTAGAAAGGATAAGCTACAACAGTTAATTCGATTTCATTGAGGGCCACATCAGGGTTGTGTCTGACCTCGGGGGGCCAGAGTGGGCATGGCCAGGGTGGGCGTGGCCAGCTCAACATCACTCATTGTGGTGGCCAGTACTAAGGCAGAACTTCCCTCAGACCTTCCCTCCCTTTCATTAAAATCTCCTTCCTTCCTTCCTTCCTTCCTTCCTTCCTTCCTTCCTTCCTTCC
>WNWU01000004.1:38264894-38376120 GCA_012654045.1 Ptyas mucosa | reverse complement strand
TTATTATTATTATTATTATTATTATTATTATTATTATTATTATTATTTTATCCTGCCTTTTTAAAATATAAGTCAAAGTGGCCAATAGATCTGATACTCCTACCACCTATTTTCCCTGGAACAACAGCCCTGTGAGGTGGATTGGGCTGAGAGAAAGTGACCAGCTATGCCTTGAGGGAGGGAGACCTAGAACTCAGAGTCATCTGATTTCTATGTCAGCACTTTAATCACTACATCAAACTGGTTCTCTCAAACAAATAAATAGATGTAAATAGAGGTAGTCTTCAGTTTATGACCATAATTGAGTCCAAAATTTCTGTTGCTAAGCAAGAAAGCTGTTAACTGAGTTTTGCCTAATTTTACAACCTTTCTGGCTACAGTCGTTCAGTGAATCACTGTAGTTCTTAAGTGAGTAACACAATTTTTAAGTGAATCTGGCTTCCCCATTGACTTTACTTGTCAACAGGTCACAAAGCGTGTACAAATGATCCTGAGATCCTGCGACCATCATAAATATGAGCCAGCAATCACATTTTGATCATGGGATTCTGCAACAGTCATAAGTGTGAAAAACGGTCATAAGTCACTTTTTAAATGCTGCTGTAATTTCGAACAGTCATTAAATGAATGGTTGTAAGTTGAAGACTACCTGTATATAGTTTCCTTTCCTTTCTTAATTTTCTTATACAATCTTTCTACAAATTATTCAATGTTTTCTCTGCTGTAATAAAAAGCAAAAGAATCAACCCTACTCAGAAGGCACAAATCTTTGATATGCGGTGAAGAGTAATAAACTATTTTGGATTAATTCACTTATAATATAGGAATTCTTACATGTCTGACTGCAAGCCAACCCTAGTGTTGGGAAGATACCCATAATTCACACTCTTGGTGGCAATAGTGAAGCTGGAAAATGCCACTCAAATATTGCATTCCTCTGAAGACATTTAAGATTCTCCCACGGGCTGTTCTCAGATCCTGGCATTATTGTTATTGTTTCTGCTGCAGCTGTTATATTTTTCTTCTTCCTTCTCCTAAATCAAGTAAAGGCAGTGACTACCCTTAGGAATATGGGTTTCCAAATGCCTCCTGGGAATATTGGATTCTAATCAGTGGTGGGTTGCCCCCGGTTCAGACCGGTTCACAAGAACCAGTAGTAAAATTGGTGGGAGGCCCCGCCCACCACCCCAGATGTCATCATCGGCAATCTGTGCATGCACAGAAGTTTCTGCGGATGTGCAGAAGCAAAGTGTGCGTACGTGCGAGTGAGGCGATCCTGTTGCGAACCAATAGTAAAGGTAAGTAGAACCCACCCCTGATGCTAAAGGTCTTGGGCTGGTAAAGTCCTAAGAGTTATACTTAATAAAACTCTGGTGAGTTACACTCATACATATGCTTCTTGAAATCAATGTGAGCCAGACAGTTACAAGATAATGTAAAAATATGTCAGAGAAGAAAGATCAGGGAAGAAACAAGGAATGGAAAACTCATTCCCATTACAACAAAATTCTCTTATCCTAAGAAAACACCTAGAAGAGTTATATGTTTCCTTTGGTATAGCCTTAAAGAGAAAAGGCAAGAAATCTTAGCTGTATGATCTTGGGTTGGTTCTAAAACAATTTTAATAAAACGTAATTCACATTTACACATTCATCAACATTCTAGATTCCTGTGAGTTTATTCTCCTTCATTTCTCCTTTCGGAAGGATTGAAAAACTAACCCCCATAATTTCAGCTTGTTCACGTTGTTTATATTCCTAGTCCTGCCCTGTGTTAATCCTGCCCTGCTTACCTTCTTTCGATATTTGACAAGTGCTCTCCTGTTTGGGCTTATCATCTAGACAGGCAGTCTCCAGGTCCCTAATAATTGATTTTGTTTTTCTTTGAACTCTCAGCAATGTGCCAATAGATTCCAGGCAATTGGGTGTCTCGAACTGATAACAATATCCACCATAGGGTTGCGTCAATAAAATGCAGAGGACCGTAAATCTCCGATGTCAAAAAAATTGGGGTGGCTGTCGTAACGTTGCATATTATTTTGCTATACAGAGTAGGACACAAAGTATGCTTCTCTGCTTCCCCATTTAAACTGTGCAGGCGATGTGATGGAAAGTTTGCCTGCTAGAGATATGTCCTATCTTAAACTTCATCAAAATACAGCTGGAAGGGACATTGGAGGTCTTCTAGTCCAGCCCACTGCTCAAGCTGGAGACCCTATACCCAGTGGTGAAACCCAAATTTTTTTACTACCAGTTCTGTGGGCATGGCTTGGTGGGCATGGTGTGGCTTGGTGGGTGTGGCTTGGTGGACATGGCAGGGGAAGGATACTGCAAAATCTCCATTCCCACCCCACTATGGCACCAGCCAGAGGAGGTATTTTCCGGTTCTCTGAACTGCTCAAAATTTCTGCTACCGGTTCTCCAGAACCTGTCAGAATCTGCTGAATTTCACCCCTGCCTGTACCCAGTGGTAAGATTCAAATTATTCAACAACCGGTTCTCTGCCCTAATGTCCGGCTGGGTGGGTGTGGCCAGAGAGTGTGACAGGCAGCACTTTGCCTCCCTGCAGCTTCCTGGAAGCAAAAACAGGCCATGGGGGAGGGGCATCATACCCCCGGCCCCATTTTGGGCCTAGGAGGCCTCCCTGCAGCCTCCTGGGAGCAAAAATGGGCCACATGGGGCTTCACCGCACCCCCCACGCCCTGTTTTGGGCCCTAGGAGGCCTCCCTGCACTCACCTGGGTGCCAAAATGGGGTGCATCAGGAGTTCTGGAAGGGGAGGGGAGGGGAGGGGCCAGCCATCAATTTAACAACCGGTTCAGCTGAAGTGGTGTGAACTGGTTGAATACCACCACTGTCTATACATTTCAGACAGGTGGCTGTCTAGTCTTTTCTTAAAACCCTTCAGTGATGAAGCAGCCACAACTTCTGGAGGCAAGCTGTTCCACTGGTTAATTGTTCTCTAGGAAGTTTCTCCTTGATTCCAGGTTGCTTCTCGCCTTGATTAATTTCCATCCATTGCTTCTTCTCTTGCCTTCTGATGCTTTGGAAAATAAGTTGACACTTCTCTTTTTTGTGGTGGCCCCTCAAAGACTGCTATCATGTCACTCCTAGTCCTTTTTTTTCTTTAGACTGGCCATATCCAATTCCTGCAATTGTTCTTCATATGTTTTTGTCTCCAGGCCTTTAATCATCTTATTTGGTCTTATCTGCACTTTTTCCAAAGTCTCAACATTTTTTTTGTAATATGGTGACCAAAACAAGATGCAGTATTCCAGGTGTGATCTTATTAAGGATTTATGAAGTAAATAAAGTAAATATAGTGTAAAGTAATTCTGAAGACTTCTGACTTACTTGGGAAGAGATATGGAATACCACCTGAGCTTCTGCCACAGATACAGACAACAAACTCAGACTGTATTTTATTGTTACCTCTAAGCTTACTCATCTCTTAATAAACTAGTGTCGGATTGTTTCTTCTGTCTTCAGTCAAACTTGTACACTCCCCATACATATATTTTTCAGATAGATTTTTTGCAGGGGACAGAAAATATCAGGCTGGTGTTCCATCACATTGACGCTGTGATTGCTAATGTCTTGATAAAAATCCCTAGTGTTTATGCACTTGCTATATTTCTATGAATATAGTATGATACAACTGAGATTAAATATAAAAACCAATTTTGTTTAATACTTTCAATGAAGTATTTGTAGAGTCTGCTTTTATAAATAGCAGATAAATTTCTTTCTTCCTATTGAATCCTTAGAGTGTCAGATAACTAGTTTTTCAGAATTCTTTATTTATATCTAAAATAATGCTATGGTAAGGAAAGTCCCTGCATGGGATGTTCCACTGACAGGTACCTGAGGTAGCAGACATTGGGAAATTCTACCAATGTCTGAAAAAGCTAGGTTAAAAGATGGTACTGAGCAGGAATGAAATCCACTTACCTTTGCTACCGGTTCGCAAATGTGAATGCGTGTGCCCCCGCTTGTGCATGCACAGAAGGTCAGAAATGGGATGTGATGACGTCCGGGTGGCTGGGCGACCCACCACTGGCACTACCAGTTCGCCTGAACCAGATAGAACCGGCTACATTTCCCCACTGTTACTGAGGCACTGATCATAGCAGCATAAGAACTGGCACTAAGCACCAGTACCATAGAAGCAGGGATCTATCATACTAGACAAGATCCAAGGTGCAAATTATTGGATTGAGAGACAGTCCTATACCATAGTGGCAGGATGTAAGAGGCAGGCAGGAACAGCATACATTGAAAGGCATAGCCAGGTAGCTGGCACTGTGTACAAGATCATCTGCACAGTGTATGGGGTAGACCCTCCCAAGTCTCCCAATGGGGGATTCCACATAAAGTTGTGGAGAATAAGGGCTAAGATCCGGTGGGATTTCTAGATCCAAACAGACAGACAGATATTAGCCAATCAACCAATCGCTGTGATAGTACACAAGGACCAGAAGATAGAGATGGTGATAGGTGTAGCAATATCCAGTGTCAGCAACATCAGGAAGAAGGAATATGAGAAGCTGAAAAAGAACCAGGGTCTGAAGGATGAAATAGAGAGATGGTGGAAAATAAAAGCTGAAGTGGTCCCATTGGTGGAAGAGAATTTGGGGCTGTGAATGGCTCTCCAACTCTCTGACTAGAAGAATGCAGTGCTAGGGATAGTTAAGATCCTACACAGAACCTTCAAACTCCCAGGCCTCTAATAGAGGACCAGCAATTGAGGAAGACACAGCCAACCAAGGAGCAAGAAGGGCATTTTATATATAAATATATAGATACATGTACTGGTGTGTGTATAATGAAATGTTTTTCACACAGAAGCTAGCTTTTCTGCCCAAGGTCTTCGCCCAATTTTCAGTTGGGAGAAACAAGACTTACTGAACAAGATGAATGAGCAGAAAATTGGAAAACTCCCAAATGTAGAATTATTTAAATCACAGGTAAAGCAGGTAGATGTATTCATTTTCTTGGAAGCCTTAGAGTTAAGTAGTGAGAGGAAATAAATAAAAGTTGCCTGAACCATGAGCATTATGTAATCTGGTGACACATATACTTGACATATGATAAAGAAAACTAATAACAAGTAGATGTATTTTCAGTTTTAAAGTATTATATAGGAATGTTTCTCTTAGAGATTTGTTTCTTTTTCTATATATGTAGCTCTTATGATCATAATAGCTAAACTGCTACACTATGGGTCATCTCTTCTAAATGAGAGAGATACTGTTTTGGAAGAGAAATTTAGCTATATAATCTTCCATTCGTGGTTGATATAGTGTTGCCTTGGAGATATTGCAATGTTTTCAATGGATCACTGGACAGTAACAACAAGAAAAAGGAAGAGATTGCCAGTTTGATTTTCTGACTATAGAACAGACAGATTCATTCAGAGAGAGAGAAAAAGACATACCCTCTCAATTGTAAACAATTTTAATGAAAAGTATGGATAACAATTAGAATTCCTCACTTATCAGAAGTCATTTCATCTCAAAGGTTCCAAGCCATTTAGCAAAATCTATATGGAGTTCATTCTACTTGCAAAATATTACTAGGAAAATATAACAATCATATATAAGTGATAATTAATGTGCAATTCATAATTGGGGGTATGGAGCAGAGGTGCATTTCAGCAGGTTCTGACCAGTTCTGGAGAACCGGTAGTGGAAATTTTGAGTAGTTTGGAGAACTGGTAAATACCACTTCTGGCTGGCCCCACCCCCATCTATTCTTTGCCTCCTGAGTCTCAGCTGATCAGGAGGAAATGGGGATTTTGCAGTAACCTTCCCCTGGATTGGGGAGGAAATGGAGATTTTACATTTTCCTTCCCTTGCCACGCCCACCGAGCCTTGCCCACCAAACCAAGCCACACCCACCAAGCCACACTCACAGAACCGGTAGTAAAAAAATTTAAAACCCACCACTGGTATGGAGGGAAAAGAACAAGACAGTGGAGAACTACTAAATAACTGAACTTGAGAGATTTTAAGACAACATGGCTTATGTGCTTAAACAATTTGCCTTGGTCCTAGATACCTAAAGTTAAGGGTCAAAACATTTAGTCTTGAATGACCAATTCAAGACTAAACGTTAAGACCAATTCTAAACATTTGTAGTCATCCAATCAAAATAATATACTGATCCAGCTATGGATTTTACTGAGCACATTGCTTATTGTACTCTGGAATTTTTTTCAAAATACAGTTTGCAAATAATGACCATGCTACTTTCCACAAGCTTACAATGAATATGCTATCCACAAGATTATGTGACATTAAGAGTTTCTGAAAGTAAATTCAACTTCTCAAACATTCCAAAAGGGCCTTATGATTGTCTATTCAGACATTTTCTGTAGTAAAACTTCGCTGAAAAAGAATTGCATGACTGAGACTAGACATTGAAAACGTATTTCTATGAAGCTTTCTGACTGAAAAGACATTCTTTGATTCCAGGTTTTTCCTTGATAAGAATATCATCATGACATCAATATCATCAATCAGGATATCATCATGACATATAGGAAAAGCAATATCTCAGATATGCTGGGTCTGATTTTTTCCTAGAAATATCCAGTTCTAGATGTATGTGAACATAAAGCTACGGTCCAAAGTCAAACTACTAATCTAACTAACTCAATAGTCCGCTCTTCCTACAACCACAGCAACCTAGTTTAAAGCATCTGAATTTTCTTAATGATCTTCAAATATTTTAATTTTCTAAAGCCAGACAGGTAAGTATCTTTAATATGCTGCTGGTCCAATCAACCATAGTCAGCTCATCTGGAAGAAGAAGTCCTGGAAAGCTGACAATGAAACCCAGTTTTTAAAGTGGCTTTGAAAAGCCTTTGTTAATGGTGGCAATAAGATAGAAGTAAATGGAAGAATAGGGAGTGAGAGAGTTTAGGGGCAGTTGAAAGACACATAAAATGCAGAAATATCCCTGGTGAGTCCCCATTATTTCATTCTGACCACCCAACATACCTTTTACACTACTTTGGGACAGTGGTGAAATCGATTTTTTTTTACTATTGGTTCTGTGGGCATGGCTTGGTGGGTTGGTGTGGCTTGATGGGCATGGCTTGGTGGGCATGACAGGAGAAGGATACTGCAAAATCCCCATTCCCTCCCCACTCCTGGGGGAAGGATATTGTAAAATCCCCATTCCCACCCCACCCTGGGGTCAGCCAGGGGTGGTATTTGCCTGTTCTCCGAACTACTCAAAATTTCTGCTACCGGTTCTTCAGAACCTGTCAGAACCTGCTGGATTTCATCCCTGCTTTGGGAGCAGAACTAGAGGAGCAAAAAATTCTGTATAATGAGAAATCACAGGGATGCAGGATGGTAAGTCGATTATGTGTTTAACCTTTCTATAGTGTTATGAAATACATTATAGTGAAATGGGATAGTACAGTTTGGGATGAGAGTGGATTAGAAACATATGCAATGTTTTATTGTTTTTTACTTTTGGCTGTTCACCGCCCTGAGTCCCCTCGGGGAGAAGGGCGGTATATAAATCTAAATAAATAAAAAAATAATAAATAAATAAATAAATAAATAATAAAATAATTGTTGATTTCTTTACAAAGATATATGCAGGAACAAGGAAGATCCCTGACATAACCCAGAAAAATGGATATCCTGAGGTAGAGTCGCAAAAGAAAATCAGGGGATACCCAACTCTCACTTTTTGTTTGCTTCCGGTTCAGATAAATTCCAGTTTAAAAACTTCTAACTCTCTGCCTCATTCCCTTTCTCCCTACTGTTACATTTCATCAGGATTCCTTATCTGCCAACTCTTATTAGCTGAAGGGTGTCATGTTCCAAAAGCAGGGACAGAGTTTCCAGTCATTAACTCTCATTCAGAGTATATCAGCCAACTGACTAGGAAGCAATTAGCTCAAGGATAGATGGTTGTCCAGCTGCTTTAGCATAGTACGGCCAAGAAATAAAACATGGATACATTGATTCATATGAATAGACATGGCTATATTGTTGGGACAGAATTACTTGATTGCTAATAACCCACAGCACCAAGTGTAGAAAAATGGCTTAGTTTACACTCGCAATGGAATTCCTTGCAGGATCTGTTTATTTGGGGCTATTTGCGTATTTATGAAGTAGGGCTTCATAAATACATAAATAGGTGTGTTGCTGATATACAGAGGGCAAATATCAGTCAAAGGGATTTTGCAGAATGCTTCTGCACAAAGCAACTATGTGTTTCCCAACCTTGGCGAATTTCAGATGAATGCACTTCAATTTTCAAAATTCTCAGCAACGGCCATGATGGTTGGGGAATTTTAGGTACTGAAGGCCAAATATCTGGAAATCGCCAAAAGAAATTTACACTCTTTTTTTTTTTCCCTTTTCCAAAATGATCTGCCAGTATGGAGACTTTCACAGCTCAGCCATCAGTAATGCGTGCAATTCACTATTTTTTAAAATAATAAACTATGTAAAAAAGAAATACATACCTTATGATATATTACATTAAAAATGAGTAAATATTACCAGATGTCACATACACAACAAATCACATTCAGCCTAGTTGTGTTTGAAATTGCATATACTGACAGAAATTGGGTATAAAACTGTACCTCTTCGGTACACCAAGAAACGCAGAGTTTTCTTTTGCTTATTTATAAAATAAGTTGCAGCAAATCTAACAGAGTGAGACAATAAGTGAATACAGATGACACCGAGTTGTACTGGATTTAGTCTAAGCCGCACATCTCTAACCAATAGAACTGACATCTCTAGCAGTCTTCGTGAGAAAAAAGAAGAAATCCCTACCTAAATTTAAGTACTGTATTGAAGAGAAATTTGTTACAATCTAATAAATACCCTGAATTGAAAACAACTCCAATATCATTTTGATAATTTCTGAGTCTTAAGCTATTTCTATAGCATCTGAACCTTGTCATAAGGCGGAGGTGGGGAACTATGGCCAGTGGTGAAATTCAATTTTTTTACTACCAGTTCTGTGGGCGTGGCTTGGTGGGCATGGGGTGGCTTGGTGGGTGTGGCTTGGTGGGCGTGGCAGGGGAAGGATATTGCAAAATCTCCATTCCCACCCCACTCTGGGGCCAGCCAGAGGTGGTATTTGCCGGTTCTCTGAGCTACTAAAAATTTCTGCTACTGGTTCTCTGGACTGCTCAAAAGTTCTGCTACCGGTTTTCCAGAACCTGTCAGAACCTGCTGGATTTCACCCGACTATGGCCCCTTTAGACTTGTGGACTTCAGCTCCCAGAATGCCTGACTCAGCATGGCTGGCTCAGGAATTCTGGGAGCTGAAGTCCACAAATCATAAAAGGGCCATAGTTCCCCACCCCTGTGAAATAAGGCAAATCATTATCCAAACTGTTTGAATTATATTTAAAGGCTTTTTAAAGATATCACTTTTGGTCTAATTCTAGAAAGCACCTCTTTCTATCCCTTGCCTGCCCCTCCCCCCCAGGGCATAGTTGCTCAACTTATCCTGCTGCCTCTCAAATGGAGATTATTCCTTTTTCTCATTCTGCCTCTTGATAAACTCTGTGGTGTCATGGCAAAAACAATCACAAGTGACAGTGAGTGAACTGTACAAACATGCAGACAACTGATTAAACAAAAATAAAACAAGAATCAAATAGCTCTTCTGCATAATTCCTAATTTGCATGCATAAACAACAAGGTGGCAAGACTCCAGGATCCCGTGTATTTCCTAGAGCACTTTGAATAATTTCGTTGCCTGAGCTCTTTCACTGACAGGAATTTCAGATTTATTTTTTTTCCACTCAAGTACCGAGGTAGGAAAAATATGACCGTATACCGATCTCAAGAAACTGGTGTTTTCCCTATTGTAGCAAGAAGGCAGCTTGCATAGCTATTTATTCTTTCACACGTTGGGGACCAAAACATTCAGGAAGGAGCATATGGAAAAGGAACATGAATGGAAAACAGCCATCAGTTTTCTGGTCATCTAAAGATTATGACTGACACTAATTTCAAGTTAATTTTGTATCCAGGGATCCTCCCAGGCTTATATCTAAATGAAATATAAAGATGCTCTGGTAACAATTTTTTTCTGCCATGTTCCTTTGATATCCTCTTCACTTCCTACCCAGTTTATGAGCTGTACATACTTGTGCAGGTGTTACAATGTTTCTCCCTTACCTGTAAACCAACAACTAAGAGCACCCACCAATTGGGTAAAATCAATTATGTTTTTCTACCCATTATGTTAGAGGCAAAACAGGGGTGGGTTCTACTTATCTTTATTACCAATTTGCAATGGGATCGCGCCTTGCTTCTGAATATGCGCAGATCACCAATGATGACATCCAGGGCAGTGGGTGGGGCCTCCCGCCAGTTTTACTACTGGTTCTTGCGAACCGGTCCGATCCGGGGGCAATCCACCATTGAGGCAAAGTCAAGAGACAGTAGTGCATGGATCTGAGCAATGCTTAATGGCTTTTTTAAATTGATGAAGGCTCACACCTTCCCTTTTGGTCCATAGTATGGTCTACTGTCATCTGCCACTGTTTCCCTAAAGGCTAGAGATAAGTGCCTTGCACCAATAGTTTGTTAGAATGGAGCAATAGCATTCAACTGCTCAGACAGAAATACTGTACATATTTTCATTCTCTTTTCCTTACATTCTTGTGCAAGGTTGAAAGAATATACACTATATTATATTAATAGTATAATATAATAGTGAAGTAGTATAGCAGTGAAAGACTGTAACAGGGACAGGGTCCATTTCGGCAACTTAGCAGCATCTTTGGAACCACATTTCATCATTGTTGAAGTGATAAAGGCCTGCTTTCATCATCCTTATGCTATAAATCTCTGGAGAAAGGTAACCATAGTGGGACAGGTTGAAATAGCACAGCACCAAAATGATTAGATCAGTGTCAAGCCCACTGTCTCTGGAAGCAGAACCTGGTGGAATTGGTTAGTGAACTTTGGGGGAACTTATAAAGAAAGGAAAGAGAGAGAGAATTTCCAAGTAAAAATGCTTTTGTGGCTAAGCTCTTGGGATTCAGATTTTGTTTCTTGCTTACCATTTTTCAGTTTTGATAACAATAAAAAGAGAATAGGGCTAGAGAGAATTCTGGAGGACTTTCTAGAATTCCAGAGTTCTCTCTAGAACTTATCACTATGCAGGAGTGGGATTCAGCTGGTTTGGACTGATTCGGGTGAACCGGATGCTAATTTTACATCTGGTTTGCCAAACCGCTAGTTGCAAGGACTGGCTGGCCCTGCCCCTCCTCTCCCAGGAGTCTCCACACAGTTTTGGATGCCAGGTAAGTGCAGCGTGTGCATGGAGGCTCTGGGAAGGTGAAAAATGGGCCTTCCAGAAATGGGCCTGTTTCTGGCCTCCGGAGGGCATCTGGAGCCCAGGGGAGGCCATTTTCCCTTTCCTGGAGGCTCGAGGAAAGCCTTCGGAGCTTGGGGAGGGTGAGAATGCCCCCCCCCCCCGCTGTGCTGCAGGAGGCTGAGTAGGTCATGCCCACCATGGCCACACCCACCCAGGAACTTGGCAGAGAACTGGTTGTTAAAATTTTTGAATCCCACCCCAAATTTTTGAATCCCACTATGCGCACATATGTAGCTAACAGCATTGAGCAATGATATGCAATGAAAGACAGGCAGGATAGGGACTGACAACAGGCGCCGAAAAATATGCCATTACAATATTTCCCTAAGTTAAAGATAGGTCATCACTGCGATTAGCCATTCATTGTGTCCGACCCCCAACCACTCTGTGGATCAGCAGTCTCCATGCCCCTCTGTCTTGCAATACCTCCTTCAGATCCACCATGCTCAAACCTGTGTCATCCTTTATAGTGTACAGTCAGCAGGTACTAGGGAGCCTCTTCTCCTTTTTCCACTGATCTTTCCCATCATGACTGATTTTTTGTGTGACTCAGCCTGCATGAGATGACCAAAGTATGACAGCCTCTGTTTGGTGATCAAGTGATATTTTTGGTGAAGTTCTGTCTAGGATTCCTTTGTTTGTTATTTTTGTTTATTTTTTCAGCCTATGGGATGCACAAGAAGCTGTCTCCAGCATCACAGTTCAAAGGTGTCCATCCTTCTTCTATCTGCCGAGTTCAGGTTTTGTAGCCACAAGTAACAATTGGAAAAATTATTGGATACGTAAATGGCATTAATTCAGTCCCAAGGGAAGGCATTTAGCTTCTGTCACATAATGGCCCCAGGGAAACTATGACATTCTGATGTTGTTAGAAACTATTTGAATATATATATATATTGAATCAGATTTGAATCTGATATATATATCAGATGTTCTATACCAGAGTTCTATACCAGAGTTCCCCAACCTTTCTGGGTTGGTGGCCCAGAGGAAGGGGTGGGGGCAGGCAATTTTACACATGCATACACGTGACAAAAATGGGTTAGGGGTAAAATCTACTTACCTTCCTTACCGGTTTGGAAGTGCATGCACAGAGGGTAAAAAACACATTACTTCCTAGTTTTAACCAGGGCGGGTGGGTGGAGCCTTGTACCGCCATCACTACCAGTTCTCCAAACCAACTACCACAATCACTACCGGATCACCTGATCCGGTCTGAACTGGGAGCATTTCACCCTTGAAATGGGGATACAAGCATACACGTGATGCTAGGGTTTGCATGATCCTCACAGCAATGCTAGCATAACTGGGAGTGTGTGCATGCAGATACACACCCCTGGCCACTTACTCACATGGCCTGGTGGCCACAGGTTGGGGACCCCTGTTCCATACTACCTACCCTCTTACACCCTTCTATTCCACAGATTATCGGTTGGTGCCAATTTATATAATTGCATCGAAAGCATAATTAAAAAGATACCTTTAGCTTTTCTGATCAGCAAGACACAAATAGAATGGGTGTCAGTTTCTCAAGCATTCAGTATCAGCTGTCATGAACTCTAGGGGGGCTGGATCAGGGGGGCTGTTCAGCAGGTTCTGACAGGTTCTGAAGAACTGGTAGCAGAAATTTTGAGTAGTTTGGAGAACTGGCAAATACCACTTCTGGCTGGCCCCTGAGTGGGGTGGGAATGGAGATTTTGCAATATCCTTCCCCTGGAGTGGGGTGGGAATGGAGATTTTGCAGTATCCTTCCCCTGCCACGCCCACCAAGCCACGCCGACCAAGCCACATCACACCGACCAAGCCATGCCCACAGAACCAGTAGTAAAAAAATTTGAATCTCACCACTGGGCTGGATGGGTGAATGTTTCAAGGAAATGAGCCTTCGCTGTATTTCTCCAAGATTTATTTATTTATTGTTTATTTATTTATTGGTTCGATTTATATGCCGCCCTTCTCTGGAGACTCAGGGCGGCTTACAATGCGTTAAGCAATAGCCTTCATACTTTTGTATATACCTGCTTAGTAGGGCTTTCGGGCCCCCCTAAGCGGTGTTCTTTTTTATACAAAGTCAGCTTATTGCCCCCACAATCCGGGTCCTTGTTTTACCTACCTCGAAAGGATGGAAGGCTGATTCAACCTTGAGCCTGGTGAGATTTGAACTTGCAGTAATTGCAGGCAGCTGGTGCTACTTAACAGCACTTTAGTCTGCTGCGCCACCAAGGCCTTCTTGTCCTTGAAGCTCCAAGATGGGCTTTAAGGACAACTCGCTATTAATAGAGTGCAGCTACATACCAAACCTATGTCCAAAGTGACCATTCTAAAAACATCTTGTTTGAATTTGATTGGACATGTGGTCCCAGTGATGGGAGGCAACTAAGGGAAGGAAAGGTTAAACTTGGGAATTTTGGCGTGGGCTTTTTCAGTTCCGGCTATGCATTACTGTAATTCACTTGATTTCTAGTAAACCATATTTTTCTCAATGAACAGAGTTAAGGATCGTTCTTAATTAGAGATTCAAGATGAGGCAGCAGGTCTGACAATTGGTGGCACAGACCTCACATAGCACCACTTCAGAAAGTCAATTGGCAAGTGACATTTGAGTAGTCTCCAACTTACAAACGAATGTAAAGGTGCTGCCTTACATAAATCATACCAGTGGCCATTTAGCAAATGCTTTGTTGGGCTTCTGGTCAGACTTTTCTACTTCTGTTGGGGGAAACTTTGACCCTAGGCTTTTTCTCTTCTTTCCGAAATGATGATTCTAAGTAAAAAAAAACCTGCATAATTTTATATTCAATGCATCGTACTCTGGGATGTTCTAAAGCATCTGTCACCATTCATCTGCTTCCTCATTATTTACAGTCATTATCTGGGGCAGAAAGGGACCTGAGACCCAGCAATCCAGCAACAAAATAGTGCGATTCCATTCAGTTTTCCTAGAGACAGAAGCTGCATCGGATCACAAAAGTGTATTCTTATCTAAGTATGCCGTTAGAAATCAGCGGAAACCCAAATAGCCTTATCTTCTGCACACTGTACTGTCAGATTAAGAACAGCTTATATTGTTAGCATATCCCAGCTTCGCTAAAGAACCGCACCAACGGATACGCAAAATCAAGACTCTTATAAATCTGAATCAGCCACTGAGGACAGACACTCCAAATGATGTTACATGATAGAGAAATTAATGTTCCCCTAAATTAACATATCACAGTGGAGTGATTTAGTGATTTGTCATTATGAAACCTGCCAACACCAAAGGAAAAGAAAAGTGGCATTAACCTTGTTAAGGAAGAGGTTTCGTGTGCAATGGCTATGAAGCCCTCTTTCAGATACTGTATGTCTGGAATTGCAATAACAATATACCAAGGAACAAAAAGTGAAATTAAGGGATTGGCAAGCACGCCATCAGAGGTAAAAGCCTAGGAAGCACGAAACCAACTGAGTGAAGAAGCTTGTAGAAACTGAGCATTTTCCTATCACAACCTTCTCCCACTCTTTTTGATACTCCCTTTATGTGACATGTGGATACCATGGGTTCCTTAAGGCAGATCTCCAGGAGAATTTAAAATAAATTCCATATGTATCTTGAAATACAGGATTATTAAAAGCTCGGGGAGGTTTTTGAGAATCTTTTAATCTAACCAAGATTGTCTGGCTAACTTGTATATCTGAAAACTATTTACAATAGAGAAATCATAACAAAGTTCAAAGTCAGTCTGCAGTAGTGATTCTTTGGCCATTCCAGACATAACTGCTAGTGCTGGTTATTCATTAATTTCTTCCCTTCCTTTCATACACATGTGAAAGTCCTTACTTTTTTTTTTTTTACATTAACACATTGCATACCCAGAATTTCTAGTCATGGCAAAGGTACTAATATGGACAATCGGAAAACATTTTTGTAGTAAGCTGATCAATGACTAGCAGAATTCAGGCAAAGGAATAGGAGTGGCCCACAGTAGAAAAAATGGTGTCTTTACGTCTTGGAAAACTGGGATCTGCTTGTTCATTGAAACTTCTTTTGTAAAAAACAAAAACAAAAAACACCAGGTGTGAATGAAGGCTGCCTGGTGGTAACACACTTGGAGTAAATGAAATAGAACAGAGGAAGGAAACCAATCCACTTACAGTATATATAATCAATGTGGATTATGAATCTAATTTATAAGGCAATGTACCCAAGTATTAAAGGAAGGAAGAGGAAGAGGAAGAATAAGAGATTAAAGGTATTTGTTATTCGATAGAAACTGGTTTGAATAGTTCCAAAAATGAGGAATAGTTCAAAAAAATGAGGAATAAAAGAATACATTTAGAAGTTCAAACTGCATTATAGGCTTAATTCAGTAATCATTTCTTACTCAGATATCCTGTAAATTTTTATTCCAAATTGGGGTGCTACCTATTAGGTGACAACTGATAGACACATAAGCTTTCCTATATGAAAGCTGAACTTGTTTCTGTTCAGGTTTGTAGATAGAATCTTTCTGACATTATTGAATTACATAGTAATTGATGCATGGCGATCAAGTTTAATACTTCAAATTCTTAATAACTCTGATTATCATTGTGGCCAGGCAGTTGTTACCTTTCTCCTGGGTGGGTACTCTTTACAAACCTTCAAGAAGGATGAAGAATTCTTTATCTATCTATCTATCTATCTATCTATCTATCTATCTATCTCTCTATCTATCTATCTATCATCTCTCTCTCTCTCTCTCTCTCTCTCTCTCATCTATCTATCATCTATCTATCAATCTCTATCATCTCTTTCTCTCTATCATCAAGTCATACACACACACACACACACACACACACACATACAGTTCTACTTCAACCAAAGTAGAACCTGAAATTACTATTGTAAGTCATTGAGGTCATTAACCAAGTCATTGTGCGCCAAACCTTTTTGCAGGGTTTGTTAGACTAATGCTACAATCATTAAGTGAATGCCACTAATGCTGCATTCATTAAGAGAATGTCATTAAGTGAATTGATTGTATCCAATGGGCATTTTTTGGCAGAAAGCAGATATAAACCCATAAACCAGTAAAAAAACATTGAAAATGGTGGTCATGTGACTGTGAGACATGCAGAATGGCGTTATAGGTGAGCCAGTTTCCAAGCAGTCAAATGTAATTGCAGGGAGATAATGCAGTCAACTTTGAAATCAGGTCATAAGTACTTTTTTTTGGGGGGGGGGGATCTGTCGTAACTCCGAATTATCTCTAAGCAGCCAGTAATTGCTTTAGGATTTTCTTTCAATTTTAGCATTTCTTTTTATAGTTCAGGTATTATAGGCTGGTTCTTTTATTGTGTTTGGTCTTGGAGTGTAAATAAATTTTGATTGATTGAACAATCACAATGCCATAAAAGAATGTGCAAGCTTTCAGTTTTTCCAAAACTTTTCTGCCTGCTGCATGACACAGCACATAAGGGATGGGAGAAGTACAATACAAAGCCATATATGATTTCCATGCGGTATGCAAGTTTGAAGATGGAAAGTCAGACTAAAGAATTAGTAGCATTTGCAGGTATCAGATCTACTATTTTGGGCTAAAAGAAGTAATGACTGTCTGCCATAGTTAATATCACAATCATATGTGACTGATTTTTCTTTCTGATGGGCAAAACACAGAAGTACCTAGTTAGTCAAGGAACAGAATTAATAGGCAATCATTGTAAGTTTTGTATTGGCAAAATCGGAGATTAATCACAGATGCTGCACTAGGCATAAGAATTAAATAAAGAAACTAGACTTTCAAACTCTGAAACGTCTTGCAGATGACAGAAAACTGTCTTCATAGTTTCTGACCTAAATAATTTCCTCTCATGAAAACATCCCCTCCCTACCAGGTAAATATCAAAAATTATGCTGACTCTTGTGAGGGCAAATTCTTTGTAAAAGAACATCCTGGATTAAAGCACCTCTCATTACCTTGTGTCATGATATTTATTTATTGTGCAATAATGTGCTAGTCAGATTGCTAAATATAACACAGCAATCATTGCCTTTTGGCTAAGGGATAACCCATGTTCAAGATAAGAAAATCTTTATTATTTTTTTTACTGTATTTTGTTGAAAGCTTTATATTTAATTAACATTGGAAATGTCTACATCCAGATTGTCAGTTTTGACAAATGCATATAAATGTATTATACTGTAACCTATACAGGGGTGGGTTTTGAAAATTTTACTAAGGGGTTCTCTGCCCGGTTGCTGGGTGGGCATGGCCATGGTGGGAGTGGTTTAGTCAGCCTCCTGCACTATGGCACGGGGGCCCAAAAATGGTGTCCCCAGATTCTGGAGGCCCTTTGGAGGCCGGAAACGGGCCTGTTTCTGGCCCTCCTGAACTTCTGGTAGGCCCATTTTTCACCTTCCTCGAGCCTCCGCATGTGCCCTGCACTTATCTGCATCCAAAACAGGCTCATGGGAGGGGGCCGGGCCAGGTGAACGTGGCCAGCCAGGAGTGGAATTTGGGGGTTCTCCTAACTGCACAGAATCTCAGCTAGAGGTTCTTCCGAACCCCTGCAAACCTCCAGCAGCCCATCCCTGAACCTATAGCTTTCACATACACTTCTTAAATTATATATATATAATTATATATATATATATATATATATATATATATATATATATATATATATATGTATGTATGTATATATATGTATGTATGTATATATATATATGCCTGAAGACAATTTACAGTAATCAAGACATTCAGTTTCCAAATAGAATAAAGATCTCACATTTTTAAATTGATATACCAAGCCTAATATAAATATTAAAATTCAGCAATATTTAATACCTATGATTCAGCCATCCAGAGGCCCAGTGCTATCAAGAGGAAGCTACCAAAGCCAAACCAAAGTCCTTATATACTTCAAGAACTCTGTCTCCCATAATTTCTATATCTGAAGCCCTTTCTGTCCCACCACCCATTTTATTTGTTTTTAGAACAGATATGAGAAGGATGCTATAGATGACCGTAGAATGGAAACGGGCTGTAGGACTGAATGGTTATTCCACTAGTTTGGTCTTCAGAAGTTTCACTTTTTAAGAGTTACATCTAGCACTAAAAAAAAAAAAAAAAAGAAAAGAAAAAAGATCCTGTCTTCTATAAAATTACCGAACTGGAATAGGTCACTTAGACTTTGAGTTCAATCCTGCCTTGTGCAGGAATCTAAAAGATAGGTAGTCCTTGACTTATGACCACCATTGAGCCCAACATTTCCATTACTAAGCAAGGCGGATGGTAAGTGAGTTGTTCACCATTTCACAATCTTTTTGCCACAGTTGTTAAGCGAATCAGTCCAGTTGTTATAAGGGAATCATGTGGATGCTAAGCAAATCTGGCTTCCCCCACTGACTTTGCTTGTCCGAAGCCAGCTGGGAAGCTTACAAATGAGTTTCACATGACCCCAGGACAGTGCAACTGTCATAAATACATGCCAGTTGCCAAGCATCCAGTTGCCAAAATTGGCCAGTTGCCAGTTTTGATCACGTGAGATGCTGCAGCAGTTGTGTGAAAACTAAGTCACTATTTTCAGTGCTGTTGTAACTTCAAATTGTCACTAAAAGAATAGAAGTAAGCCAAGGCCTCCCTGCCAAGCATCTTCAACAAGTATGTATCAAGCTTTTTAAGCATAGCCAGTAAAATGTATTGTTTCCCAGAGTATCAAATCCTTACTATTAGAATATTTTTTCCTAATACGCTACTGGGAATTGTCCTTTATAACTAAAAAAAATAATAATCATTATTCGGTGTGTTACATTCAGAAAGAAAGTTTGAAAGTTATTAGATTTCTATACCGCCCTTCTCCTGAAGGACTCAGGGTGGTGTACAGCCATATTAAAACACATAGATTTATAAAATTTAAAACCAATTAAAATCGAATATACAAAATTTGGCCCTCAAATTAAAACACACATACACCCATTTAAAATTCATATTAGGCCAGTCCGGCTTGCTGGAACAGAAGGGTCTTAAGGGCGCAGCAAAAAGTACGCAAGTCGGGGCTAAGAAATTTCTATAGAAATTCTTTTTCTATATTGTGGTTTTCTTTGTCATCCTTCAGGTGCCTGACAAGCTACTGTATCCTCCTTCAGTTGTCTTTTCTCAAACCTGAGTATTTACTCAGGGAATATATTTTCTAGATTAAGCCCTGCCCAAGTTATCTAAATCTTTCTCAGACCGTACTTCCCAGAACCGGACGGAGCTTCCTCCATGAAGCAGGAGCTGACCTGTGCAAAATTGAATCATTTAATCTAGCCTAAAAGTGTTTTTGCTTTTTGCCTAGCCATGCCACAGTACTGAATCATATTTAACTGCAATTGTCAAAGGAGAAGAAATGGTTTTTCAAAGTACCTTAGCATTGATTTATTTAGATTACGTAACACATTTTGGACGTGCATGGCTTTTTCTACTATTCTATTTTGAAAGGCAATCACTGGGCAATCTAAACAAAACACTGATATTTGAAAATTCATACACTGTTAGGAATTCAGATATGTTCTACTCCAGTGATGGCTATCCTTTTTGCCATCATATGCCAAAAGCAGGGGAGCGCGGAGGGGGAGGGGTCATGTGTGTGTGTGCCCAAACCCATAATTTGCAACCCCCCCGCTCTCCCCCTGCTTTTGCCACATGATGGTATGGTGGGCTAAGTAGGCCCATTTTTTGTCCTCCCCAGACTCCAGAGCCTTTCTAGGAGCCTGGGGAGGGCGAAAATGGCCTTCCCCACCCCCGCAGAGACCCTCCGGAGGCCAGAAACGGCCTGTTTGCTGACTTCTGGTGGGATCGGAAGGCCTGTTTTTTTGCTCTCCCCGGGCTCCAGAGGCTTTCTAAGAGCCTGGGGAGGGTGAAAACGGCCTTCCCCATCCCTGCAGAGGCCCTCCGAAGGCCAGAAATGGAAAAGACGCTCATTGGGTTAGGGTTAACCCTATTGAAAAGACTTATATGAAAACAAAAGAAAAAAAATGCTGAAATACAGAACTTTCTTACTGAAACGAGAGAGAGAGAGAGAGAGAGAGAGAGAGAGAGAGAGAGAGAGAGAGAGAGGGAGACTAGAATGGCATTTTACTGGGAGTATTTTATACTGTGCCAGTTTGCCCTTTGGCTTTGTATAGATTGCTTAGGAAATGTGTGAAATGTGAGCATTTCATACTTCGACATCCTATGGTTGGCATTCTGAGGATTTCCTAGGCATTCTATAAAATGCCCAATTTTGCACATTGACGATAACAGATATACTGCATACCTAGATCTGTACATTGAATCGCTGCCTCTATTAACATGAAGTTGTGCTGTGGCAGTCTATATTTTTTTATAGGCAGCATCCAGCCTGCACTCCCATTGGCTAAATAAATAGATATGATTAAACACATATCTAAGGAATATTGCTTCTTAGATTTTATGGCTACCTGCACATACTCAGGTCTGATTACAAATGCTGATATTTTTTGGTCATGTATTTAATTAGCATAAAATACTTTCTCTTGGCTCCAGTTTCATTTTCTGTTGCATTTCTTATCTAAATATGCAAATGATCTTTGAGAATATTTCTAATGGCCAACTGAATAGTACCAATGCAAACTATAGAACAATTGCTATATATACTATCTCTCCCCTCTCTCTGTGTGTGTGAAAGTTTAGATATGTACTGAATGTATATGTGTGGATATATAAATACACACACACACATTTTACAGAGGGAGAAATTATAATAATTTTCTTCTGAGTGAAGAAAAATATATATTGCAGAATGTAGTTTTATTCCTGTGGATAACACATTTGCTAAATAGGAAAATCAGTGAATATTAAGCAGTAGAAAGTCAGAAAAAATATTGTCATGCTCTGTTTATACACATATAAAATTATATAGTAAATATGGGATACTCAAGGTTGTAGGAGAAGCATATTTCACTTCGATTAGTTGGCCAAATCCTTTTAATCCGTTGTTGCATCTACTTAAATTGAAGAGAATATACAATCTGTAGTGTCATTTTCAGCTTGACCTATCACATATACATATACACTGATTAGAATTCGGTAATCCTGGAACAAATTATTGACTGTTACTGCTAACTTCATATTTTTGCCAGAATTAGAAGTGGCTTTCTGTCATATCGAATATCCTTGGAAAATGTGAAAAAAAGTATGTACTGAAGCCTGCACTATTTGTTGTGAGCAGGTATGACATATCCTGGACTGAATTCCTTTCCTTTTACTTTTTTTTTAAAACAAAAACACTCAACAGCTTTGTTTATAAAATTACTTAAACTTCCTTTCTCCCCCCACCAAACTAGGGTAGAGTAAACCTTATGGAAGTGGTTGTAAAACAAATCACAATGTCCCTTAATCTGTAGGAAGATATGTTAGTTCTAGAAACGAAACTGAGAGCTGGAATTCAAAAAACATAGAAGATGGATTCAAAATGGCTTCCGTAGACTGGATTCATTCAATTATGTACCATTAGGTGTGAAAGGGAAAATCCCAGCAGGGGATAAACAGCGTCAACATTGTGGGTACAACCAAGATGATCAAAATCCTGCCCCTTTTTAGTTTAGGCAATGTAGAGTACACCATTAAAAAAGTGGGCCTTCAAATGCAGGTTCCCACCTTGCCAGTTTGACACTGTTGATAATCCCCTCTCAGAGACCCTATATCAGGGGTAGGTTCTACTTACCTTTACTACCGGTTCGTACCGGGAGAGCATGCATAATTCTGCGTATGTGCAGAACCTTCTGCCATGCACAGATTGTCAATTATGACATCCGGGTGGGTAGGCAGAGCCTCCTGCTGCTTTTACTACCAGTTCTAAAGAACCAGACAGAACCAGGAGCAACCCACCACTGCCCTATATATTTATTTACAAAACAATTTATTTACAAAACAACCTAGTACAGTAGGTTGTGTATCTGGACTCAATACCGTACTACATCTCTGTTCTAATTCATCACTGCAAACGATAATCTCTATTCCGTACAGTCTTACTGATGTAAAGTTGATGACTCTTCATTTGTCCTCTAAGGCCTTCTTAGTTCATTTTGTACACTTGCCAACAAACAGGTTGCCCTTTGTGCCACGTAGGAACTATGAGAAGGCGTAATGAATGGATAAAGAGCAGAGGATCAGGTGTGATCAACCTGATCAACCCCTATGATGTATTCACTCATTTTATATACAATGTTACTATTGTAAAGCATTTAACCAGTGTTTAGGATTTAGACGGCTGTGTCTACATTTACCTTGTGTTGATTGATTTGCATTCCCCACTCTTAGAAAGCCACAGATACCTAAGATGTAATCGTGTCTCAGTGAATTAACAGGAAGCATGCACTTCAATGACATTTTCTATCTTTTTAAGATAAGAATAAGATTCTAATAAAAGCAATGTATAGAACCTAAAAGCAAGTACATATTTGGTTCCTTCAGACCAACAAAAGCTGTGAAAATATTTACAGACCCCTTGCATCCAGGACATAAATTGTTTCAACTCCTACCCTCAAAATGACGCTATAGAGCACTGCACACCAGAACAACTAGATACAAGAACAGTTTTTTTCCCGAATGCCATCACTCTGCTAAACAAATAATTCCCTCAACACTGTCAAACTATTCACATTAGGCTGCATTACTATTGCTATTGGTCTTCTCATCGTTACTGTCGCCCTTCTCCTCCCACTTGTGACTGCAGGACTGTAACTTTTTTGCTTGTATCCTTGCGATTTATATTGATATTGTTTCCTGGTATGATTTGATGGTTTATTGTACCGTATGACTGTCACTGGGTGTTGTGCCTTGTGATTCTTGATGAATGTAGCTCTGGTGGCTCAGTAAACTAAGGCAGTCATTAATATCCACTTACATCTGCTGCCTGCAATTACTGCAAGTTCAAATCCCACCAGGCTCAAGGTTGACTCAGCCTTCCATCCATTCTAAGGTAGGTAAAATGAGGACCCAGATTATGGGGGCAATAAGCTGACTTTGTATAAATATACAAAAGTATGAAGGCTATTGCTTAACGCATTGTAAGTCCTGAGTCTCCGCCCTGAGTCTCCGGAGAAGGGCGGCATATAAATCAAATTTTAAAAAAATGTATCTTGTCTTTTTATGTACACTGAGAGCATATGCACCAAAGACAAATTCCTTGTGTGTCCAATCACACTTGGCCAATAAAGAATTCTATTCTATTCTATTCTATTCTATTCTATTCTATTCTATTCTATTCTATTCTATTCTATTCTATTCTATTCTATTCTATTCTATTCTATTCCATTCCATTCCATTCCACTCCACTCCACTCCACTCCACTCCACTCTACTCTACTCTACTCTACTCTACTCCATTCTATTCTATCTGGTGGAAGAAGGTATATAGAATGGAGAAATTGGGAAAGGGTTAAAGGAGGTGATTTGGGAATATGTTACATTGAATTTTCATATGAACAAATATTTTTACTTTCTGGATTAGTAAGTATATATTGGAATGTAGCTTTTCATCAGATATTGCACTCCTCTGGTTATTGAAGCACAGTTCTCAGCTAAAACTCAGCTGTTGTGCACCACCCAAAATTGCCTCCGGAGAGATGGGCAACTAGGGTATATAAATTTGATTAATAAATAAATAAAAAGTCAAATATAAAATCTAATGTATTATGACATTATACATTTATTATATTAAAATGCACATGCAATGCACAATAGAACGATTCCCCCTCAAATCTTTGATCAATCAAGAAAGCACTAAATACATACAAAAATCACTGATGGAAATTAATCTGACTTTTTCCATTCATGCTGATGAGCAAATTTGACCTCCCTTTAAGAAAACAACCAGTGACGATTCAAAATAAGCATAGTTTCTTGATTTATAGTATATTGTTCAGTGGTTTCCTTTCATTTGCTATAACTGGACCAGGGGTGGGTTCTACTAACCTTTACTACTGATTCGCAATGGTTTCGCAACAGGAAGCTTCTGCGCATGCACAGTTCTCCGATGACGACATCTGGAGCAGTGGGTGAGGCCTCCCGCCAGTTTTACTACTGATTCTAGCGCACCGGTCCAAACCGGGGGCAACCCACCACTGCACTGGACATATAGTGAGGATGTTAGTGGCCATGTGCAAAATGGATTGCTTTGTACACAGAAATTGTTTCTTAGCAAAACATAAATAGATGCTACAAGTAAGATAGAGTAAATATCTTTTTGTTCCATGTCAGGTTATCAATTATTCAAGCAAGAAGGGCATGAACAACCATATTTCAATTATGAAATGACAATTATGTGCTTTGTAATCTCCATCTTTCCATTTATCTTACTCCTATTTAAAGAAACAGGGAATATCAATTTACGTGTCCATATGTTTCAAAACTGATAGCAGATATCATTAAATAGCCATTATATTGCAGTCAGTGTCATGTAATGCTTACATGTTGCCAAGGACTAGACATCCAGATTCCAGAGTTATAAAACAAGGTAAATAAGTAAATGTTATTGTCAGTATTTATCTGGAAAATAAATAATAGTTATCGGGGGATTTCGGGTCACCTTTAAAAAAAAGAGTACCATGTTTTCCCGAAAATAAGACCCTGTCTTATATTTTTTTGAACCCTGAAATAAGCACTTGGCCTTATTGTCATGCGCTCAAAAGCCCAATTGGGCTTATTATCAGAGGATGTCTTATTTTGGGGAAAACAGGGTAGTAGGTTCTTGATCATAACAGCAGTTGTTGTTGTTATTATTATTATTATTATTATTATTATTATTATTATTATTATTATTAACAATGGTGTTATGAGGTTTGTTCACCATTGAATGTACAATGGGCACTTTAGTAGTAAACATGAGATACAGTTTCTATAGTACCTTGATATCAGAACATAGACAAGTACGGTTTTCCTAAGGAAGGCTGGTACATCTGCCTGATGTCACCCTAATGGACAATACATCAGTTCAAACAGGTGAAACATTTCAGGCGTGACATATGTAAAATGTTGAAAAAAATATCTTGCAATTGTCTAGCGGATGGAGCATCTGAGCTGCAGAGAAGATAGAAATCCCAGACTCTATCAGTTTGCAACAGTGGTGGGTTGCTCCAGGATCGATCCGGTTCTTGCGAACCAGTAAGAACCGGGCTCTGCCCAACCGCCCGGACATCATCATGAATGATCTGTGTGCATGCACAGAAGCTTCTGCATGTTCACGCTCCAATTGTGAACCAGAAGCGGAGGTGAGTAGAACCCACTCCTGGTTTGCATACCTTGATCTCAAATCCTCTGCTTAAATTCAGGCAATATCTTTTTTTAAAAAATAATCACAGCTGTGGTGAATATTGGTAGAACAAAAAATCTATACTATAATCAGATCATGATTAATTTGTTTTCTTAGGAAAGAAGCAAGCCTATCTACAAGGGAAGATGGACCAAGGATTTGTTTCAACCAGAACCTAACTAGATCAATTCTTAAATGAACCCCAAGGAAGATGCAACCTAATTCTAGCTGAATAAGTGTGCTAAGGGTTGAATGAAAGATAAGTTGTATAGCTTCCAGGAATTTTGATGAAGTAGTTTCTAAGTTTGAGGTGTTCTCATAGATGCACAACTGAGTACCATTTAACAGCAAATTCAGAACTTTGGCTTCAAATAATTTAATTGCTGCTAGGGCATAATTGTTACCGTACTTGCTTGCGCATTTAATGATCACAAGGGATACTCTTAGATTAAGGTCAGTCCTTGGTTGGTCCAGCAGGTAGTGAATTGAAAATGAAGACCTAAATACTAAAGGTTTTGATCTGTGCAATACGTCTTCCACTGATCTTCTAACTAATTGGAGACTTAAACCACTCTCTTGAGAATACTAAAAACTTTGCTTTGGAGTAATTAATGTGGAGGTATTCCCTACAGCAGTAAGACAAAAGAGCTTTAAGGCATTCATACATACACATATAGGTTATGGCTGCATCGTCAGCATATAGAATAGAAGCAAAGTAGTGGGTAAGAAATGAAGGATGGAATTCAACTTAGCAAAAAAAAATGATACTGTTAACATATACATATGTTTTTTAAAAAAAAATTAGTATGGGAGTAGGTTCAGTCAGGACACCAGTTTGGTATAGATATTAAGTTACTAGGTTAGAAGCTGGGAGGTCATTACTTCTAGCCCCACATTAGACACAAGATAGCTGAATGACCATTTGGAGCACTTACACTCTCCCAGCCCTAGGAGGCGGGCAATAGCAAACCACCTCCAAAATCTTGCTAAGAAAACTTGCTGAAGGACTTTTCCAGGAAGTTAGCAGGAGCCAATAGTGATTCAAAACCACACAAACACAGGTTCAGTTAAATTGTCACTTCAATTGTCTTTAACATGTGTGATAATATCAATATATAATACTATTTCCAATTTAAGGAGATGGGGATTAATTGATGTAGTGGCTGAATTCCATCTGTCACTTATTATGGAGTCAAAGGCCATGCCTTAATCTAGAAAATCAAGAGTGACTATTTCTCAGCTAGGTAATGTTAAATTTTGCACTGATCCTGCTAGCACCTAATTCACCGTTTGTGATATAAGAATCTAGCATATACATAGCTAAAGCCATGGTGGCACAGTGGTTAGAATGCAGTATTGCAGGCTAATTCTGCTGACTGTCAGCAGTTCGATACTGACCGTCTCAAGGCTGACTCAGCCTTCCATCCTTCTAAAGACAGTAAAATGAGGATCCAGATTGCTGGGGGCAATATGATGACTCTGTAAGTTCTGTAAAGCACTATGGAGTGGAATATAAGTCTAAGTGCTATTGCTATTGTTATACTTCCTCACAATGTGTTCCCATAGTCATCTCTTTGCTGCTCAGATATGCTTCCCACATCTTGCAATCATTATTGCACTTAGAAGAAAAAGGAGGGGGGAGCCAAAAGACATAGTTTCAAAGTGTTGTCTCCCCAGTTCACTTTGACTCCTTTTAGAGACAAAAGCAAAGCTTTATTGAGCATGTCCTTCTTTAGCCATTCATCACAACTCAGTTGAAATATGAACAGCAACAACGTGGCTCAGGATGGATTAGCTAAGCCATCTCACTTGTCATATCTTGCATTGGCTCTGAAGCTTTCTTAGTCATTGTTGTGCATTATCCTGTTGTGCAGGTATTCTGAAACCCATTTTACTGTCAGTGTCAAGCCTGGAAACACCTCATCACTTCCTTAAAATCTCCCTGGAGAATAGATTTGGAAGAAACATAGTTTGAAATGATAGTCCTGCAAAGAAATCATGGTCAGTGTTTTTCTTCCTTGTCCATGATAAATGTCTGAATTATAAATATATTTGATTCAATATGGCACTGCCAAAGAAGAATGCCAAGTGTTCTTTCCTATATCACGGTCAACATCTTGGATTAGAGGCCTTCATTTCATCTGAGTCCATAGACCTTCACAAAAAGAAACGAAGTTGTGGGTATCCCATTTAATCTCTTCTGGTCTAGTGGTTTAGGCACCAGACCGGACATCTAGAGACTGTGAGTTCTAATCCTGCTTTAGGCAAGTAAGCCTGGTGGGTGACCTTGAGCCAGTCATTCTCTCTCCCGATCCAATTCACCTGTTGTTGTGGGTAAAATAAGAGGAGGAAGGAAAATTAGGTGTTGTCCCATCTTGAATTGTTTATAAAAATAAAGGTGGGATATAAATAAACTGGGGAGTTTTTTACAATTCTGCAGGCAGGACCTCCTGCAAGTAGAAATGATTGAAGCTTACAGGAAATCAAGTGTCACCACCAGTGGTGGTTTTCAAATTTTTTTACTACTGGTTCTGTGGGTGCGGCTTGGTGGCCGTGGTAGGGGAAGGATACTATAAAATCTGCATTCCCTCCCCAATCCAGGAGAAGGTTACTGCAAAATCCCCATTTCCTCCCGATCAGCTGGGACTTGGGAGGCAGATAATAGATAGGGCGGGGCCAGTCAGAATTTTTACTACTAGTTCTCCGAACTACTCAAAATTTCCGCTACAGGTTCTCCAGAACTGGTTAGAACCTGCTGAAACCCACCTCTGGTCACCACACACAAATACTTGGTGAGAATGTTTTCTGTATAGTTTTTTCTTTGCATTTTCAGACTGGCAAGGCACTGGACCTCTGAAATACCCCTTCAACCTTAAAGTAGAAAATGAAAATCCTATGGAGGGTGTTGCTTACAACAACAGGACCTGTTGCTGCCTCTGTCCAACATCTCCCTAAATACTTGATTTTGCAAAATCCTGTATCAGTTTCCCCATCCCTTTCCAAAAAGGAAAGACCCAGCATGTACAATGTATTTAATCCCAGTAAGCGACTGAAATGGATAAATCTCCTTACTGTAAATTCTGGAAGCACACAATTTTATCTTCCTGATGCAAAGTCTCAATGCTCTAAAGAGACTTTATAAAGTCTCAGCCTAAGAGGGGAGGGGAACCCTGTGAGCTCTTGAAGCCAAAAAGTACTGGCACAGCTTAGTTTCTCCAGGCTGATGTGGAGAGGAAGGGAAAAAGAAAAAGAAAGGAAATTGGCAGGCTTCCAAATCCCAGTTCATCCTCTCTCTCTCTCTCTCTCTCTCTCTCTCTCTCTCTCTCTCTCCCCCCCCCCCCCCGTCACACACACACTACATAGCCCAATCACTCAGGATGCCTGCTTTGATAATACCTTCCTATCTAGAAGTCCTCCTCCATCCCTTGTAAGGTAGAAGCATACCCTGAAGTATTAAACTGTAATTTAATTTATATTGTAGGATTACATTAAAAGAATTTTGCAAATCTAAACATACTTGTCTTCTAACTTGGTTTTACAGTCCAGGAACCAGGGATGTTCCTTTCTGAGATGTTTGCTATACCCACATTCCTTCTGCAGACTCAGCTGCCACTTATCTGATCTTTGTCTAGCCTGCAGATCTTCCATCTGTCTTCCAAGGTCATTTTCACATGCTGTTACCTTCCCCATATCCCTTTAGCCAGAGAATATAAGATAAGATACCAGAAGGAGGAACTGAAAAACTTCCATCACCCCAAGAGTCATGGTACTCCTGCATCCCCCAAATCAGGGGTCACCAACCTTTCAGACCTCAGGGACCACTAAATTCATAATTTTAAATCCCGCAGACAACTAATATGAATTTTTTAAAAAAGATAAATAGTATTTAGTGCAATATAAAAATGCAAATAATTTTTCTGCGGACCACCAAAATTTTCTCGTGGACCACCAATGGTCCATGGACCACCAGTTGCCCTAAATGCCTCCTGGAAAGAACAAGATGCCTACACTCCTTGCAAGGAAAATGATGTATTTAATGAGAGACAAAAACAACTCAAGGAGATTGCTGATCCCAACTACAGGTAATCTTCAACATACAATGATTTATTTAGTGACTACTTGAAGTTACAACTGCACTGAAAAAGTAACCTACAACTTTTTTTCACACTTACAACCATTGCAGCATTCCCATGGTCACATGATCAAAATTCAGATGCTTGGCAATTAGTATGTATTTATGACAGTAGCAGTGTCCTGGGTCATGTGATCATGACCTTTGGACAAGCAAAGTCAATGGGGAAACCAGATACATTTTATACGTATCAGCCCCGGTGGTGCAGTGGTTAGAATACAGTACTGTAGGCTACTTCTGCTGATCACTGCCTGCCAGCAGTTTGGCAGTTCGGGTCTCACCGGCTGAAAGATTGACTCAACCTTCCATCATTCCAAGGTCGGTAAAATGAAGAGCCAGATTGTTGGGGGCAATATCTTGACTCTGTAAACCACTTAGAGAATGCTGTAAAGTACTGTGAAATAGTATCTGAATCTAAGTGATATTGCTATTGCTATCTTTGTTACTAACTTAAATACTGCAGTGGTTCACTTAACAACTGTGGCAAGAAAGGTTGTAAAATGGGGGCAAAACTCACTTAACAAATGTCTTGCTTTGCAACAGAATGGTTAGGCTCAATCGTGGTTGTAAAGTGAAGACTCTTGGTATCAGGGACAGAAGGCATCCTAGGAAGGAAAGATATGAAATAAATCTCACACAAGGAATCAAGAGTTTATCCCTCATACCTAGGACAGGCAGGCCCTGGAAAATAGTCCAGCAGACCTGAACCCCATCATCTTTGTGCCTAATCTCAGAAAATATTCGCAATATCCCATCTGTTTCTAAGTGCAATTAACACCCCACATATTTTTGAGGAGCATTGTTTATGTGTCATCATCTATGCTGACCACATTAGGCACAAGGGATTTCTCTGACAGTTGCCCTGATTCATTTTGACCCATATTGGATAATTAATGCTTAGCATGAAAAATGTTTGCAGGTGGCCAACAACTATCAAGGAAGCTTGTTCACTACCAGTGCAGTGGTAGAATTCTACCGGTTTGGCCTGGTTCGGGCAAACTGTTAGCTTTGACTTTCAGCCGTGAGCGAACCAGTTCCCTCCAATTTTGAAGTGGGCCCGCCCACCCCTGTGTTATACTCATATATATTTCCATTTCTGAAGCCCAGCTGATAGGCGTGGCAGAGTGGATTGCTGCGCCACAGCTGTTTTCCTTGCCAGCAACTATGTGGAATGTGAGTTTTCTCCAAACTGGGATGCATGCTTAGGGAACCGGTTGTTAAACCAGTAGGATCCCACCTCTGTACCAGTGCCAGTATCCTAACAGGAAATCTGGATTTTCCAAGCACCTCTAACTCTTTCTGGAGGAACAAGAGCCAGTACTGAATGAATGAAACTAGGCAAAGATAATGTATCTCTCTATGGTTTATTGGGCTATGGTGGCCATAATACTGTGGTGGTTTTGGTTAAAACCACTTATTCTCATTCCCACAGCTACCTAGGTTTTAGGGTTCATATTACACACTGATCCTTCCCATGACTCAAGCTATTTTTTCCCCCTACCAGATGCTTATTGTATCTTCTCGGGATCACCCAGCCATTGTTAAAATGACATCAAGCCTGTCTTCATTACAGTTGCTTTGATCCAACAATGACTTAGAAGATGATGTTACAAGTCACTAGGGTGGAAAGGAAAGCACCGAACATGCTGTGCAAGGGCAGTCATAAAATGGCACATGCAGATGCTGCAGGACTTCCTATGGGTTGTTTTACAGTTCTTCCTCTGGAGGAAGCTACGGCAGAAGAAGAGACTGAGCAGAACCACTCTTGCAGTGGTTTTCATTTGTACCTACAAACACAGCCGTGCTCTTTGACTGACCACACATTCCAGAGGGGAGAAAGCAGGAGAAGGGCTCTAATGGTTCTGTCCAGGCTGATGTGGAGTGGGGGCTGCTAGGTTTGAGCTGGAAAAATGTAGATGGCCACTACTTAGAGAAAAGAGATGCACAAAATTTAAACTTTTGTTGCTGTCTAGTGATCATCTAGATCAGCGCCCCCCCCCCCAACCTTTTGAGCACCAGAAACTGGACCAGAAGGGGGGTAGTTGTTTGCATGGCCCAGTTGCTGGCATGCCACGGATCATTGCCCGCCAACAGACCTGAGGTCAGGGATCCCTGCTTTAGATTATTAGTTGCCCAGATTATGTATCCCTAATGCAGAGAGGACTGGTTAAAAGTCTAGCTTAAATCTGAATGAATGAAGGTGTCCCATGCAGACAATGTGGCGAGCAGTGCAGGGAATACTAGTTCCCTGCCTTACTGAGATAAGGACAAGGTCTTTACTCAACAATAGAGATTTCCTGTCATCTCTTAATCCTCATATCAGTAAGTATAGATAGGGGGCTGGATTCATATTTTGGTCCAGATCCAATCTCTCATTTTTCCCCCCTTTTTAAAATGCATATTGAAGCCTATCCAAAATAAGCTTGCACTCTGGGTGGCAGGTTGGAAAGTTCAGATTGACAGCATCCCTATCCTATCACCTGCAGCAAGAGATCTCTCTGATTTTGAAAATGAGTAAGTATCTCCTAGCTTACTAGTCCTGGTAGTAAGTATCTACCTCCCAAGGTCCGGAGATTATTTATTCATGCAAAAAGCATGTTCTTTTTCTTTTTTTTTTTTACTGCTGTAAAATTTGCAAGTGGATGGAGAGGTTAAGCTCTTCTTAATAGCCTTAAATTCTTCCCGTCCTTCCCCCAAAAATTAAAGACCCCCAAACATCTTCACGATGCGGACTCTCATCATCTGCCAACTGTTTCCTCCAAGAATAATTTCCAGACCACACGAAACTACACTGTGAGTGGGTCCTTAAAAAACACACACAACATCCAACTAATATACTAGAAGGAACAGCCCACATCCTTCTACATATAAGCATACATGCTCAAGTACTTTTTATAAAATAAAATAAGACAGCCCACACTGGTCACCCCGAAACTAAAATGACCTCTTAATTTCTCCATGCTCCCTCTTAATTCATCCCCCTCCCAACTTTCAAGAACAGAAATATTTAAATGTTAACAGTTTGGGTAGCTCCACTCACACGGAGTGAGTCATCTTTAAATGCCACTCATCTGACAGTCCCACTTATCAATCAAACCCAGAACAATGAGGCATTCTTCCCCTATAGAAACCTACAACAATCCTGTGCCTCCTTGTTAATCAATCTGAGAATGACAGGCTTTGTGCTTGGCAAGCAGGCTATTAACCAATGGTCAATTGAACTGCCACCATAGGAATGTGAGTGAAGCACTAAAAGAGAGGCAAATTAGAAAATCATCTTTTTTTTCTCCCCTTGTCGTCAATTCTTTAGTCAAACCATTACCCAATACAGCAAAGAGAAATCAAATCTACAATCCAGGTCACCACCTTCATTCAAGTTCATGCAATAGGTGTCTTCTTATTCAGGGTTGGCAAGGCACTGCCATAAGGTCAAATTGCGATCACAAAATGAAACCTCAAAGCCCATGAAGATAACAAATTAAAAAGATTAAGAGTCAGACAAGATACCTTGCAAGATCTCATGCAATCTCATTAAGAGTTAGCACTATTATTATAGTAGAAGCAACTAGCCAGAAAAGATTACTGACCATAAACAATAATAGAGAAGCACTGTTTAGTAGCAATAATGGCCTGTTGTGGCATAATTATTATAATTATGATATTATAATTATTTGATTTATTTGCTGTCCATCTCATTTCAAAGTGACTCTGGTGGCAACTATTATTATTATTGTTGTTGTTATCTCTTATTCATTAAACATGAAATTCAGTCAACTGAACATTTAAAAATGTGTCACAAATACGATTCACTGGTACTAATGGTTGATACGGGTTGCTGCCAGCGTCCTAGGTATCAATTATTATTATTATTGTTATTGTTGTTATTGTTGTTATATTGGGGCATAATAGTAGTGTCATAGTGGCATTTTCTTCTATCCAAATTAATTCTAAAGCATAGCACAGTCATGTTCACATATGTTCATTTTACAATTTAGTCTTTGGATTACACTTATTTCTTGATACTGTAATAACAGCAATAACTGTTTTAACCTCTGCTACTTTTTTCTGGAACCTTCCAGATTCTTTCATTTTTGTGCTTTTTTTTTTTTTAAAAAAAAACCCTTTGGCAACAATGGAGAAATACTGCAAAAAAATAAAAAAATAAAATGCTATTTGAATTAAAATTGGAGATTGTGCTGATTGCTGGTGCATGATGAGTCTCGTAATAGATTTCCATAATCATAATACATTTTCCTAACAAGAGAAAGACAGATAGCTGTCAGGTTGGCTCATTACACATATACTCTTGATCATTTCACTTGTTTTATTTCACTTTGCATTTCCCCACCTGAATAGAGTTATGAGTGATTGCCCATTGGTTTATAGGTTTTATTTTAGAAACCACAGTTATATTTTCTCGGCAAAATCCATGTAATGCAGTTCTGAGTATATCTGTAACGAGAAATCAGTAATGTGCCCGATAAAGATTACAGCCACTTACAAAGATAACAGCTTTACATTTCTTCTGAATGAGATGTGAATCCGTGATAATAGGGTAAGAGAAATTCAGTCATCACTTCCATTTTGGTGTGTATGTCTTGGGACCTTGCCATCTTGGGACAAAAAAGCAAGACAGAAATGGCAAGTATTGACATGACATGCAATTGAAAGTGGAAGGAAAACCAGGCCAAGTCTGGGTTTACATTTCTACTCGTTGCAGTGCCTCCTAGTCTAGGAATGTAACTCTATAACTGCTTAAGATCATGTTGAAAGTTCAAGTCCCTTTTAGCCTTTTCTTTTTCCATATCCATGCTACCCTTCACTATCTCTATGCTGTCAAGACCTCCTGGTCACACAGAAAGATTGGTACCAGACTATGTTTTCTGGCTATTGTGGTATACACATTCTCTGGGATGTGCACCTTACTTTAATCTTGCTTTGGTTACTGACGTCATGGGAATTTATTCCTCCTCTGTCTGAAGAGGGCCGGCATGCCCTGACTTGAAAAATAAGAAAGTTGTGAGGTAAGGAACCTTAGAGGTTCTGAATAAAAACACTCTTTTCCACTTGTTCTGCTGCCCTCCCCCCCTTTAAGATTGGTAAGATAATGATGTGGAACGAGAGGTTGCTTCCAGCCATAACAGCTTTTCCACAAAACTGACTTGCCATGTGTTTGAATCATGACTCCTTTCCACAGTCCCTAATGTGCTCATTTGAGCTTTCGTCATGACTGCTGGTTGTTTAGCAAGGTGATAAATGTGAAGGAGGAAAGCCACCTTGATAGATACTCAATTGGACGCGCCAGTAAGCAAGTCTCTCATAAGTAACCCACTAATATGAGGAGCAATGGCTGTAGGCTCTCGTTGTGATTTTGTTCACTGCGAACGAGTAATAGCTATTCCCCCATATCTAACTAGAAAGCACTAGAGTGTTCAGAATTAATCAAGGCACATTTAAAACTATGACTGATGCCTTGAAAGAGGCTCACTTGAGGAATGCTTTACTTGGGCAGAATAGGAAATAAGAAATAGCCCAGAAATTGTCAGATTCTGAAGAAGAGATCCCGTTCCATCAAGAAATTCAGGGTTTGAATCATGGTGGGTTTCAACATTTTTTACTACCAGTTCTGTGGGTGTGGCTTGGTGGGCGTGGCTTGGTGGGCGTGGCAGGGTAAGGTTACTGTAAAATCTCCATTTCCTCCCGATCAGTTGGGACTTGGGAGGCAGACAATAGTTGAGGGCGGGGCCAATCAGAATTTTTACTACCGGTTCTCCAAACTACTCAAAATTTCTGCTACTGGTTTTCCAGAACTGGTCAGAACCTGCTGAAACCCACCTCTGGTTTGAATGGAAGAGATTATCAGCGAGCCAAAGATTAACTGGATCTACTTTTTTCATTTAATCTTTCACCATCCCTAGAATACTTTTAACAATTTCACTGCATATGCCTAGCCTGACAATTCTAAAGTGTATTTAGGTTCCAGAAACAACCCTTTTGTAACACAAATGTTGCCAAATGACTATGGAACAATACTGTCTCCTTCTCCTTGAAGCCAATGATTTATAGACTCAAAGTGGATCAGTCTCTTGTAGCTGTAATTCCTACTTCTTTGAAGGAGACCATGGTCATTTTCCCCTTTTAAGAAGCTACGATTGTTAGTGGAAATTATTTCAAATCTCTATTTTTAAAAGATTTTCTTCTAGGAATGTGCTGGACAGACAATATGGAAATGTTCAATGTAACAAAATAAGTGATTCTTGCAAGGAAACCAACTTACGCTACATTAATCTAACTTTGTTGTTGTGTATTGGGGTGGGGAGCATATAGCTCTTTGGCTCTACAATACTAGAAATCCTACAAAGAAACATTCATTACTGGAATTTTCTGCATTTCTACATGAAACTCTGTAGAAAAGAGAAAGGTAAGTTTACCCTTTCCTTATTGGTGCTACGTGAAAAATGAAGAGGCCAAACAGTATAATAAATACTATGTATATAATTTCATCTGAATTCTAGGGAAGGCCTTGAACTCAATGGTTCTGATTTATGGACATTGTCCTGTTCACCACTAATATTTGTGAGTCTTGTTTAATACTTGAGTCCTAAATGCTGCCAAAGATTTTATCCAACACATCTGTTTGTTTCTATGCATCTCTGAAATTGGAGCTCCAGGCCAATTCACAATGGAAAAATATTAAAGCAACAAGGATTTGATGTTTGAGGATTGATTTCTTTAAACCATGTATATCAATAGGGTTTGTGCGTCCTATATATGTACATTTCTTAGAGCTGATGAAAGAAAGGTTAATAAATGCACATTGATGAAGAATGCCAAAGAAATGTCAGAAATTCATCCCATATATATCATTCACCTATCTTATACGCTGATCATTACTTCGACCATTGCAGTAATGCTGAATGCTGTTTGGAGTTTAAAAAAGGGGAAGCATAAATCCAAATAAATAAAGAAGAGTAGGATCCATAAGAAAAAAAAATATCTGAAATAAAAGGCTTTTGGAAATAAAAATGGCATAAATCCTTCAATTGTAAATCTACATCTGGAGCTTAAAAAAAACATTATTAAAGCCAAAGATAGTACATACTGGAAACTAGGATTTGCTATGAAACACCAATTTATTATAAATAATTCTTTGTGATTTCTGGAGGGATTTAATCAAAGCTTTATCAGCCAAGCTTTGTTAGAATTAATTGGGTCTTCTGGAATTTGGAGGTGCAAACAGATGAGAGGAAGGAAAGGAAGGAAGGAAGGAAGGAAGGAAGGAAGGAAGGAAGGGAAGGAAGGGAAGGAAGGAAGGAAGGAAGGAAGGAAGGAAGGAAGGAAGGAAGGAAGGAAGGAAGGAAGGAAGGAAGGCTTTAAAGTTATAATTGGATGGCCAATACAAGAACTTACTTACACACAGCCCAAATAATTTGACACTTAATGATAGAATAATAGATATAACAATTTGATGAGTAAAATTCAAATTCTTCGAAACCATTAACTAATACTTCAGATACTAGCCGAGACCCAGATATATAGTGCCATTTTATTTACTTAGTCTTCTAAGAGGGAAAAATTGTCTGGGGGCTTTGGCTGAAGAACTGCCAAAAAACTGGCTACACAGACGTATCTTTCCAACCCTGATTCAACTGTTACCAGTCTGAAAAATGGAGATGTTATAAAGCCTTGCCAGTAATTTCCTGGTTCAGTGGCCCATAAGGTACCAGATGCTTCTAACAGAAAGAGGGTGGAAACTCTTTGTTTCCAAAATAGCAATGTTCAAACCAGTTTGTGTGCCTTATGTGTCGCCATAAGGAGATTTGACTGGATTAGTGAACGTTTGAAGAACAAGGCTATTATCTATATCTTGTAGTTGTGCTCATAATCATGTCAATTAGCCTTTTCTCTGTGCCTCCTCCAGTAGTCTTCTCAAGCTAGCACTTTTCAGATGTGTTGGGAACTTGGGCCCCATTTGGGATTTGACTTGTAGCCTGAATATATCTGGAAATTGAGAAACAATCTATGTAGGATTCCTCCATTCTCATTATTGAAGTATAGATGAAGCGAGCAAATTCACCCACGTCTTTAAAATGTAGAGTTTAAAGGCAGAAATTATAGAAAGGCTTGGATGGCATTATGTAATTACTTTGAATGTACTACATTCAGAGATACTTTGGCTGAGAGCATTTTAGTTCCTGCAACCCACTAAGACATGGGTGTCAAACTCACCACATCAACTTGCCATCACATGGCATTTTGTAATGTTTTTCCCTTTGTGGAGCTGGAATGGGATTGGCTTGCTCATGATATATCCGGCCCACGGGTCCCCAGTTTAACACCCCTGCGCTAAGAGGAAGCAATGCTTCACAGGTCTATTTAAACTATTGCTGCAGGAGGCAAAGATTCACCAGCTTTAGTTGTTCAACCAGGTGATGCTTGGTTGTACTAAACATGTGACTACAGCCTTCTACTAACCTAAGAGCTAACAAACAAAATATAAAAATCAGGCTCCAGTATATCTGACTGTTGGAAAAGCTATACTATACAATTTAAGTAATAAAATACTTGTACTCCTGTAAAATGCTTTCATGAAGATGTACTGATCAATCGTCTACTTTATTGAACTTTCTTACACTCTGAAAGTTTGCATTTCTTTCTCACTCTTTCCCAGCTTTCTTTTTCTCTTATATTTAGGCTGCCCTGTGGCTCTCTGTCAGTCCTGCCAAGCCACTGGTAATCAAACGACAATCAACCTAAAATTAAGCATATTCTGCAAGGACTTATCTAAACCATTGAAGACCTAACACTTCCTATGGAAGTTTGTGCAAATAGCACATTAATGGTCATAAATATTGACCTCATGAAACTGATCGGTGAATCTACTCTTAAGAGGTCTTTACAAATTTCTCAATGTAGTGAAAGTGTTGCAGTTTGTTGGGCCTGTCTTTCTTAAGACATGCACGGTCAAAGCGGTATTGGTTAATGATTGACATCCTACAGTGTTCATGGAACATCTGGAAAGGATGAACACATAGAAATATGCTCATTGTACATTTCTCCCCCCTGCTCTTTAACATCTATATGAAGCCGCTGGGTGAGATTATTTGTAGTTTTGGGGCATACTGATGATACCCAGCTTTACATCTCCACCCCAGACTAACCCAGGAATGCCCTTTCCATGATGTCCCAGTGCCTGGAGGTGGTGCGGGTCTGGATGGGTAGGAACAGGCTCAGACTCAACCCCTCCAAGATTGAGTGGCTGTGGATGCTGGCATTTCCTGATCTAGTTGCTCCATCACTTCAGATGGGAGGAGAGTTGCTGACTCCCTCTGAAAGGGTTCATAATCTTGGTGTCCTCCTTGATTTTTGGCTGTCCTTGTTGGATCATCTGATGGCCGTGACAAGGGGGGCTTTTGCACAGGTTCGCCTGGTGCGCCAGTTACGCCCTTTCCTAGACAGGGATGCCCTCCATACAGTCACTCATGCTCTCATTATTTCTCGGTTGGATTACTGCAATGCCCTCTACATGGGGTTGCCCTTGGGGTGCACCCGGAGGCTCCAGCTGGTCCAGAATGCGGCTGCGCGGGTTGTTACGGGAGCCTCTCATTACTCCCGTGTAACACCTCTCCTGCGCGAGCTGCACTGGCTGCCGGTTGCTCTTCAGATCCTCTTCAAGGTGCTGGTTCTTACCTATAAAGCCCTACATGGCATGGGCCGGGGTACTTGCAGGACCACCTCCTACTGGCCTCCCACCGCCCTGTGCGGTTACATAGGGCTGCCTTTCTCCGGGTGCCATCGGGCAGACAATGTTGGCTGGTGGCCCCCAGGATGAGGGAATTCTCAGTGGTCGCACCGACCCTCTGGAACAGGTTACCCACTGGGCTCCAGATGCCCCCCGATCTCCACACTTTCAGCACCGACCTGAAGACATGGCTGTTTCAGCAACTTCCCTGATCTGCCACAAAGATTTTATTCTGTTTGGGGTTTTATATTGGTTGTTTTTAGGATTTTTATTGTTATATGTTTTATTCTGTGCGCCGCCCCGAGTCCTACAGGAGAAGGGCGGCATATAAATTTAATAAATAATAATAATAATTTCCAAACTTGGTTTAAGTTTTAAAAGCTTATGTGATATATTGTGTATGACCCTGATCTAATATTGAAATGTGTGCTTCAAAATACGGCTACTCTGAGAGAATTATGCATGTTTTACTTTTTATTGAGGTTCTGCAAAGGTTTTGAAGGACTTCCTCATACCTCAGAAAGTATGCTGGTGTGACCCTCTTCAAAACTCTGAGATAGCTGCATCTCTAGAAAGCTTGGCACAACTGCCTTTAAGTCTTTCCCAAGTTTTGTGTGTGTTTGTGTGTGTCTTTTGGTGTTTGTAAAGTCATTTCATTGGCAGTCCCAGCAGATTTCTTATTTGCAACACACATGCAGGCAAAAACAGTTGTGTTGAGCCTTCTCAAACACATAGCAACTTCAAAAGTGTTAAAGAGCAGCACTGCACTTATACTAATACTCTGTTTGTGTATCAGTGCACCTGCGTGCAAGGTCAAGGTAACTGGTAGCTACCTATCTTACTTTGACCTGTTAAAGGATGGTAATATAATGCTGATCATCCCTCTTAAATTATAACTCCAATTTGTCTCAATGTTTACACAAAGTGAGCACCATAGGCAAGCAAATAAGTCAACAAGATTGATTGCAGGGAACGCTTCTGTTGTGCGGTAAAACTGATAGCCTTATGTGCTAAAAGGAGTCTGGCAGGCATGTCCAGTTGGGAACAGTCGGAAGAAAAATGAGGTCCTTCACTGGTCTTTTCCTTGACCTTTTATGGCCAGTTATACAGGAAATAAAAATGATTTTTAAAATGAATCTGAGGATGGCCTTTCCAAACTAAGATTGGGAGTCACCCGCCTCAGTTCTTCCCATTACTTTATTGATTTTGGTTCTTCTTAAAATAAGAACAGGTGGAGCAAAAGGGTGTCTGCATAAGATAATATTGCTGCAGACACAAAGTCTTACAGAGCTGTTCCATTTCTAAGAGTAGCAGGTATCTGCTTTTGGATGCCCTCTTCTTTGGGAGTTCTGTTAATCAGAAGGAGTCTGGAAAACCTTTTCAGGGCCATCAACCTTTCTGCAATTTCCTTGTTCAGAGCCAGGGGGAAACTTCGCTTAGCTCAATTGGCTCATTTTCCTCCCCTCCTTTTTGTCTTTTTACGACTCTTTTTATTAGCCTTAACCATCAATTTTATTCCCACCTTTTCTTAGGTAGAATGATCTGGACTAGCAGTACTTTTGCCTAGGGCTGATAGCTCCTTCAACCTGTTCTCTTTTCTTCCCCACATAGCTAAAGTTATTCATGAGAACTGTAGAGAGGAGCAATAGGCTTTGAGGTTTCCTTTCTACCTGATAATATTTTAGTTTAGTTTAATATCCTGGAAATAGATCACTTTGAGCTTATAAAGAGCAACCTGTCTCATAAACTAGACTTGAATCCAGCCAGTGTGACTCTTCAGTCTTCCACTGAATTAGACTTGCATTACATGTAGTCCTCAACTTACAACCACAATGGAACCCAACATTTCTGTTAAGTGAGACATTTGTTAAATGAGTTTCGCTCCATTTTACGACCTTTCTTGCCTCTGTTGTTAAGGGAATCCCTGCAGTTGATAAGTTAGTAACCCGGTTGTTAAGTGAACCTGGCTTCCCCATTGACTTTGCTTGCCAGAAGGTCACAAAAGGGAATCCCATGACTCATGGGTCACTGCAACCCTCTTAAATATGAACCAGTTGCCAAGCATCTGAATTTTGCTCACATGATCATGGGGATGTTGCAAATTGCTTAATGCATTGTAAGCCGCCCTGAGTCTCCGGAGAAGGGCGGCATATAAATCAAATTAAAAAAATTAAAAAAGCTCATAACTGTAGAAAATGATCAGAAGTCACTTTTTTCAGTGTTGTTATAACTTTGAACTAAAGTCACTAAAGGAAGTGTTGTATGTCAAGGAGACTGTTGGGTATTACAGGTATTGAACAGTCCTGCTTCCCTCCCCCCATCCATAAATTGCCAACTGGTAAACCAGTGGTGGGTTGCCCCCTGTTCGCACCGGTTCTATAGAACCGGTAGTAAAACCGGCAGGAGACTCTGCCCACTGACCCTGATGTCATCAAAATGCTTCTGTGTGCGCGGCCCCACTGCGAACTGGTAGTAAAGGTAAGTAGAACCCTTCCCTGTGGTAAACTTAGTCTAAATCCCCAGAGCAGCCTTTCTTAGTTGATTGTCCCCATCTAGAAGAGTGAGCAGGTTTTATCTCAGCAGCTGGATCCAAAATCAGACAAAAGGAACAAAATCAGTTCTAAGTTACCTATTCCTTAGACTGGGTTGTAAAAAAACCAAGATGTAAATACTAAGCAGACCCAGACAAAGAACACTGGCAAGTAGACATTAATAGAAACCTAGCATCTTACTTCTTCTGAGATTCACCCGACCTGTGTACAAAGAGCAAAGGAAAGTGATTATTTTTCCTTATCTCCTCTCTCTCTCTCTCTCTTTTTTCAGTTCAAAAACATTTGCTTTCATTTGCCAATACAAAAAAGGGGGGGGGCTCCTATTTAGGAAATAGGGCCACAAGTGGGCATGCGTGAATCTTGCATATTTCTCTCCCTCTTTGTAATACATTCTATTGAATGGTGATTAAATTAGAGGGAGCCGGAACTAGGAAGGCGAATACAGCCTCCTTTGCAGCAGCTTGAAGCAATAACTGAATAATCACTGAATAGCAGATTCAATCATCCTGCATTATGTGATTCTGGACCATAAAGTTGGGTTTATTGACCAGAGAATAATGGTTGGGTCATTCTTGTTATACTAACATAGCCCAATACTTGGCATTATTGAGTATATTGTAAAGTGTATCAAATAACAGAGGAAATATTTAAGCAACAATTCCTTACTTGAAGATGTTCAATTTAGCCCTACTTTGGTCAATAATATAACATCACTGATAACCATTATTGTTGCATGTTATAAATCATTGCGATCGACAACTAGTTTCTTTCCAGATGTTGCTGAATTGCAACTCCCTGATTCTTCTCTCCATGTTTTCTGTGGATCCCAGGAAATGTGATCAGGGGATCTGCAGAAGGCCATAGATTTTCAGCTTTTGTGCATTTTCTCCTCTAAGAATAAGTAAGCATTTCCACCATGTTTCCTGATTTAATTCTAAGCTTTCTAAAAATTTCAGACACAAAGAAAAATAATGTTCTTGTCAGACATAAGGCTTCATACCTTCTCAGCTAGTTAGAGGGGCACAGCTGGATGCAAACAAAATGTTAGTTTGCTTCCAAGGTCAGCAGTATGCGAATCCTTGAAAAATATAAACTCGGTGACTGACAAAACTGTGAGTAATGATAAGGAAATGAAAGAGAAATTAATCTCTCTTGATGTAATAAATCAGATCCAACAAGGTGGGGAAAGTGAAGTGTCTTGATAAATGGAGACAGAGAGAGGATACTGTTGTTTGAGATGAAGGGATCAGCCGGAGAGAAAGCATAGAGGAAGGTAGAAATAAAAATGACAGAATAATACAAAAAATATGTGGCGTTTAAGAGGAGAAATATGATACAGAACAAGGAAAAAATTGTGATCTAAGGTAGAGGGATAACAGTGTGCTATTAAGATTTCTAGATACCACTTGACCACTTTTCAAATTCATCAAACACGTTCCCAAATAAAGATTAAGGCTTCTGGGGGATATTCGGGCACACAGATTGGACACTGGAATAACATAATCTTTCTTTTGCTTTAAATAGCAAATGCAGCCTGTCTCGCCTTCCATTCCCTTCCTGGAAATAATTCAACAGTAGAATACTAGGGACAGTTAATTTAGCTGTAATGAGCCAGAAGGTTTTCTGAGACTGAAATGGCATAGGGTTTCTTACTTGAGCAGAAGATAGGACTAGAAGACCTCCAAAGTCCCTTCCAACTCTATAATTCTGTTATTTTATTAAAGTGACAGCACTCGCTTCTTCAGCTTTGGAAAGACAAGTCAGGAAGATAGTTCAAGCACACAAAATTTAAAGATGTAGGAATATAGGAGATACGTGTTGATGCCAGTTGGGAACACTGATGGACTCACTTCCTTCCTTTGTTTTTTTTAATATGCCAGGGTGAGCTGTAGACCCTGTCTCCAATGTAAAGGACCTTCAACACTTTTCTTCATGGGGGAACCTTGACATTCTGAAGTGAGACATACCATGTTTTCCCCAAAATAAGACTGTGTCTTATATTGATTTTTGCTCCAAAAGGTGCATTAGGGGTTATTTTCCGGTTAGGTTTTATTTTTGGGAAAATACGGTACTAAATGCATCCATCTGACTGATGATCTCAACTGGGCCTTATTTTTGGGGTAGGGCTTATATTATGAGCATCCTGAAAAATCATGCTGAACTTATTTTCCAGTTGGGTCTTATTTTCAGGGAAACACGGTACCAAGATACTTGGCAACAAGGAAGATGACCTTGACAGAAATATGCAAGAACTGTTACCTAGGCAAAAGTGGATGAAACATTTCTTAAGCCCTGAAAAATAAGTTAATATTTGGAAGCAGCTTAAGCAGATACCTCCGTAATTTGCTGGAGTACACAAATGTTGGGAAGGGGATTTGAATATTGCAGTCAGATTTGCAATTATTGGATTATTATTGTTCATTATAGGCAAATCTCAATAAAATTATTTTTGCCTTCTGTGGAGTTTATTTCCTGACCTAGTTTACTTAATAGGGCTTACTATGACCCTTAGGTTCTCATCTTTGGATGGCTACTCTTTACAAGGAAATATTTTCTATAATAGTTTCTTTCTGAAGAACATTCAGCCAAAATGGAAGAAAAGTCTATGTGTTACTTTTATAGTCTTCTATAAAGGAAACTACCGCAGGCCACTTGACAGCTCTACAGATGTCTTTTATGGCGACTGTCATATTTGAAGAAACTGTACAATTCAGGAGCCTCAACAAAAACAACAAGAAATGGATATCTTTGAGCACATGACACTGACAATATACATTGTCTTTACTCCTTGGGATGGGAAGCATCAGATGAATTGTTCCGTTTTGGAATTGGTAGGAATTGCTAGGAGGCCCAACACTGACTTCTCAAAGATTGATCTGATTTGTTTTAAAATGCTGGGGTTGGAGCCCAATTATTGGAATTTAGGAGAATGTTCTCCTAAAGGTCATGTTCTACAGGGATATGTTCCAGCTGCTTTCCTGATATGGGCCTTGAAGATCGTGTGTGAGAACTATGACACACTCACTTTTTGCAGATACTCGAATTGCTGAAAACTAGACATGCCACAATCTTTTCTAAGAGATATATGTTAGTTTGGGCATTCTATTTTGTATAGGTTCTCTGGGCAAATTGTCCTAGATAGTATGTTTCACATCCCCTAAATATGATGGGTTGGATGTGGTCAGGGGTGAAATGCTACTGGTTCGCACTGGTTTGGGAGAACCGGTAATAATAAAAGCTACCACTTCGGGCAAACTGGTAGTAAAAAAAAAGCTACCGGTTCATCTGAACCAGTATTTCCGACGATCAGCTGTGCCGCATGATTTATATTCACTAGAAAGCAGGAAATTTCCTGCAGGATTTCCTGCTTTCTAGTGAATATAAATCACGCGGCACAGCTGTCGTCCCCCCCCACTGTTCTACTTACCTTCTTTAGCCTCCTTTTTCCACGTGAAGTTCATGTTTGGTGTGCACTGCGCATGCATGTGCAGCATGCATTTGGCACGCACTGCACATGTGCAGGCAGCAAACCGGTGGCAACCCATGGAGGATTTCACCACTGGATGTGGTGAGAGGACCACACATCCATGCCCTTAGGTACAGCCTCTGACAGCCTCCATTTGAGGCTTCATCAGGATTTGCCAAGTATCTTCTTTTACTTTTTGTTCACTGAAGTTTTTAATAAACATAGTAAAAGCTAAGACAAATTGAACTGAAAGAAAAGAAAAAGAAAAAGAAAAAAGCAGAAGAGAAAAGAAAAGAAAAGAAAAAGGTGACAAAAACAACAATAAAAATTGGCTTCTAACTTTCATCACATGGAACGGAAACTAACATGCTAACCTTTTACCTTTTTAAAAGTTACAACTAATCCTGCCTCTTGTCCCTATGATTTTTAAGGGACTGGCAGCACATATGAGATGCTATATAGCTGATGGCCAAGAGCTTGTTTGGTTTAGTCCCACATTAGGCAGAAAGCCAGTGGAGTGACCTTGGGCCAGTTAATCTCTCTCACCTCTAGGAAGCAGGCAACGGCAAGCCATCTGTAAAGCTTGCCAAGAAAACTGCAGGGATTTGTCTAGGTACTTGCCAGGAATCAAGACTGACTTGAAGGCACACATACCACCAAAAGATTCATGGCCAACCGCCTTTGCCTCTTTGTTTTTTTCTCCATTGTTTGAAAGCTCTGAAAAATCCTCAGACACATGATACTCTGACAGATTTCTGGTCAATGGTCACTGACTTCCTTCCTACCTAAAAAGGCAAAAAGAAAGAAAGAAAGAAAGAAAGAAAGAAAGAAAGAAAGAAAGAAAGAAGAAGGAAGGAAGGAAGGAAGGAAGGAAGGAAGGAAGGAAGGAAGGAAGGAAGGAAAGAAAGAAAGAAAGAAAGAAAGAAAGAAAGAAAGAAAGAAAGAAAGAAAGAAAGAGAAAGAACGAAAGAATAGAAAAATGGAAAAATGGAAAAAAAGATGGCGGGGTCTACTCAAGTGGTCTATATGGGTGGAGATCATAGACCCTTTTGTCGATAAGACAGAACTGGGGAAGAGAGATCTTCTCACGTGGGAAACAATGTTAAAAAGAGAGAGAGAGAGAGATTTCCTGGCCTGACTCCAGAGCAAGCGAGAGGGAGATAACCACTTTAGAAGTCCCTGGCCCTACTGCTAGAAAACAAAGAAATCACAATTTAAAAGTCAGAGCCAGTGAGTGCTCAAGCACAGGGAAAGTGGCCTTCACAGTTAATAAAACACAATAGTATTACTTAACCTACAGAGAGTTCCATAAAAAAAAGGCTCATATCATTTAGAGTCTTCCATGGGCTTTTGTCGAGAAGCATTGCTGAAAAGATCAATTTTAAATGGCTCTGACTGTAAACAAGGCATCCACCTTTATTTTTCCAAGGGGAAAAAAAACTCCTTGCATATTCTCATTTTTCCAAGGCTCCAGCAAACAGGTAGCTTAAAAATATATCAATGTTCAGTCATAAAAAGCAGGTTGCAAATGCAATAATGTTTTTATTTGAAAATGATTGCACTGACTCCAGCTAGTTCACTACACAATATGCCTTCACAAATGATCTTACTATTAAGATCTCTCTCAACAATAAAATAGACTAACACATTAGTTTCGTAAAGAAAATTAAGGTTATTTTTCTTTTAGTAGCAACACTCAGGGTACCAAAAATAATTCCAAAACGGCAACTTTGCTCTGATTTAATAGTTTCAGCTTTCATACAAATTTTATGTCACCTCCCCTTCTTTCAAATTCTGGTAGTAGTGCCAAAGGATAACTTCCACAACACCAGTTGAGTTCCATTTAAAAAAAAATGGTACAAATCGATTAGAGTCACATATTCTTGAAGAGCACCTAAATATATAGAACCATTATTAAGTTAAAACCTATTGTGTTGTTTCTGGCAGCTCTCTTTCAAATTGTGTCCAATCCACTTTGTGTTTTGGGCAGGAAGTTCTGTGTTTTCTTCTTTTGGCAGGTTAAGGGAGAACTAATACAAAGAGGAATTGCCATGCAGACTAAGAAGTGCAGCAGAAACTGCCTAGTTGACGACATCACCCCATCGTGAAGTTTTAGGCTCTGGAAATCAGAACAAGCTGCTCTCCATTCATGGCTGTCAATCAAAGGAAAGGTATATAACGCTGAAAAAAATTAGAGGAAAAGCTCCACCTATGAAATTCTATATTTATGCACTCTTTGAGTAGATTAATTCAGAAACCATCATCTCCTGCTGGATCATGTCATGTCATTTCAGTGTTTCTCAACCTTGGCAACTTTAAGATGCATGGATTTCAGATCCCAGAATTCCCCAGCATGCTGGCTTGATGTTTTCAGGTTTTGCTAATGATACAGTTGTAGTCCAGGTGAAACTCTGCTGTATTCAATATTGAGAATCTTTTGTCTGAGAACTATTACAGCCTGTTCTACTCCCAGGGATATCTTCTCAGTTGAAATCCTGACTTTTGAAATATTATTTACCAATTATTTGGGATGGAAATCTGTCTTATTCAAGGCCCTTGCTATTGTATTTGTGAAAAAATATTAAAAAAAACTATAACAACAACAACATCGGCATTGATATTCATCATCAGTCAATTGCAAAAAGCAGATCAGTTTACATCCAGTGACAATACCTTTGACACTATCAAACAGCAACATATGTCTATCCCAGAGTTTTGGGAAGGACTTGATGGATGAAAGGGAAGAACTCGGTGGATTTAAATGCCAAATTAGTCTAAACATCTGGCTGACTGTGATGAACTATAATAATAATAATATAATACCAGTATTGCTTAAACCCACTACTAGTTGGTGGCATCTCTGAGAGATGACCTCGTATGATGCATCTCAGTCTCCAGCTATTATTTATGAAGTTGATATAATACGATGAGTAACCATCATCTCCCATTCGTAGTTGGCTTAAGTTTCTTTCAAATAATTTTTGCAGAGATGGAATCAAAGGCTTACTTAAGAGCTACAAAGGAGCAAAAAGTGCTGCCTTGGGTATATAATTCATCACATTCCCCTGAAGTCACTTATTTTTTTTACCCTGCTCCCACTCACATTCCTAATTCAGCTTCCTCTCTTCCACATCATAATGTCAACCCTCAAGTTATAATCCTTGGATAAAGTCCTTTACCTACATTCAGTTTCTATCTCCTCAGTCCTTCGCTTCATAAATGAATTCTTTCTTCAACGTGAAGAAATACAGTCTGTAATGACTATATTTAAAAACTCAAATGACACATCAAACTGTGCATTGACTTTGAATCCTGTTTTGTGATTCCAGTTTGCTAGCTGGCTCCAAAGTCAATGTGTCAGTTCAGACCTTTATAAAGCATACTCTAGCTTTCCCATGGTCTGGTTATGATATTTGAATAGACTCCATAGTTTCTTTTTCAGCTTAGAAAAATAGCTGCTGCTGAGATTGTTGGTCCTTCTAGTTCTACACCATCAATGTTGTCATTGTCAATAGAGATTTCTGACTCTTTCTTTTCCAGCCTTACCTGAAAATGCTAAGGATTGGCTCCCGAGTCTGCAATGTTTTCTTTCTGAGCCAGATCTTCCCTTCACATTTCAACTATAATGATCTGCTAGAACTGACAGAACATCCAAAATGCATACATTTTTTTAAAGGAGAGATGGATGACAAATCCAACATAAACTCTGCAGAGATTATTAGAAATGCCTCCATGAAAACGCCCCTTCCGAAACAGTCTACAATAATGACAGATCTGTGGCAAAAAGCCTGCCTGTGATCGTTAGGCTTTAAAATAGCTTTTGATGGAACCAATGGAGTTAGTTTCAAACTTCCACTGCCATATAGGAAGCAGCTCACACAGAGAATCTTTATGACCAAAGGTTGGAGAATCCCCAAGAGATTAGACATAAATCTGGCATTAGGTGTAATGTGGGCGTTTCAAAAACCAGCAAGGGAAACATCTCACCACTCCAATGCTGGCCTAAAGTTAGCCATTCTTGAAGAAAGAAATTACATAAAATGACATTACTGCAAAATAAACAAGCTACTGTTCATCAGTATGGTTTTATAGCCTGAACGGAGACAGAAAAAAAAGTTTGTGTCATACCCAACTGCGGTTTGTTGAGTGGGCAGATAATTATCACTGTCTGCACATTATATATTTCTTTTCTTTTATGACCTCACTGTTTATAATTCATGGGCCTGCCCAAACATGCATGCATTATGTTCTCTTTCAAGAAACACTTTATGCACCTATGGAAGCATATTCAGATATGCCTTAATAAAAGTCTATTTTTTTAAACATGCCACCAGACTTGGCTATTTCGGCTGAAGAGAATGAAAACAAAAATGCAATAACCATCAGTGCAAATTATTTTCTTAAAGCTCATGCTGCAGCAAATATTAACGTTGATTGGAAATCTTTATCATGTTACCCAAGATTTATTTGGTTTGGCTTTTGATGGAGCCTAGGAGATGTGAAGATGTCTGAGTATGTAAATAGATGAATAGATCTGTGCAAAATTTAAAAATAAATAATTTATGTTCTTTGTCTTTCCTGGTCTGTTGCTATATTGAAAAGTAATGTTTTAATTGCTCTCTTGCTGCCCTGACTCAGCATGTGTGACTCTGTGTGCATTTATGTGTCTGAGTATAACAGAGTACCTTTGGAAAGATAATAATTTTCAAAAACACTGAATAGAAATGATATTAATAAAAAGTAAAATTGGGATCTTTCAGCTTCACTTCTTCCTATTATGGGAGTGCCAACATTAACAGCAGTGATGGGTTTCAAATTGTTTTACTAGCGGTTCTGTGGGTGTGGCTTGGTGGGCGTGGCATGGCTTGGTGGGCGTGGCAGGGGAAGGATACTGTAAAATCTCCATTCTCACCCCATTCCAGGGGAAGGATACTGCAAAATCCTCATTTCCTCCCGATCAGCTGGGACTTGGGAGGCAGAGAATAGATGGGGGTGGGGCCAGTCAGAATTTTTACTACCATTTCTCCAAGCTACTCAAAATTCCTGCTACTGGTTCTCCAGAACTGGTCAGAACCTGCTGAAACCCACCTCTGATTAACAGTGGTAAAATCTTCATTTTCAGTGTATTCTATCTGGCCACTAGAATGCTTCTCCCAAAATATAATCATTTTCTGTTACATACTAAGAAAGCAAGGCAGTTCTCTCCAGCAATTAAGTACCCTCCTTTCCAATGGCACTGCCTTCATATAGGCTTAGGGGGCTTCCTCAGGGTCACGTTGAAGTCCTACTCATTTGGGGGGGGGATGAGTCTAGGCATGCAGATGAGGTTAGCCAACTTCTGGTGCCGCACTAGTATACTGCATCTTTAAATCAAAGCACACTTTTAATTAAAAACGATGCGATTTTTGGAGATCTAAGGATTAAGTTTTCAAATGGCAAGATTTCTTTGAACATGCAAGGGAGCTATATTCATATTCGGGGTTAGCTGTTTGTGAGCAGGCTGGCTGGAACTGGTGTTTTTTTTTTAAAGAAATTAGAAAACCCTACATACAAAGCATTACAAATAAAACCCCTACACTAAAGTTTGTTGATATAGTGTTATAATTTATCTTTTTTTCAAGCTCCTTCTACTCTTCATCTCTTGGTTCCTGTTCATGGAATTCATCCTTGCTCTCTTTGATGGAGGACTTCCAGCTTCTCTCCCTGGAAGCACTGATGACTCATGCGGCACTTGATCAAGGAGACCTATACTTCTCTTGCTCTGTTTCTGCCCATAAAGATTAATTGCCCAGAACAATTGATGCAGTCCTGTGTATCTAGCTGGTAGATTTGACCACTGAGAGATTTACAATGAGGTTCGTGCAGTCATGCTGGAACTGGGAGGCCCTGTCTCTGCACTTATGGCAAGCAAAATCTTCTTCATCTTTGCATTTTTATCTCTATTGCATGTTGTGTTGCATTCTTGACATGGAATCCTGGCTCAACTCAATAATGAGTTTCCAACTAGGCTCGCCATTGCATGAAGCAGCTAAATGTTGCTCCCTGGTGTGCTCTCTAGCCATTCCACCATATCTGTGCCATTGATTGCTACTAAGTACCACCTGAACTATTGTTCTGCAACCGGGGAAGGTGTGGCACACAGCTTGGTGCAGAATATACACGGAGCACTTGGTTGCTTGCTAGATATCAGATGTTTTTTGAGGCCCTTGCAAAGTGGTGGTGGTGAATATAATAGCGCACTCATGCTAGCAGCTAGCTCATGTTTCATCATCCTCTGGGCCATGTGCTGTAGGTCAACTGCACCATCACATGTATTCTTAGAGAAAACAGCATGCTCTAGAACAGCCAGCTGTATTAGCAAAGATAAGGACTGGAGCATGAGCTTAAGCAGAACCTGAACTGAAGGATGCATAAAAGAAGCCAAAGAATGGAAGTTTTGAGAGAAATAGAATGCCACCAGTAGGCATGACCCTTCCTCTCCACTGTTCTCTCATTCTTTTCCCATTTCTGATTCCTATATGAAAACAAAGCACTATATTAATCATAGCTGGTGGCTTATAATGTTTTGCAATCCTCTCTTTCCCAGGGATAGTTTTCTGATCATCCTCCTCCTCCTCCTCCTCCTCCTCCTCCTCCTCCTCCTCCTCCTCCTCCTCCTCCTCCTCTTCCTCCTCCTCCTCCTCTGTCCACCTCGTCCCATGTATTCCTCCTCTGTTTCTTCTAGATAGAACCCATACTCCAATTCCATATTAGATGAGGAGTGTGTTCAGGTATTGTGGGTTGGCATCTGCCCCAAATGATATATCAGTAGGCTCCTGAATTCATCCCATCTGCTAAAAAACCTGTTTTGGTGATCTGTTGTTCTTTGTTCTAGGAACTTGGGCTCACCAATCAGCTATACTTTTTACATGGATATGCAGACGCAGGTGGGTGCGTATTATTGTGCCTACATGCATGCCTTTGTGTGCAGGGAAGGAGGATATCTGAAGGCAAGTAGCATCATAGTAGAACTTTTATGGGGAAAGGTTCCTTGACCTTCCAATGTTTCCAAAAACTTCCAATATTTCCAACTGGCTTCCTATGAAAATTCCTAATTCATGGTTGATTTTCTTTTTCCGGGATGAATCAACGCTTCTCTGGCCATTTCAAGGAAATATTCCATTAAAAATGTAGAAAAAATCTCCAGAAACTTCACTCTAGGGAACTGCTTTCTTTGTATGATAGGGACAAGTAGCTGATGGACCATAAGGTGCATCCCACCTGGGTTTTTCCCACTTCTTGAAGAAGTGAAAAACATTTGACTAGTGAAAGGCAGGTGTGATGCTGACATCTGGCAATGAGTCACCATCCTAAAGCTCCCACCATCAAATGAAATCTGGAAACCAGATGAAATAAACTACACAGTGAAAAAAAAAAGTTGTTAAAAAAGGAAATAACTCCTATATTGTTGGAGATATACCAGGTATTCTTATGAAAAACAGACTCTGCCAAATTCACATTATGAAGCTTATTTAACTGCAGTTTTGAAAGCTGGTAAAGACTCTTAAGAATTGTACAAGCTACTGCCCAATTTTTTTGTTTCAGTGTTGATACTAAAAATTTAACAGCTACCTTGGCAAGATATTACATGCAATAATTCATTCATCACAATAATGTTCTGGATATACAGTAAATTGGGCTGAGCCTAATATGATGCCTATTGCTAAGAAAGTCCCAAAGCATGTAGGCAAATGTTTAGGTTTTGTTTATTGTCCAGAATCTAGTAAAAGTTTGGGAATTGCTGTCCTTAGGACAACATTCTAACTACTGGATAAGTATATTTCACTTTGTATTACCCAGATGAAGGGAAATCTTAAGAAGAGGTAAAAAAAATATGCCAGGTTTGTGAGAAAAAGTCAGTGTGGTAAAAATGAATATTGTAGTAAGCCTGATACACATTTTAGGAGCAATGCCTATATTGGCTGTACTTAAATATTTTAAACAGATTGATAATGATGATTTTTTTAGGCAGGGAAAAATATCTAGGAATGTCTGTTAACGTTATAGTTTCATTTGGAGATAGTGGTTCTGTTTTTTCTGAATTTCACAATGTATCATTGGACAAACTTGTTAACTTCAATAATGTATTGGATTACAAATGATACGGACTATTTACCAAAGTGGGCTGAACTTCAGAGGAATTATTAAGCAATCATGAGTCCCTAGCATCTTCTTGGTTCTAGAGTAGAAATTCATTCATTTTTGCAGTGCTGAAGTCATTCAGACATATTTGAGCCTTAATGGACAGAAAATTAAAATGTGATTTTAGTTCTTATGAAAAACCGATGCTCCGGATTCATTCCTATTTAAAAATGGCTGATTACACTTCTGTTTTTTTAAGAGGGTGGAGGGAGAAAATATTGACCAAAAATAAGATTATTACACTTAATCAGCTAATAACTCACTATTTCTGAAATTTGTTTTTGGAATGACAATAACTTTCCTACAACTGTTAAAGTACACTATATACACAAAAACAAGTTGCTTGACTCCAATGCCCTCCTAGTCTCTGAAATTCTGGAGAAATTAAGTGAATTGAAAAAGCTTTTACTGACACTAAGCCTACAATTTATTGCTAGTATAATTTTACTAAATTAAACTTGAAAGCATTCTTGGAAAGATGCTAATGCATCAGATTTTACAGTTGGCTTAATGAAATTTGTCAATTCAAAGTGGGTTCATATAGAATGAAAAGGCAAGATTAGACAATATTGTTTAGAAATATTGCATCATTATAAAACTGGTAGTCAACAATGAATAAATAGAACCTTTAGAGAGGTTATAACCAGTGGTGGGCTTCAAATTTTTTTACTACCGGTTCTGTGGGTGTGGCTTGGTGGGCGTGACATGGCTTGGTGGGTGTGGCTTGGTGGGCATGGCAGGGGAAGGATACTGTAAAATCTCCATTGCCACCCCACTCCGGGGGAAGGATACTGTAAAATCTCCATTTCCTCCTGATCGCTGGGACTTGGGAGGCAGAGAATAGATTGGGGCGGGGTCAGTCAGAATTTTTACTACCGGTTCTCTGAACTACTCAAAATTTCTGCTACCAGTTCTCCAGAACTGGTCAGAACCTGCTGAAACCCACCTCTGGTTATAACTATTGATATTTTGCAACTCTGTTTTTGCAGTTGACCCCTAATATATATGGCAATCTAGACTTAGTTCAGATCCCTATAGAAATCAACCAAGTTTATACCTTCTGAAATTACAAAATTCATCCCTACAAAAGAACAAGCATGCTGTAGGGAAGAGTCAATGCTTCATTCTAGAACTGAAAAAATACACCATCTTTTCTCACAGAGTTTCATTTATGGCATTTGTTCAAATCTGCCTTTCAGCTAATTTCCAGGGTCAGGCTATGAAGGAAATGAAAACCATCCTGTATACAGTATATAAGCATCTGATGATTTGCTGGGGCTTTTTTTTCCCCCTTGAGTTACAAATGTCAACTTAATTGTCATGTGGAAGGTAAATGGCACTCTCTTAGTTAAGAAGGACAGTTATAAGCACCACAACTCAATTTCTTATAATCCATTCCCACCATTTTACATTTCTGTTCCCTATGAAGATTCTCAGTCACCCAGGTCATGGTTGTCCCAAAGGTGTTTTTCCAAGAGGTACTTATCATCTTTGTTTTTCATTTTTTTGATGCTTTGCTTCTCATCCAAGAAGCTTTTTCCTGGTGGAGAATGGAAGGATTTATATACCTTGCAATCATCTGGTCATTAGCACCCTTTCTGAGAGACATTGAGGCCACTTGGAGGTTGATTTGTGCCTCAGGGTCACCTGAATAGTGCAAATGGATGTGGAGCTTTCTTGGAACTGTTGAAAGGACTATGTTGTAAACAGGAGATAGGTGGTGTTGTATCCCTTTGCAGTGGTGGGATTCAAACAAATTAACAACTGGTTCTCTGCCCTAATGACTGGCTGGGTGGGTGTGGCCATGATGGGCATGGCCAGGGATGTGACAGGCAGCACTTGGCCTCCTGCACCCCCCAGGAGCAAAAACGGGCCACCGGGTGGGGTGGGGGCTTAAAACAAAAGTTTTTAAGATTTTTGCACTTGTATATGCATGAGCTGTGATTCCTTCGGGGAGCTTAAAGAAGAGCAAACAAAGGCAGAACTGATTTGTTTTTTTCTCTAGCAGACAGAGCTGAATTAAGGAGAGGCTGCAAGGTTTCTCACTTAGCTAATTTTGGGCCTAGGAGGCCTCCCTGCAGCCTCCTGGGAGCAAAAACGGGCTGTGGAGGGTCCGTTTCCCACCTCCCCAAGCTCCAGAGGCTCTGTGGAGACTGGAAATAGGCCTGTTTCCCACCTCCCCTGGCTCCATGCATCCCTTGCACTTACCTGGGATCCAAAACAGGCTGCGTGGGAACTCCTGGGAGGGGAGGGGAAGGGTTGGGCCACCCGGTCATTGGAACTACTTGTTCACTGAACTGGGCATATAATTAACATCCGGTTTGCCCGAACCAGTCCGAACTGGCTGAATTCCACCCCAGTCCCTTTCCCTATGTTGAGAGAAGGCTTTTCAATTTTAACATCAATAGCCTCTTTGACCCTTCTTTCAAATCTCTTTCAAAGAGGCCATCTTCAAAAGTCCAGTTGCCTCTTAAAAAAACACCTTTGGTACTTCTGTTCCTCAACCGTCACACACACACAAAAATAAATAAATCAAGAAACTGTAGCTAAAACTGGTATATATGTGATTTTAATCAATCAACCAATTAATTAATTTCCCACCCATCTCACCAGGAAGTGACTAATTTTTTGCACTAGGAGGCTGTAAGATTTCTGAAAGACAAATTTAATTCTAGCAAGTAGATTCTGAAAAGTAGCTTTAATCTTTAATATGTTCCTTTGCATTCATAATTGTCTTTGGTTTTGATAATGTCAGAAGAATTACAGATCGATGAATCTGGAATATGGATTTAGGAAGAGAAACAAGTTTATTTCATAACTGTTTATATATAGGGATCTCTAAGTGAGATTCACATTTGATTTCTTCCTTTTTTGTAACATATCCCAAAATGTCTGCCCTACAGCATTGTGAAAAGGCAAAAATCATTATATTCTACTTATCTAAAGTCTCTGTGCTTTTGAAACAAGCAAGATAGAAACTGTGATATGTCCTTCTATGGATATATTTCTGTGTACCTGATCATACCAAAATGAAGTTGTTTATTGTTAAGATGAATTTGAGCAGCTGATTATTATTATTATTTAATTTGAAGTCCAACCAACATTTGGGCATTTACAGGTCTGCACTATACTATCAAGTTCCGTGTGATGCCTGTTGGTAAAAGCAAGATACTACGTCCAGATTTGGCAAGGATTTGCAAATTTTTAAAACTTAAAAGATAAAAATCAGATTATCTTCTTTTTGTAAAAAGTAGAAACTTTATTCCATTTATAGAAGAAAATGTTTGGTGCTTTTCTTTTTTACCGTAATTTATTGATAAAAATGTTGCCCCAAAAGTGCTGTTTCAAAAGGCAACTGGATTCTGTTTTTCCTTGAAGATGTATCATTTCTCATCCAAGAAGCTTCTTCAGTTCTACAGCCAACTACTGACAAATGAAGCATTGATTCTTCCCTAACTCAAGCTTGTTTATTTGTAGGGATCAATCCTGTAATTTCAGAAGATACAAATTTGGTTCACTTTTATAGAGATCTGAACTAAGTCTAGCTTGTATGTATAATCTCTTGGAATTCTGTCTCATTAAAAACACACATAAGAATCTGTATGCTATGTTTACTTCCATGTTAAAAATGTTTACACGATTGCAAAACTAGTACATCAGGATCAGATCTTCTACCCTACCCAAACAGAATCAGCAAAGCTTGCAACAATAAAATTTTTGATATGGTGCATAGCAAAAGAAATTCTGAGCTCCAGGTTTGAGGCATCTACAAGTGTATTATTTGTTGTGCTAGAAATATGGATTTTTAAAAAAAGCCTGGTTCACATATGATGCCAAATTATTTCATATAACTCTGAATCATAAACTATGGTTTACTGAACATTATATGATCATGCCAAACCAATATGAACCACATTTTTATAGTAATTTATAAAGGCAGCCCTGGCAATGTAGGAAATGGCATCTAACATGGACCATCAAGGCAGCTATTTATAGCATATTATGAAAATATTGGGCATGAATTAGCCTACTAAGTCTTATTGATTTCAGAGGGAGAATTAAACCTTTCTCATTTAAGCTAACAAAGTTTAAAAGCTACTTGCTTTTGATGAATCATACCCCTTGTGATTAGAAATATATATACTGCAATTAGGAGAAGGGATTAATTATAGGAATATAAATTATCCTAATTAAAATGAATACTCATAAAAACATATTGCAAAGTAGATAGAATGGTGGCATCCCTTTCTGTGCCTTTTCAAAGTCAACTATACTGTAGTTCTTTGATGATGATAAAATACAGTAATCAGAATATTTATTTAGGCCACGTACAGTATTCATTCTTAAAAAAAAATTCAAAACAATAATAATTACCCATTCAAGTTACAAGTAGTCTTAATTTAGCAACCACAATTGTAATTGGCTATTCTATATTAAGCAATGCAGTCACTAAGTGGAAAATTGTGCAGCCCTGTTTATGCTTTCATTTTCCCCGCTGCCCAGTGGTGGGATTCAGCCAGTTCGCACCACTTCGGGAGAACCGGTTGTTAACTTTCTGAGCACTTTGGCAAACTGGTTGTTGAAAGAAATTATTAGGGCAGAGAACCGGTTGTTAAATTATTTGAATCCCACCACTGCCTCTGCCCATCGACATGCTCATCCTGGCACCAGCATAATGAGCAAGAAGGGAATTAATGTGTGTATTTACATTGATTGGAGAGGAAAGGATTAAAAGAGAGTAAGGAGCCACATAATGGAAATAAAGCCAGCTTTTTACTTAGTGCACTTGCAGCTCCCAGGCCTTAGCACACTTGGGCTACAGGTATTACCAGATTTCAATATGTATTCCCTGTGTCCCTGCTTACTCTCTTGTTATCCTTTCCTCTGCAATCTCTCTGTTTTATAAGAATGTGGGGAGGAAAACAACAGGTCTTCCTGTTGCTTTCATGGGACAATGCATGGGACATTGCATACTGCCTGTAACGGCGATCATGGGACTGAGAGATGCTGTATTGGTTGTAAAGTTATTTTTCAGCACTGTTCTAACATCAAATGGTAACTGAATGAGGCAGTTGGTGAGGACTATTTGTAATAACTGACAATATTTTTGTTATATTTTACTTACTATATTCTCTATGTAAAGACAATAAATATCTGCTAATTCTAAATCAAACAATTCTGCATTTGGTCATAAAGAACATCTTACTTCTCAAATAAATGTTTGGATACATTTGATTTTAGAGTACTGGTTAAGAGCGACAAATACTATCCATTGTATGGTTAAACAGATGTAGAGTTTGCTTGTGATCTTATTATAGTCTGTGGCTGCAGCCATCCAAGCGTGGAACATAACATTAGAGCTAAGGGAATAACAGGCATTCAACTTCTCCCAACATATGCAAGATTTGAAAGGAAAAATATGGCTGTAATTATTTTAAATTTCCTTAAAGAATGCCTTTAAATTAACTGAAACTGAAAATTATGAATTAGTATAGGTATGCTTTAAATATTCTCACATTAATTGACATGTTGTTGCCTGCAACCCAAACAGCCAAAAAAATTTCACTGAAGAAATAGCAATAATATTTAGACTTATATATCACTTCACAGTGCTTTACAGCCCTCTTTAAGTGATTTACAGAGTCAGAATATTGCCCCAACAATTTGGCTCCTCATTTTACCAACTCGGAAGGATGGACGTCTGAGTCAACCTTGATCTGGAGAGAATCGAACCCCTGGCAGTTGGCAGAGTTAGCCTGCTAAACTTATTCAGATTAAAATATAAGGCAAGTTTCAAATCACACTTACAGAGAAATAAAGAGGAAGCTCACATATGCACTGACATAATTCCAAAAGGATTTTTGATTGGGTAACCCATGGTGACATGAAGCTGAAGGTGAAATCTAGCCCATTTGATGTTCGTTTTCGCTTCAATAACGCAGAAACTCTGTGGTTGCTCATTTCCATTCAGAATTCTCCCATGTGATGTTGCAGTTGCCATGTAGGGGATACGCAGCCACAAACCAGCCATAATTCTGCTGACATCTTTGGTGCCCAATATAGCTAGGATTTATTTATGGTTACTCTCAAGTGAGGAAGGAGAAAATATGAGAAAACTGCTAGTTAGTAGATGGAGAAGAAGCTGATTGGGGGTCTGATCTATTCTGTTCTGTATTAAGTTGTTTCACACATAGTGGACATGTGGAAAGTAATACAAGGTAGTTCTTGACTTACAACATTTCAGAATTCAGATGCTTGACAACTGACTCATATTAATGACGGTTGCAGTATCCTGGGGTCATGTGATCACCTTTTCTGTCTTCTGACAAACAAAGTCAGCGGGGAAGCCAGATTCACTTAACAACTGTGCTACTAACTTGTTGACTCACTTAACAACTGTGGCAGGAAAAGTCATAAAATGAGGCAAAATTCACTTAACATATGCCTCACTTAACCACAGAAATTTTGGGCTCAATTGTGGTAGTAAGTCAAGGACTATCTATACATAATTCTTTTTGTTTTGTAATGAACCGATTTGAACATGATGAACTGTCAGAACATGAGCCAGTATCAGAAAGAACAAAAAATAGTTTATTGATCTCATCTACTTTAAGACAAAAAACAACAACAAAAAACACCCTTCCCATAATCCAAAATAGCTATGGTTATTTATTCATATCCTGGTACTATATGAAATACATATTTCTATATAGATGTAAATATATGAAGAAATATATTATTCTCATGCTGTAGAAGCAGAATAGACATTAACGATCCAGTAATGACACCGATTGTAAAATAGTTGTCCTTGAAAAATGCAATTTGCCACAATACAGCCCAAAAGTAAACGGCAGAGAAAGAATATATTTTAATTATGTTTTAAATATTTCCTCTTTTTTGTAAGGATTGAAATGTCTTTTAGGACAATTGAGACTCATCATTTTGATCATGTACAAATATGCATCTGAATTACTGAGTCATTTTCTTTTTATGCCACTTCATAAATCAAAACAAGCCTGTGGATTAAAACAATCTTTTCTCTCTGAAAATATTTGAAACTGTACTGCCAAAATGAACACAGAGCTTTCAGCGTGATATGATTTGGAATAGGCAAGAGAGATAAATGCTGTAAAAATTGGGATTTATTAATGAATGGTGGAGGTAGGGGAGAAAGACACTTTCTCTTGCAATTTGGAGAAAAGAAATCAATATTATAAAGAGAAACATGTCTTATAAGCAGTGGTCCTATACCTCAAGTGAGAAAAATGTTTCTTTGAGGAACAAATGGAGAATGGGAAACGGAAAAGGAAAGAGAAAGGGAAAGGGAAGGAAAGAGGATTGGTGAATATTCTGACTAATGCAGACTGAATAGTATATATACTCCACCTCTGATTGCATTAAGTTTTACTGAGATATCACTGAAAAAGAAGCCTCAGACCCTGATGGATTTACAAACTCACCTGCCTTGAAGCAGTTTTAGTAGTTTTAATGAAATCACTGGCACTGGTCACATGTTTTAAACCAAGCATACATTTTTTTTAAAAAAAACCTTATTTATATGCCACCCTTCTCCGGAGACTCAGGGAGGCTTACAATGTGTTAAGCAATAGCCTTCATACTTTTGTATATTTTATACAAAGTCAGCTTATTGCCCCCACAAACTGGGTCCTCATTTTACCCACCTTAGAAAGGATGGAAGGCTGAGTCAACCTTGAGCCTGGTGAGATTCAAACTTACAGTAATTGCAGGCAGCTGGATGTTAAATGCTGCTTTGTAGGAGGCATTAGCCTCCTACGCCACTCAGGCTCCTTTTTAAGTACTTTCCTGGAATTGTGCCTTATAGTTCTTAGTTATAGTTCTTTCAATGAGAAATTGGCAAATACAGATTACACTAAGTCCAGTATGGAAGGCAATCGTTTCCTTCTTAATATGAATTTGGGGCCTAGATTTACCACATTTTTGGACCTGGAGCTCACCACATCTGGAATCTCTTGGGAACTCCTAGAGGAGAATTGTTTCCATCTCCCTTCCCTGTTCAGCCCAGCTATGATATTTTAATGCAGCTGGTTGTAAAGTATAGAGGCATTACATGAAGGTGCTATTTCCAATGTCCCTCCCAAGCCTATGATTCTTCTATGATTCTTCATTGGTATATGCATGTAAATATGTAAGAGGTGATTTATTTGAGAATAATCCCCAAAGGGTTTTTTTCCCCCTGAACTTGCAAGTAAACTGTATTCATCAAGGATTTTTAATGCAAACCTTTTATTGTTTTTATCATTTTTTCTAAAAAAAATAAATCCCTGCAATGAAAGAATCATGACACGTTGATTCATATTTATTCAACCAGTTTACTCTTCACTTTTCTACTCAAGTACCTAGTCAACATACTCATACTATGTAAAATAAGCTGGTTTCCTTATGAAGACTGTCTCTCCACATGTTGTGGTCGGTCAGCGGCCTGTGCAGCTAGTAGCTGATTCCGACAGCGAGGAGGCTGGTGTGGTGCTGCGCCAGCAGCCTGCGCAGCTGGCACTAGAGTCAGACAATGAGGAGGCTGGAGAAGAGGTAGTGCCAGAGGCGGAGATTCAGCCAGGGCCTTCAGAACCTCCAGAAGTTCCCATAAGTGAAGAGGAAGAAGAGGAGGAGCCTCTTTTCGATGCACGGGCGTGCAGAGCTGCCAAAAGGTAGGAGTGGCTCCTCAGGAGGAGGTCTCCTTGAGAGTAAGGCTTGGGACTAACTGGCCACTCTCTTAGCCTATTTAAGGAAGGACAAGGACTGAGGCAAGGAAGGACAAGGACTGAGGACTGAGGTCTTTGTTCTGTTTGAAGAACAATTAAGACGCGACAACCGGCTCGTTAACACAACTCTTTATTAACCATAATGCTGTGGGGCGGACACACTCCCAAAAGACAAGCAAGTGAAAACCCTCTGACAGCTGCTTAAATAGCAGTCAGTCAGATGGGCGGAACTAATGAACAAACTACAATATTCACGCTCAGAACTAGTATCTGTCTTAACCAATAGAACTGGGGCAGCAACAGTGACGTCTATGGAGTTGGTTGTAGACGCGAGGACCTAACACCCCTTTTCCCCAACCTAGCGCATGTGTAGTCAGACAAATAGGCAGGACGCCGCCTCAGTTCTAGTGAGGCTGCCGTAGGGGGCGGAGCACTGGTTCTTCTATCGACGATCGTCGGAGCTTGTGCCAAGGAGGAGGAGAAGGATGGGTCCCGCTCAGATATCGTCGACTCAGGTGAGCTTGTTGAGGGGTGTGGCTTGGGCGCCAACGCGTCTTCCGGTGGTAAAGTCAGGAGTGGGGAATCTGGGTTCAGGACACCCGGCTGGTCAGATCCGGAGGGGACGTCCATGGGAATTGTTGCCTCTGTGGACCGCCGTCGGAGTTGATTAATGTGCCTCCACCAGATTCAGCCATCCGTTAGTTGGACCCTGTAAGAGCATGGTCCGGTTAGTTCAACAACGACCCCTGGACACCATTTGGTGGTTGAATTATAGTTTTGAGTAAAAATGGATCCCCGATTGTAAAGTGTTGGTCCCGTTGGTCCTGGTGCTGCGGGTTGTTGGGCGAGTACTCAGGATGCAGTCGGTCCAGTGTTGTCCTGAGCCTCCGGCCCATGAGTAGCTCTGCAGGGCTCACTTTGGTTACGAGACAGGGTGTTGTATGCTGCGCTAGGACATACAGGCTGATGTTATGATGCCAATTGGATGGACCTAAGCGGCCCAAAGCTTCCTTTGCTGACCTAACGGCCCTTTCCACCAGGTCATTAGCGGCCGGATGGTAAGGGGCCATGGTCGTATGGCGAATGCCCAATCTCGCCAAGAATGCCTGGAAGGGTGCTGCAGTGAACTGGGGGGCGTTATCAGTCACAATGGTTTCGGGCAAGCCGTGAGTTGCGAAGATACCCTCTAGGATGTGGATCACTGCGTCTGCGGTGGTGGATGACATCAGGGACAGCTCTACCCATTTGGAGTAGGCGTCCACTGTAATCAGAAAGTTGCGACCCAAGAAGGGGCCGGCAAAGTCTATATGGACTCGCGCCCAGGGTGACCTAGGGGCTTCCCAGTCTCGGATGGGCGCTGCTGGGGGGGGGGGCAGGCTGGGACAATTGGCATGTGTCGCAGGCCGCAACCCAGCTTTCAATGTCGTGGTCCATTCCGCCACCAAACGTAGCTGCGGCCTAGCGATTTCATGCGGGTGATGCCTGGGTGTGATTCATGCAGGTACGTCAGCACCTGGGATCTTAACGTGGGTGGAACCACCACCCGGTGTCCCCACAGTAGACACCCCTTGAGGACCGGCAGTTCATGCTGTCGACGGTGATAGGGTAGGAATTCGCCGGGCATCGGCCCCTTGGGCCAGCCCCTGCACACCCAGTCAAGAACCTGGGATGTAACTGGGTCATGGGAGGACAAGAGCCGAATGTCCGCCACAGACAATGGCCCAGGGAGGTCCTCGACTAAAAGGACGGAGGTGGCGGGGGCTGGGTCAATAACGGCCATCGGCAACGGGCAACGGCTAAGGGCATCCGCATGTCCAATAGCCAGGCCCAGCTGGTAGTGCAGGTGGTAGGAGTAGGCGGACAAGAATTCTGCCCAGCGAGACATACGGGGAGACAGGATTTGTTGTGTGCGGCGGTCACTGGCCAACAAGCCCAGCAGGGGCTTGTGGTCGGTGACCAGATGGAAGAAATGGCCGTACAGGTAGTCGTGGAATCGCTTGATTCCCGCGACCGCTGCAAGGGTCTCCTGCTCTAACTGGCTATAGTTCCTCTCCAGGGCTGAGAGTGTACGGGAATAAAAAGCGACGGGGGCCTCCATCCCATTCGGCAGAACGTGACTTAAAACAGCCCCCACGCCAAATGGAGAGGCATCACAGGTGAGTGTAAGAGGCAGCAAGGGGTCATACTGGACGAGGACTGCCCGGGACGTCAGGCGTCCTTGACAGCCCGGAAGACGGCGGCAGCCGCAGAGCCCCAATGCCATGGTGAGGATGAATCCAGGAGCTGATGCAATGGCTCAGCAAGGGAGGCCTTATGGGGAAGGAACACCGAGTAAAAGTTAAGAAGGCCCAAGAAGGCCTGTAGTTCCGACCGATTAGTCAGGGTCAGGGTGTCCTTAATGGCGGCTACCTTGGCAGGGGTAGGATGGATGCCCTGGGCGTCGATAAGAAAGCCCAGGAATTCCACCTGGGGAACTCCAATGGAGCATTTTTCTTGTTTTAACTTAAGACCAGCGTTGCGCAGGCGCGTCAGAGTGATGCACAATTTAGACAGTAGCTGGGAGGCGGAGCTAGCGGAAAGGAAGATGTCATCGAAATATGGGACCACCCCGGGGATCCCCTGCAGCAGCCTTTCCATGAGGCTCTGAAAGATCCCCGGGGCGACGCAGACCCCGAACTGCAGATGGGTGCACTTGAAGGCACCGCAGTGTATGACGATGGTCTGCGCCATTGCCGTAGCCTCGTCAACGGGAAGCTGCTGGAAGGCTTGCGCCAAATCTAATTTGGCGAAAACCTGCCCATGGCCGAGGGAGTGGAGTAAGTGCTGGACAACGGGGACCGGGTAGGGGTTGGCTTGCAACACCTTATTGATTGTCCCCTTGTAGCCTGCGCAAATCCTCAGGGAGTCATCTCGCTTAAGGGGGACAACTATGGGGGTCTCCCAGTTTGAGTGGTCCACCGGGACCAAAATTCCCTGTGCCACTAACCTATCCAGTTCTGCATCAACCCAGGCACGGAGAGCTAATGGCACCCTTTGAGTCTTAAGGCGAATTGGCGCCACCTGGGGGTCCAGATTAAAAGACATAGGCCGACCTGTATACTTTCCCAGGCGGCCATCAAATACATCAGCGAACTCAAGGAACACTGTGGTTGCGACATCAGGGATTGAGCAGATGGTAGAATGGATACCTGAGAGAGTGATATTAAGTGCAGCGCACCAATCTAGCCTCAGGAGACTAGGGAGGTCTTTCTCGACCACAATTAATGGCAATCTGCCAGAGAACGCTTTGTAAGAAACCCAGAATGAGCCATAGCCAAGCGTAGGGATAGGCTGTCCCTGATAATCTCTGAGGGCTACGGACAGGACTTAAGGTGCCGCTTGGCACTATTGGGAATCAATTGGGTGAGCATTGACCAAGCGATTAGAGATCTGGATGATCCAGTGTCAACTTCTAGCCGGCATGGAATGCCCTCCAGGTCAACTGTGACATAAATCTTGCTGACCAGTGGCAAGGTGGTAGCATGGCTCACCGAAACGTCGTAGGGTTCCTCAAGACGGGACACCTCGACAGTAGTCACGCAGCATGCAACCTTCCGGTCACAGTGGTGGCCTTGCGAATCTTCAGACGCCGTCCAGCTAGAAGGATGGGCCGCCCTGCAGTCTCTTGAGAGGTGGCCCCGCTTGCCACAGCGGCGGCAAATGGCTGTTTTGAAACAGCAGTCCGGTCTGCTATGGTTGCCGCCGCAACCCAAACACCCACTAGAATAGGGGACGGCGGATGGGGTCTCTCTCTTCCGCCGGGAAATCTTGAGACGGCGGACAGCTTCGTCATCCTCCGAAGACTCGCCTCGGTTGGATGACTCATGGTGGATGGAAGGAGAGCACCCATTAGCTGTGGAGCTAGCCTGGAACTGCTGAATCTCGGTGGAGGATCGGTCTGACATCTCCACGGCCCTGGCTTCATCCAGAGCTGTCTGAAGGGTTATCTCAGACTGTGCTAGCAGGCGCCGTTGCAGTTTTAAATCTTTGATTCCACAGACTAGTTGGTCAAGCAACATCTTGTCAAGGTCGTGGAAGTCGCAGTGGAGGGCAGCAGACCGTAGGGAGGCCATGTAGTCGTTGACAGACTCTCCGGCCTTCTGTGCCCGTTGCGAAAAGGCATGGCGTCGCGCGATGCGAGAAGGTGCAGGGGAATAATGTCTCTTTAATTTGTCTAGCAGGGTATCCCACGGCACGTCAGTTACTTGCTGAGGGGCTGCTAGGGCTTGGGCAACACCGAAAACCTCACTCCCACAGGAGCTGAGGAAATAGCCCCTTTTCCTTGCGCTCGATAACCCTGTCAAGTCGTTTGCTTGGAGAAAGCATTCGAACCATTTGTGGTACGTGTCCCAATGCTCGGACGCCGGTACAAACGGAGCAAACGCTGGCAGGAAGGTAGACATATTGAGAGGCGCTGGAGTTGTGAGCCAGGCCATCTAACGCGATCCCACCTTCGTCACCAATGCTCTGTTTGAAGAACAATTAAGACGCGACAACTGGCTCGTTAACACAACTCTTTATTAACCATAGCGCCGTGGGGCAGACACGCTCCCAAAAGACAAGCAAGCGAAAAACCCCTGACAGCTGCTTAAATAGCAGTCTGTCAGACGGGTGGAACCAATGAACAAACTACAATATTCGCGCTCAGAACTAGTATGTGTCTTAACCAATAGAACTGGGGCAGCAACAGTGACGTCTACGGAGTCGGTCGTAGACGCGAGGACCTAACAGTCTTGATCTTAATTCTGTGTAAATTGCTTCTGGGCTTTCTGCCAACCATAGTAAGATTACGATTATTTATTCTTTGGATTCTTGTAGGCTGTTAAGAAAGTTAATTAACAGCCTTTGTTTGAAAAAGACTAATTTAACTTAGTAAACTAAGGTTTGTGCAGACTTTGTGTGTGCTGCGTTCTTTGGGGTCCATAGCTGGGGCAGAACACCACACATTCAACTTCCTTCTACTATTTGGGACTTTGTGGTTAAGACTTCAGTACCTACTTGAGAACACGCAGCTGCTTTGATTTGCTGATCAAGGACTGGAAACCAGAGACTATGAATTCTAGTCCCATACTAGGCACAAAGCCAGCTGGGGACTTTGGCCAGTCACTCTTTTTCAGCTCTAGGAAGAAGGCAATGGAAAGATTGCCAAAAACAACAACAACAACAACAACCTGCAGGGACTTGTCTAGTCAGTTTCTAAGAGTCAAGAATAAGTCCAACAATTCAGCTAAATCTATTTTGGAATATACATAAATAGTATCACAATGTTTTATTTTGGGGTTCAAGCTCTTGTTACCATTCCAGGAAATTACGTACCAAGGAAGCATTCAATTCTTAGCAAGACTTGCATTTTTGTGATAAATTAAAATAGGCTCCCCTTTTCGTTTTCCAACACAACATGTGGGAATAAGGCTACTACATGCAGGCTGCAAAAAATACAGGTGCCCACTACACAGCAGTAAATAATTAAGTTGTTTTAATCTCTTTGCCGCCTTCTAGTGTTCAACTGACCTTTTTGCACATAGATAAAAATGCTTTGAACCATTCATAGGACACTAAAACATAAAAATGGCATGAGGCTAGGTAGATGTGGGCTTAGTGAATAACTAGCCAGAGGTTGTGTTCAGAAAATATGGGTTTGGCTAAACTGAAGCCCAGCCATTTCTTATTTTGAAAATATGGGGGGGGGGGGGGGGTGCTGCAAGCACTGAATGTAAAGAATGTGGTAGAATCCTAATAAGCACATGGGGCATTGAAATGTATTTTCCCAGGCAGGGGGAAAGTAAACAAAGAGTAAGTAAAGTCCTCAGGTCCTGCAGTGGGATTCCATATTGAGTGCTGTTGTGGACACATCCTCTCTCTCTCCCCCCTCCTTCCTTCCACCATTTCATCTTTTAAAAACCCAGTTCTAGTGAAAGAAACTTAAAGGATGTTTGCTCAATAAAAGTAATCATAAAAGACAGGTATTAATTGACAGGGCAGCAGAGGGAAAAACAATAAAAACAGGGAACTTTGTGGCTAATGGGAAAAAAATCCCTCCCAGTGCCTAAGCCATTTGCTTTCTCCCAACTCATTATCAGAGGAGACTTCCTTGAGCTGCTTTTAGAGGGTTCTTCTGCTTTTGTCCCTGCATTAAATTGTTGACACATCTTTCTGTTAACATCAGCTCTGGGCTAAGGCACTTCACAGAGGAAGACATCTGACATTCCAAAAAGTGTGAGGCCCCTGGGTGTCCAAGACTTGTAAGAGATAAGGAGAGGAAAATATAGACGTGAGATTGTGTTGTTTGTTTTTCTTATTCCATGTTTTATTCCATGTTTTTCTTATTCCATGTTTTATTGAGGTTTATTGTAACATGAAATACAATGAAAATAAAGATTAAGGGGGCAAAAAGAGGGAATGCAGGATTTTTTTTAAAAAGGTTGTTTGTTTTTGCAAGGAGATCTAGGCTTTGATGGACTGAGATGGGAAAACATCTTCTGCTTAAATTACTGGATTATTTCAGTTTTTGTAGCTCAATACACAAACACACAGGAAGAGCTTATCTGGCTTGTTTCTGAACTGAGAATGGCTCCATTAATAATTTTAACTGGTTCCATTCTAGTTAACTGAAGACAAGTCCTGTAAGTATTCCTTTAACATATCCAGTACATAAGCATTTTCCAAATGAAGGCACCCACATAAATATGATCCTAATTATTTAGTTCAATACATGAATAAGCTACGTCTGTATTTATTAGGTATTCATATTTCTGCACATAGCTTAAGTGGTTTCATAAACAGTCTTCTGCAAATAGTCATGTAATGAAAATGGTCAATCTATGCAAAGACCCTTGGATTATGGTTTATAGAACTAACCTAGTTTATTACTGGACTGCAATAAAGTATCAAGTAGATTTACATATTTTTCAGCGCCATGGGTTAGCCTTAGAGAATGTCTTTGTCCTTTCAAAAGAAAACAAAACATATTAATGAAGTTTTTTTTAAATAAATAAAACCTATCCAGCCCCAGCTGCTCGAGCATCACCTCACTGCCCTTATTGTTTTTAAACAGTTCCTTCTTTCTTTCTCCACCTGATTGTCACCACATCAGCCTTTTCAATTCCATCAGCCCTTGGCACCTGGTGGCTTTCCAGGGCTTCTCTAGGCTACATCCTTTCCAATGGTAGATGCCAAGACCCTGTCCATCAGCTGCAGATGTGGTGAAACATGAGTTTGCATTTCTAGCCTCTGTGTCCTTTTTGCCACCTCTTGCCTGTTCCAAAATATTGCTGCTCCAATTTGCCTTTGCCAATAAACTCCTGATGTCCTCTTACGTTCATACCACATACCGTATCTTTCCTATCTTGTAACCACTTCCTCATCCCAGCCAAAAATTCCAGCTCCAAAGAACTATTCACTCTTTGCAAATGGTCAATATTCCCTAGAGCAGGGGTGTTAAACTCAAGGCCCAGGGCCCAAATCTGGCCCATGGGATGCTTAGATCTGGCCCGCAGTGCCGACCTGGAAACAGCAAAGGACCGGCTCACGGTGCCTCTGCTAGCAAAACCGGAGCTCATGAGGGCTGTCTGCAGTCCTCCCGAGCTCCGTTTTTGCTGGCAGAGGGTTTCAGGAGGCTGTTGAAGCCAAAAATGGAGCTCAGGAGCCTGTTTTCGCTGGCCGAGCACTTGGGCCACCAGAGGCACCCCTGACACGAGTGATGTTGAGCTGGCCACACCGACCCTGGCCATGCCCAGCCCAGCCCAGCCCAGCCCCCCAAGGTCAAACACAACCCTGGTGAAGCCCTCAATGAAATCAAATTTGACACCCCTGCCCTAGAGTATCCCTAGAGTAACTTGTTCCTCAATAAAATTTACTCAGGTTCTGATCATGTTCTGGGATCATATTGAGCCATCAACTAACCATACAAAGACTGTGTTCACGTGATACTAAATCATCAGTGATCCAAGCATATTTTAATTTTATGCATTGTGCAAGCTCAGGCAGTAATGCAGGGAAATTTGTGAAAGGCATGTCCAACAAGTATCAAAAGACATTTGGCCACCTTACATGGTGCATAGCTGCACTACTTCTCTGAAGCAAGAGATTTATCCAAGGGCCTTTTCATGCTGCCTTCCAATCAGTTAAGGGGAAGCTTTATTTGCACCTAATATATTCTAAGAGGGTCTTAGGGGAATGCCCTAAGTAAGAAAAGCAGCTAGGCAAATAATTTATTGTTTGTTTGGCAGATGTCCAAATGGTCTCATTGGAACCAGTTGCTGGGATCGCCAGGCTACATATGGAGTTCCATGTAACTTTCATCCAAGTATTTTTTTAAATGTAAAGCAGCTTAACTCTTTCTCTCCCAACTGTTTTTCATCCACTGTACGAATTCTGGAAGAAAACAATGGCAAACTTATTTTGAAATGCTGCCAAGAAAACTGGATTTAAATGTCAATAAAAATGGACTTCTGGAATGAAGACATACTTGGGATTCCACGTTTTTACTTGGTCTTTTAAATTATTTGCAGATTTTCAAGTTATTCTTTCATATTTTTAAAATGATTTTTATTCTTAATGTTGAGGTGGCTTAAACATTATTAATAATTAAAAATGGTGTGGATTTAATAAGATAGCGTGTCTTGCACCACGAATATTTAAAATGGATGGGAGACTTGATGTCCGTCAGAAAGTTTGGGCTACAATTCCACATTCTAAGACATTGGCAGTATTGTATTTGGCTGAGAGAAGCTAAAGTGTAAACATCTGGATGGCATTCTAAGATTTTAAATAACATTCCTTTAAACACGTTGCCTTAAAGATCCAACTGACAGTCCTCTTGCAAAAACTTCTGGTTCTCCATTCATAAATTCTGCCTAATATTTTTCTTTCTCTATCCCACTGTGCCTGCCAAAGCTTTAATTCTGTGGGGGAAAGGAGACCATCTACTTGAATAGATATTATGAACGTCTAGTACAATAGAGAGGCTGAGATCAGCAGGAGCTGATAGACGCTGCCAGAATTTGAACAATAATCAAATTGTGAATGTGGGATTCTCTTTTTGCTGAGGCCTTTGGTCTAGGTTAGTTGCGAGCCTCATTTAGGCTTAATCCTTGTGGTTTTACATTGATTTTGCTTGCTGTCCATTGTTTCAAACTGAACTCTTACATGCTTTGAGCGCAGTTTTCATTGTGCGAACTCCAATGCTCCAGCTGAGAGAGTCTCTGCCTGCTCCCCAAGCAACCTTCCACCAACATTAGCATGAGACAGAGGAGAAATCTCAAGGAGCCGTTTGGTTTTTAGGTTTTGTTTCCCTGGGGTCTCTCTCAAAGTCTAGATAATAGTATTACTCCTTTATGTTTTTGTCTTGGATTGTTGGGAGAAAAAGGGGAAGGGACTGTATTTCTATCATGAAAACTCCTGCCTGTATCATCTCCTTTTAAACACTGATTTCTATGTTTATCCATAAAATGCATTATGTTTTGTTGTTGTTTTTTTGCTATCCTTAAATGCACAAATGATGGAAGAAATTATCATTTCTGCTCAGATGGTTTGCTTATGCAGTATAACTGGTTATTGCATCTGAGTCTTATCCAAAAAAGCCTTTTCTATTTTAGCTCCTACTCTGTAAAACAACAGTTCCTCCCACAAACAAGGTGGGGCTGGCCACAAGCCTGTTGAACATGGCTTTGTAAACTAGCCTGAGGATCCCATGATATAACCTGTCAGATGGCTGTATGACAGTTAATGAAATCCACTTACTGTAGGTTTATCCACCTTTTTTAAATCTGCTTTTATTCTAATTTTAAAATTGGTTTTTCAATGGTTTTTTTTTGTCCTTGATTATTACTAAATATTAGTAAGAGTTACTAAGAGTTACTACGTGAGATGGGTAACTATACAGATGTGATTAAATAGAGATAGATAGATGATAGATAGATAGATAGATGATAGACAGACAGACAGACAGATAGATGATAGATAGATAGATAGATAGATAGATAGATAGACATAGACGATAGATGATAGACGATAGACGATAGACGATAGACGATAGACAGATAGACAGATAGACAGATAGACAGATAGACAGATAGACAGATAGACAGACAGACAGACAGATGTGTGACCAAGCCTCTGATATTATGGCATATTGCAATGTTTCTTAACTTTGGCAATTTGAAGTTGTGTGGACTTGAAGTCCACACATCTTCATACTGCCAAGATTAAGAAACACTGGCATACTGTATTATTGATAGTTAATGGTTAATAGAAGAGCCTTGGATAGTACAGTGGTCTAAAGCACCCTGTTATTAACATCAGCTGCCTGCAATTATTACAGGTTTGAATCTCACCAAGGCTCGAGGTTGACTCAGCCTTCCATCCTTTCTAAGGTAGGTAAATTGAGGACCCAGTTTGTGGGGGCAATAAGCTGACTTTGTATAAATATACAAAAGTATGAAGGCTATTGCTTAGTGCATTGTAAGCCGCCCTGAGTCTCCAGAGAAGGGCGGCATATAAATCAATTTTTTTTAAAAAATGGTAACAAAATGACTGCCTAGTCACAAAGGGTTTACTTTAAACACAGTAGGCTATTATTACAACATGTTATTATAATTATATCGCTCAGAATGTTGTACATGAATCTGGAATTTGATCAAAATTGGTGCATGACTACTGTTAATACAGTTTTTGCCTTAGACTCCTCCTCCCAAAGGAGAGTAACACTGAAATTAAAGGACAGATATTAGAACAATATTAGCATTCATCATGTAATATTAAATCAGTTTTGATTCCCCACTGATTTTAGTTATAAAGTAGGTCTGGCTTTGGCAGTTTCTTTTCATGGAACAGACTCTCTTTCTTGAAATTCTATACTTTTCTGACTGGCATAATCCAATAATGAGAAATCTACTGGGGAAATGCAAATGCTCAGGATGGAATTCCAAAATGATGCACCAGAGCATGAGTGTCACAGGCTATGAGAATAAACTTGGGAGACAGGACTAGACAACAATTGGATAAGATAAATCTGAATCCAAAGTAGAAATAGGCGTAGAGAAAGCATTTTGGCAGGATCCCTTCTGTTTTGGTCGCCAGCATCCTACGGAGCTGACAGCAATGAGGCTGAGGAAGAACAGGGGCCAGTCCTGGAGGCTAGGGAAGGCCTGGATGAGGTCTTTGCGTCAGAGGCAGAGATGGGGCCAGGGCCATCAGGGAGTGAGGTGCGGACTCCGGAGCCTCCAGAGGCTGACAGTAGAGAGGCAGAGGAACAGGAGGAGCCTGTTCCTAGTGCACGTATGAGAAGAGCTGCCAGAAGGCAAGAGCAGCTACAGCAAAGAAGATGACTCGGGAGTAGGGCCAAGAGATGATTGGCTCCTCCCATAAGGCTTAAAAGACCAGCAACAGCTCTTGGGCTCTTTGTCGGAGAACAACATTGATGGACTCGCTCTTGTCTTGCTGCACTTATCTCTTTTGGCATCTTTTGCTTCTGAACTTTTGCCAAGAGAAGCCTTTGGCCGTTTGCCAAGGTTGGTGATTAGACTGAAGAATTTGTGTTATGAACAGTTCGTTTTGATTTAGCTTGGACTACATTGAGAACAGTGGTTGGTTTCAAAAAAAATTACTACCAGTTCTGTGGGTGTGGCTTGGTGGGTGTGGCATGGCTTGGTGGGTGTGGCTTGGTGGGTGTGGCAGGGGAAGGAAACTGTAAAATCTCCATTCCCACCCCAATCCAAGGGAAGGTTACTGCAAAATCCCCATTTCTTCCTGATCAGCTGGGACTTGGGAGGCAGAGAATAGATGGGGGAGGTGTCAGTCAGAATTTTTACTACCAGTTCTCCGAACTGCTCAAAATTTCCACCACTGGTTCTCAAAACTGGTCAGAACCTGCTGAAACCCACCTCTGACTGAGAATGAGTTAATTCTCAGCTGTTCTTAAAAAGTCTCTTTGTTTTGGAACTGTTTGCGTATAATACTACCTACTTGGGCCTGGGTCACAACACCTCCCTAGTTGTCAGCAAAGTAAAAGGCAAGGGAGAAGAGGTCCATTTAGACTTGCAAGATTCTGTTACTGTAAACGTACAATAAAGATAGAATTAGTATCCTTGGTTTTGCTTTCCTGGTCTGGACTACATCAAAGGCCTGACACTGAGGGGTGGAAATGTAACCCAGGTAGACCTTGACTTACAACAGTTCATTTACTGACAGTTCAAAGATAAAATGACTGTCAGGGTTCCAAATAACACCCCCAATGAAAGAAAACTCCGAAGCTCGAAGTTCCTCAAAGTTCCATTTTATTAGAGATGTCATATTGGCAAATCTGGGAAAACCTGAATCTGAAAGCTTCCGGGTTTTCCCCACCCAAATGAAAATCCAAATCCCTGCCCAGCACACACATGTCCATCACATGGCCCAATCAATGCACTTTCCAAACTGAAGATGCCTCCCAGTCACGTCCCTCCAGGTGCAGGGCAGGATTGTCCTTGACTCCCAGAGAAAGGAATGTTATTATGACTATATATCTCCCCAGCTCCATACAATCCCCTCCCTCCCGGCCCAGGCACTAAATGTGGCAGGCCATCCAATGCAAAAGATGGCTTCCAGACCTGACAACGGCACTGAGAAAAGTGACATGACGTATGAGCTGAATGTAAAGGAAGAAGTGCAAAATGTCTACACTTGAGATAACAGTTCATTTGAAAAAAGTGACTTATGACCGTTTTTCACACTTACAACCATGGCAGCATTCCCTGTGGTCACATGATCAAAATTCAGATGCTTGGCAACTGACTCATATTTATGACGGTTGCAGTATCCCGGGGGTCACATGATCCCCTTTTGCAAACCTTCTGAGGAGCAAAGTCAATGGGGAAGCCAGATTTGCTTAACAACCCTTGTTACTGCAGTGTGTTCTGCCCCAGCTACGGACCCCAAAGAACGCAGCACACACAAACTCTATACAAAGCTTATTTTACTCAAATAACTTAGTCTTTATCAATCAAAGGCTGTTAATAAACTGTCTTAATATCCTACTAGAATTCTAAGATAAGTAATCACAGTCTTAGTAGAGTTGGCAGAAAGCCCAGAAACAATTTTGCAGAGAATCCAGATGCAAAGGAGATTGAACTAAAGTTGTTCTCTACAGCTTGCTGCAAGCAGCGTTCCTCCTTAAATAGGCTAAGGGAGTGGCCAATTAGCCCCAAGCCTTACTCTCGAGGAGACCTCCTCCTGAGGAGCCACTTCTGCCTTTTGGCAGCTTTGCGCACCCGTGCATTGAGAAGAGGCTCCTCCTCTTCATCCTCTTCACTTAAAGGAGCCTCTGGAGGTTCTGAAGGCCCTGGCTGAATCCTTGCCTCTGGCATCACATCTTCTCCAGCCTCCTCACTGTCCGACTCGAGCGCCAGCTGCACAGGCTGCTGGGGCAGCACCACACCAGTCTCCTCATTGTCCGAATCAGCTACAATCTGCACAGGCTGCTGATGGGCCACAACACTATGATTTGCTTAACAACTGTGGCAAGAAATGTTTGGCTTAGCAACAGCATCTTTGGACTCAATTGTAGCCATAAGTTGAGGACTACCTGTGCCTGGAATGCTACACCTTGCCTTTGCCCAGGATTGAGTATTAAGGACAGATGGCAGCAAGTGCCAAAGCACTTTTTTGGAACTGAACCTGAAGTGGGCCCAGCCCTATGCGATATGGAAAGCGTGCAAATAACCGTTTCTTCCTTTTAAAGATGTTTTATGAGTGAATGGAACATTGGTCTCTCTTTAACGATCTGACATTTTGCAAACCTACGCTCCCTCCCCCCCTGTTTTATTATAACTTTATTTGATTTTTGTTAAAATGGGTCACTTTAAGTCAATGTGATTCAATACATGGATTCCCTTTCACAAACAGCAAAACGCTCAGAGTTGAATGGTTTCCTATTGGAAAATTCATGCTGTGTAAAATTAACATTGACAGAAACATTTTTAATATATGTTTTAGGCTGCTTCCACATTAAACCCTTGAGGGATTTCTCTTTTTCCAGCTTGCTGTCTTCAACCATGGGGGAAAAAAACAACAACATAGTCTTTGTATTATTAATTACCCGAGTTCAATTTCCCAGCATTTGCAGTAGCCATTACTGTATTTATCTTTTAATATGGTAATATCATATTTTGTTGTTTACTGAATATCAGAAATTTGCTGGGGACATCATAAGAAGAGGATGATAGCAGATTGATTACTGGGTAAAATCTGTTATATACAGAGACTTGCCTAGCAAAGACTCTGAGTAATGCAACACCTAGATCCATGATGGCGAACCTATGGCACGCATGCCACAGGTGGCACATGTACCCATATTAGTGGCCACACGAGCTCAGCTCTGGTGCACATGTGCACACTGGCCAGCTGATTTTCGGGCCTTCTGGTCCCACCAGAAGTAGGGAAACAGGCTATTTCCTGCCTCTGAAGAGCCTCGAGGGGGTGGTGGGGAAGGCCCATTTCTCTCTCTCCCCAGGCTCCAGAGCCTTTCTAGGTGGAAGGCCAGAAGTTGGCAAATGGGCCATTTCTCGCCTCCAGAGAGCCTCTGGGGGGTGGGGAAGGGCGTTTGCGCCCTCCCCAGACTCCTAGAAAGGCTCTGGAGCCTGGGGAGAGAGAAAAACGGGCTTATCGGGCTCACTGGACCATTGTGTGCCAGAAGCGGGGGGGGTTGTCACACACGCATGCACGGGGGCAGGACACATAGAATTATGGGTGTGGGCATGTGCACGTGCAACCCCCTCTTGCGCTCCCCCCACTCCTGGCACGCAATGGCAAAAAGTTTAGCTGTCACTGACCTAGATAAAAGATGTACAGGCAGTCCCTCGACCTACAACCACAACTGAGCCCCAAATTTTTGTTGCTCAGCAAAACATTTGTTCATTGAATTTTGCCCCATTTTACAACATTTGTCATCACAGTTCTTAAGTGAATCACTGCAGCTGTTAAGTTAGTAACACGATTGTTAAGTGAATCTGGCTTCCCCATTGACTTTCATGTCAGAAGATCGCAAAAGGGGATCAAAGGACCCCGGGGACACTGCAACCATCATAAATATGAGTCGGATGCCAATCATCCGAATTTTGATCACATCACCTTGGGTTTGCTGCAACGGTCATCAGTGTGAAAAACAGTCAAAAGTCACTTTTTTCAATGCTGTCGTTAACTTTAAACAATCATTATATGAACTGTTGTAAGTCAAGGACTACCTGTAGATCAAAGGGTGAAGTTATCTCAAGTGTAAGAGATTTTGCATCTCTGCCCATACGAATAGCTCAGTCCAGTGGTGAAATCCAATTTTTTTTACTACCGGTTCTGTGGGTGTGGGTTGGTGGACATGGTATGGTTTGGTGGGCATGGCAAGGGAAGGATATTGCAAAATCTCCATTCCCTCCACACTCTGGGCTCAGCCAGAGGTGGTATTTGCTGTTCTCCGAACTACTCAAAATTTCCGCAACCAGTTCTCCAAACTGCTCAAAATTTCCACTACCAGTTCTCCAAACTCTCAAAATTTCCGCTATCGGTTCTCCAGAACCGATCAGAACCTGCTGGATTTCACCTCTGGCTCAGTCTCAAAAATGCATCCTTTCCCCATAAACTCTTAGTATACTGTTTGCTGACTTACTTGCTGGTGATATGTGACAGCAGATTCAAATGTAAATCCTGAATAGTTGTAATGGTATGTTGGAATGACCTTGAGAGCAGGAGTATGAGCCTTAATAGAAAAGATATTTGGGTCCAAAAAAGGAGAGGACCCTCCTTAGTTTTCCACAAAGTTAAAGGAGAGGAAGGATAACATATTTTCAAAATTGCGAGATTCTGTTAATGTAACCTTAAAATAAAGATGGAGCTGATTTTCATTGTTGTATTATTTGCCTGGACTACTCCCCAAAAGGCTATCAGTAGTTATTTGAAAGATGATAGTAGGGTCCGAATCTGGAAATTCAAATAAAGCGACCCAAACTTCTTTGTGTATGGTTTGGTGCTTTGAGGCTTCCTTTGGAGAAAATGGGAAAGGTGAGGTGGTTTTGCAAGAACTGTTTCCAATCTTAGAAAATGTTAGGGAAAAGTTTTGTTCCTAAGTCCCCAAATGAAGGAAGGAGGGAGGGAAGGTTTCCTATGTCTTTGTCCGAGATACGGTACCTTGCATTTAGCAGCACCTATGCTTTGGTCACCACTTACCTGGATGTGTATTTTGTGCCATGCCACTTTCACCATACTGTTTCTACCCTTGCTGCTCTATCTAATAGTGCCTGCCCCTTGCTCAATCACCTTTAACTCAATTCTTGATATACTTTCCTCTTCACTTGTAAAAACAAACTCCTCTTAATCTGAAATCTTCATTTACTCTGACTGCAGGGACATTTTTGCACATGCTATCAAGTTTTGTTCCTAAGTCCCCAAAGGTGGCTGGACCCATCTGGTTCAGAAGCTAAGAAGGGTCAGATCTGCTTGGACTGTGCAAACAGATCAACAATAAATAAACAAGCAATCCCACAAGAGAATAGTGGCAAGCCACTTCTGTGCTGCTGCCAAGCAAATATCATGCATTCCTGTATTCACCGAGAGCTGAGCTGAAATTGAGTGGGACTTTATTACCTTTGTCTCAGAATGGCAAAGTGAGCAGACACTTTTCTAAAAAATAAAAAATAAAAAAAAATAAAAAAAATCCAAAGATCTACAGTCCCTATACTTATTTCTCTTCATCTGAATATATTTATCTCTAAAGTCACCTCTGTCACACTGTTAATTTTCAATAATGCTAATTAATAGGAAGGTTTGAAAATCCTTGACCGTTCCCGTCCCCCAATCCCCAAATTGCAAACATTCAAATTGCACAAAAGGCCTTCCAACTATTTCTATGAAATAGTTAGGAGAATTTATTTTGTAGAGGTGAAATGGAAAGTTGTTTTATAAATAGCCTGTGGGTGAGAAGCAGAATGGAAATCTTCTGCTGGATTCTATGTATGTCCAGAAGAGTTCAGAGTTGAGACTTTGCACAGATCTAGGAAGAGGATAGTATAAATTAATCCATGCTGCAAATTATATCTACACCTGGTTGTTAGACTGTGTAATCTTACCTATACAAAGAACACAAAAATTGAGCTATTGGGGAAGGATAGATTTTACATGCGTGGAATTCTGTGTAATTAATGCACACTGTCTTGAGAATTTTGGTTTTTTCACTATTTTTTTTCAAAAATGTTAGTAAGAGGATACAAATAGGTATCGATAGAGTAAGAAAGCAAAATTTACTATGCTTGAAACTCACAATGCTGAAAAGGCAAAAGAGTTAACCAGAGAGTTAATTTCCTCACACCTTACACCTATATACCTTGCTTTAAAGATGCAGCTCAATTAACATTTTCAGAAAATAAGTGGCTCTCAACCATTTTTTTGCAACTTCCCATCAAAATAATGAAAGGGGGGGGGAAGGCTCTTAGATAGTCAGGTTGTCTGTAAATCAAATGTTCACCACAATTCATGCTTTTTGCTTTTATTAAGACTTCAAGGTCCCAAATGCAATGGTAATTGATTCCTGAGTAGTGGTTAGCGTGCAGTTTGTATGTGGGCGGGAGAGCGATTTAAATCGCTACTCAGAGAGGTGACCTTCAGCAAATGATTACTTGCAGCCTCAACTATTTTGTAGAGATGTTGTGCAGATAAGGTGAGATAAGGGTCTTCTGAGCCCTTTGAAGAAAGAGACAAAGAAATCTGTACAAATAAAAATTGAAAGCATACTCTGTATGACCACAGCAACTGAAGTCCCCCAATGAGATTATAGCTGATCCTTGAATAAGTAGAGACAGAATTTTCCACAAACATATAAATGTTCCACAAACTGCAGTCCCATTGCAAAGTACAACCAAGTAAGTACCATTTGGAAAACAAAATGGTCCTCCTAGGTCTGGTTCTTGTTATCACTAGATCTTGTTAATATTACCTCCCGGTTGGTCATATCTTGATGGAGGAAGAAACCATGTATCTTAACCACAATCATCTTGAATTTATAGGGGGAATGATTCTTTTCTAATTTAATAAACTGGAATATCTATTGCAAATGTTGCTTGAAATTAATGATATTTCGCAAAGTAAGATGAATGTACTCTTATACATATCATATTTAATTAATGATCACAATATAGTTTCCCTACAAAGAATTTCTGATGGATTATGCTGTGAAAATGTATTTTTGGCTCTTGTAGAAAATAGCTTACAGCATGAAGCTGTGGCTGTATTAAAAAATGGCCTTCTGGGGAAAATACATTGTTTTGATGTAATTGAACCTATACATTAAGAAATAAAGATTTGACATTTGTTTTCCCATCTTTTCCCAGAAAACCAGATCCATGCTTTTTCTAATGAAAGCATGATGAATGCGAAAAAAAAATTGTTATACCCCTTGTTGTGTGTTACATTTTAGTGCCTGAAGGGTATTCACAGAGAAAAGTGTGGGGCTCACTATTAGAAAGAATGTTGAGTTGTGCTTATTTGTAACACAACACAATACATTTCTCATTTCAGAAAAGGTTACCTTGTTGGTCTTCTTTAGTCAAAGTTATCAGAAACTATACAACTGAATGCACGTTAAGGCAGGGCATGACAAAACAGACCAGATAAAACATTTAGAAGGAATATTTAGGAAAAGGGGTCTGTTCTGACTGGATTTTCAGAACCAAGAATAAAAGCAAATAAGCACATTCAGTTCTTATTGATTTAAATATTCATAACATCCCATAACATCCCATTTCAAAGTGCAACACCTTTGGCCTAGGGCTTGAAGTAGCCTCTGAAAATTTTTGAGAGGCTTTAATATCTGCCCTTTTAATGGATGAGAAAAGAGAAACTATTAAGTACTTGGAGAGTACTAATGTTAATGTTCTCATACTGCAAATGAATTTTGAATTTAATTCCAGGTGGGGGGTTTTTTTTTGTCTGATTCCAGGACTTGTTTATGCTAGCCTCACTCTCTTTGGGACTGCAACTCCAAATGTGTCACTCCAGTGCCAAGAATGATCCAAAGAAAATTGTGTGTCTGTTTTATATTGCAGATCAGGAGATGGGGATATAATAACAGAACCATCAGCAAACTTTATAAAATACTTTCAGATTAGCACAAATTAGTTAAAGCCAACATACTCTAAAAATTGGAATGCATTTGAGATTACAACATCTATGAATTCTAGCCACTGAGATTGTTCAGATGAAGTCAATTTTACTTAAGGCTAAATTTTGTCAATCGATGGTGCCACTTAAAAGTCCTAAATTCACATAGGAAAGGTGGATCAGAAGACTATCATAACCTTTTGGATTCTTCTTAACATGGAATAAATTCCATATATTTCATGGTAGATCTATGAGCTAGGAGGATCTGCCCCCACCCAAAAAATAAAGCTAAATGCTAAGCAAACTAGAGGAGTTCACCTCTCACTACTCAAAGCTTTACATGGTGAAATGGTAATTTTAACATTCAAATGGCTATCTGACTTCATATTATATGCTGAATTAACAGGCAAGAGTCTGCATTTGGTAGTAGTAATGGAAAATGGCACCCCTATTTGAAAATAGATTACTGCCACTGGCTGTGATCCACAAATTGAATTTTTCCTCTGGAAATTAAAAAGTAGGGAACTAATTAATTCTGGAATGCAAAACTCATTCTGAACAGTCAGGGACATAGTTTATGGGCAGGTACTAGCCGATCCCTTGTCATATTTTGGCCTCAAAGAAAAGGCCCAACTCTCCATGTCACAAGTTGTGGTGTACCAATGACTAATTTATACCACAGGAGGAAACTTTCTTTTCCTTTAGAAGATGACCAGTTGTCCTCCTAGCTCTGGGAAAACAAACTAATATTTCCATAGTTGAGATACAGCAAGCCTTTCCTTGTGAAAACCCGTGTTGCCAACGCACTGCTAACCCCAAAGGCCTCAGATTTCCCTCCAGTAGACTTCTAAAAATAGTCTTCTGCTATTTCCTACCTCGGCTATGTGCTCGGTGCCCAAATCATCCTGAGAAATCATCTCATTAAAAAATTCCCATTGCTATCTATGAGAACATTCTGAGCCTTGCTCCAAATATATATCTGGTTTGTAGATTTCAGCTTTTGATCGCGCTGCTGCTCGCCAACAGAAACAGGCTATTTCACTTCTCACAAGCTGCCTCTTATTAGACGTCATAAAAATGGAGATAACTTTCCTTTATAAGCTCCTGCCATTGAGGGAAACGCTAAAATTATTTGCATATGAAGCCTCGAGTCTTTTCAGCTTACTTTGTCCTTCATACCAACATAAAGATTTCTGTGCCAACAAGGGACTTTAAAAGATCGGCAGCAGCTGAGAAAGAAAGAAGGTGGGACAAAATTGGAGAGGCTGTAGTTACAGTGAAGGGAGGGAGGGGATCAAGGAAAACAAGGAAGAAGAGTAATAATCAAACTAATATCAGCCCCCTCCACTCTCATTAGCAATAGGATGAAGAACAATACGAGCAAACAGAGTGTACTCAAGACTCCTTGCAAGAAGTCTTCCTTCTATATTATTTCCCTTGAAGTTTTCCGAAGGTCGATTCACGAGGTCCTCCACTCTATAGCTCTGCACTGCCCCCTACTGTCCCAAAGGATTACCCAATCCTATTAAAAAACTTGCGAGGAGGCCAAAAGTGAAAAAATAAATGAAAATTAGACAAACCAACCCCACAACATTTCAGAGTTCCTTCTTGAAATCAGTAGAAATGCACCCATTGGGGATGACAAATGAAAGACAATCCGTTTCACAGCTGTCACCTTTTCTACAAGTTCATGCCTCACATTTCAAACAGACATCCAAAGGGCACGAGGAGGTCAATTTTAGTTTCCTAAAAGCCTAGATCAGGGTACTCAGAGTCGTAGGAAATGACTCAATTCATTTTCCTAGAGCAAAAGAATTACATTTCGAGTTTTAAGCTAATGTAGCTCTGAAGGCAGAGTTATAATGTATAGCACATAAGTGAGTTCAGCTCTTAAGAGTATCCCTTTTAAATAGCAGTTAATTCTTTTCATGATATATCATTTTAAATCCTTGCTCTCCAACCCACTAGATTATTGGGGCTGTCACAGAATTGAAAAATTAACACCACTTGCTGGTAAGGTAGAGCCAGGCATAGTTCTTCCCGCACTATTCAGTTACACCCACAGTTAAAAGCTGTATTTACACATCTTTGTTATTCCCATACCTGCTAATGCTACTATACCCCTGTATTTAATCTAACCCCCTGGCGTGAGACATGCTGACATTTCTTAAAGCATAACTCCGGCTCTCACTCTTGATTTCCGATATGCCTCCTCCTCTGTCAAATAACTTACCATTTCCCCATTGCAAAGTCAGTCAGAACAATTGAGTCACTTCTCTCTTGAACAAACAATAGAACCCATACCCCACCCAAATGACAGTGTTCGGGGCCCAGATCTTATAGGCCTATCACAGGTGAATTCATTTGCACTCCAGGAAAATCCCTCTACTGCTGTTTTTCTATGTTCTCACCAAAGGCTCACCAAAATTAGTTTCAAAAGATTAATGGATTTCTATATTATGTATATCAGGGAGGGTGTGTGTGTCTGCAAACATGGATTTAAAGCTTAGCCGAGAAATTCTGGGAGCTGAAGTCCACAAGTCTTAAAGTTGCCAAGTTTGGAAACCCCTGGTCTATATGAATGATGCTGCTTGCAAATGAGAACTGAAATACCAGTTCATACAAGGATAGTGATGGAGCTGGGCAAAGGACCTGGGCTTGGAGTAATGGTCTTAAAAAGTACAGAGGTAGGTGCAATGTACTCAGGAACTATGGGAAATGCAGTTCTTCTAGACGTGCATCTATAGTGTATGTTAGAGCAAATGGCAGCATCTAGCTGATGCTGTTTATTCTTGTAAAAACATAGTGTAGCATGTTATGACCAGTACTTAAATGGAAAGCTACCAGGAAATGCAGGGGTACAAACACAGAAGATGCAAAACACAGTAAATTACAGCAATGGTGAACCACTTTTGTATCATAGCCCAGAAAACAACTTGTCCATATCCTGTTAGCTACCATGAACTGAGTTTCACTTGAGGGAGACTAAGCTAGATTTTATTTTACCTCTTCTGGGGGTACGATCCAAGAATGTGTTTGATGTATGACAGAATTGTGTCAACATATCTCAGCATTTTAAGGTAGGAATCAGAGCAAGAGACTGCTAGGAGGTGAATTAATCCCATACCTTTTAGAACCACACTCAAATTCTGCTCAAATGGCCAGAAATTTAACCATTTAACTTGGGTATGGTGGCAACACTTGTGCAAGGGTAGACCACTTCTGGTCTAGAGGTTGGTAGATCCAAACAGACAATGACAGCCATATCCACCATTCAAGGCTTCAAAACAGTATTTTATTTCAATGAGCAAAGCACTTCTTGAATCTGCTTATAAGCAACCTAGTTTTCCCCACACCAAGCCTCTTGTCTACAAAAAGCAAAGTAAATAACTTACTTTTCTGGGCTTCCTTTTCTCCAAATGCTTCCTCCAGTCCTTTCCATAGCCAGCTTCTCTGCATAGGAAAACATTTCCCCATATAAGCAGTCATTGCGACAGGGATTTTGCAGTCCTAGTGGTCAATCACTTAAATATGAGCCAGTAGTGTGCGGCAGCAGCCAAAACAGCCAATGCAATCCTTGGTTGCATTAAACAGAAGGATAAAATCAAGATCATGTGAAGTATTGATACTGTTATATAAAACCTCAGTAAGACCACAGCCGGAATACTGAGAGTTTTGATCACCACATTATAAAAAAATATACTGGGATTTTGGAAGGAGTGTAGAGAAGAGCAATTAAGATGATTAAGAACCTGGAGCCTAAAACATATGAAAAAAGGTTGCAGGAATTGGATATCACTAATCTAGAGAAAAGGACTAGGGGTAATATGATAGCAGTGTTCCAATATTTGAGGGGTTGCCACAAAGAAGAATGGATCAACCTATTTGTCAAAGCATCAGAAGGCAAGACAAGAAACAATGGATGGAAACTAATCAAGGAGAGAAGCAAAATAGACCTAAGAAGTAACTTCCTAACAGTGAGAACAATTAACCAGTGGAATGGCTTGCCTTCAGAAGTTGTGTGTGCTTCATTACTTGGAGGTTTTTAAGAAGAGACTGGACAGCCACTTATCAGAAATGTATAGGGTCTGATGCTTGAGCAGGGGGTTGGACTAGAAGACCTCAAAGGTCCCTTCAAACTCTATTATTCTGTATTCTTTAAAACCTAGCTTTTTATACGTATGTGAAAGTATAGTACCATGCCCAGCTACTGGATGTGGATCTTGATGAGGCAATTTGCATTGTCTTGAACCTTAACAGAAAAAATAACATAGCTTTTCTGGATGTCGTAGTCACCTACAACATCCTTTCATCCATACAAAGGTTGATCTTTATTAGTTCTTGTGTGGGGTCACCTGAGAAGTACTGGGTTGTAGTCTAGGCTGGGAAGTCGAAATAAATTCCTGGATGATAGTGGTGGCAAACCATTTCAAGATGATATATAAAAAAAAGAGCTTGGGTGTTTTTTATGAAAGTCACTGGGTACCAAATTTGATTTGAAGGATCATAAAGAGTTTAAAGAATGATAAGGGAGAATCTGGGTTATGTGATTGAGAAGGCAGTGAGAGAGAGGCAGAGGGCTTAGAATGGAGCAATCAACAGCATCATGAGTCATGGCCCAACTTCTCTGCCATAAAGCAACACAGGAGGAATTTTTATGGACTTTTTTTTCTTTGCAGCCCTCACCAGGTTCAGCACATTCAAACTTTCTTTTAGTCATGCCAACCACATGGCTACGGAGACATCTTTGGACAGCGCTGGCTCTTCAGCTTTGAAACAGAGATGAGCATCGCCCCTTAGAGTCGGGAACAACTAGTACATATGTGCGAGGGGAACCTTTACTGTTACTTTTATGCAGTTTTTGGAGCATTATCCTCCTTCTGGATGAGCAAACAGAGTCCTGACCCTCTTACTGTATGTAATTAGTCCCAACCTTCTGTTAGGTTGAAATTATTTTTTTAAAATTACATAGATTTAAAATTTATCTCGAATTTAGGGTTTTCTTACAAAATAGCACATTGAAGAAGATATTATTCATGCTTTCAAGAACATTTACATCAATATTTATAGTTATCCCTTGAGGCAATATTTGAAAATCCAAGGAATCACAGCAATGATATATTAGTTTATGCAGAGCTTTGAAAGAGTACTCCAATTCAACAATGCTTCGATCAGATTATTCCATTGAAGCAGATTCATAACGCATTTTCAGGAAGACTTGTTTCAAAGCAGGAAATTGAATCAGGTGGCTTCAAAGTGCTTTACAAATTCAGTGGCTTTCTACTGCTCCTGGGATTGATACAGACAATATACAACATTGCAACTTCAATCTCATATATGAAGAACACTTCAGTTCCATATGTGGGAAACACTCAGTGACAGTGAGGTGAATTTTATTATCTCATTAAATTCTATCAGAGCTCTTTTGGCTGGTGGGTCTAAAATTGCTTTGAACTTCACTCATTTCCTCAGCTCTCAGCTTCTTAATTTGGTTGGCTATAAACTTTAACTTTGCTCTTTTCTGCGCTAATGGAATATCAGACTTCCCGCTGGTCCTCTTTCTTAGCATTGTGAATATGGGCTCCAGGTTGTTCTCCTTTTCAATTTTGCATGATTGGAACAAGTCTCTCTTGACAAAGACTCAGTGACTATGAGGCTTGTACTTACTAGTCCTAAATTTTACTAATATAAAAAATGGGCAGGGTGGCAAGGCAGAAGAAATGCCATTTCTGCCTTTTCTCCATTGTTTGCCTGCATGTTTATACAGATACTCTTTGTTTAGCTCAGGCTCAGCAACTTGTTTAAGTGTTTATTAAGTAAAGCCATGACTGTATTTATTATATTAGCAATAGCAATAACATTTAGACTTAGATATTGTTTCATAGTGCTTTATAGTACTCTCTAAGCCAGGTTGCATCCAGAACCATTAGAATTATTCAAAAGCCCACAAATGCAAGTCAGTTTTCCAGGTCCTGATCAAGAAGGATGAGTTTGGGATTGGGACATGCCTAAACTGACACTTGATCAAGAGCAAAAAGATCCTTTCGAAGGGGGACTAAGCATGACAATCATACAGAAAACCTACAGCTTACAGGAAGCATACCGCTACATAAAATCAACAAAAAAGTTGAGAGCTTACTTTGCAGTTAGTGAATGTTTGTATTTTTAATTGGCAGTAGGATACATTCTGCATCAGTTCAGCCAATCTATACTGGCTGTTTGCTGAATAATTTGGAGCATTTGCTGTCCTTTCTTTATCCTTGTAATCTCTACCCTGAAGAAGATGGTATATGAAAAAACGGTATATTTCACATTGATACGTACTGTACATATAAAATGTGTAGGGGTGTCCAATTTAAAAGGTTAATGTCTTCTAAAGCAGTGGCCTCCAACCTTTTGGGCACCAGGCAGGGGTGAAATCCAGCAGGTTCTGACAGGTTCTGGAGAACCGGTAGCGGAAATTTTGAGTAGTTTGGAGAACCGGCAAATACCACCTCTGGCTGACCCCAGAGTGGGGTGGGAATGGAGACTTTGCAATATCCTTCCCCTGGAGTGGGGAGGGAATGGGGATTTTGCAGTATCCTTCCCCTGGAGTGGGGTGGGAATGGAGATTTTGTAGTACCCTTCCCCCAGGAGTGGGGAGGAAATAGGGATTTTGCAGTATCCTTCCCCTGCCATGCCCACCAAGCCACTCCCACCAAGCCATGCCCACATCTACCAAGCCACGCCCACAGAACCGGTAGTAAAAAAATTGTAAAAAAAATTAGTAAAAAGAAATTCACCACTGGCACCAGGGACTGGTTTCGTGGAGAGTAGCTTTTCTGCGGAATGGGAGGGTGTGGTTTTGTGCGCTGCCTGGATCCCGCAAAAACACAGATGGTGCTGGTCTATGGTCCAGGGATTGGGAATGGGAACCCCTGTTCTAAAAGGTCTATTAGTCCTGTTATTTTCACTCCCTTTTGAGAGAGGAGAGGGAGGGAGGAGAGGGAGTTGTTTTTCCATTATAGCTTAAGGACAAGACTTTTTTTTTTAATCAAGTCTTCAAGTGACCTGCCTTGAATCAAGTTACTTCCAATTACAAATTTCAAGCTTGAATTGAATCATACTCTTTGTGAATCTCGTGTACAATTCAAAGACAGTCAGGGCTGATTCTTACAGGCATAATATATATTCCATAGATCCTAATTCTCTTATTAATTACCAGAAATGGAAATTACATTTCTCATCACATAGCAATGCTGCCCCTTTCTCGGCCACTACTACTAACTACTGCCACGTCAATTACCTATTACTGCCATATCTAGGTAAGCGGTAAAGAGAGCTTTTCTAGTACATTATTCTCCTTATTATTTTTCCCTTAATACTTTTGGAGAACGATACATATCTTCCCTTCAAGTAAAATGAATTATATGAAAGGAATGTTTCTGCTGTCCAAATATCCGGAAATCTGAGAGTTTACTGAAGCACAACACAATCATTACTGCATTACTGTTTTGCAGAGAACAGCGCACTGTCGAACTATTCAGCACTATGACTACAATACCTGCCTATATTGCAGATTTTGCTCTTGAGAGGGAAATGAAAGTCCCCCCCTTTCTCTCTCCCCCTCTCCCCCCCTCTCTGAATTCTTAACTGATTCTCACTGCAGAAAGTGGGAGGTTATAGTTACTCCACTTCCTTTAGTTGGTGAAATGCAAAAAAAAATTGTCTGGGTTTTAGAAGAGAGGAATAGCCATGACAATTATACTGATAAAACCTATGTAAGCTCCCCAAATAGGCCCACTCCTAGGAAGTTAAAGAGACGGTGATATGACAAGAGATGGTTTTGTCTTGATGTTAATGCATAAATATTTTCAAGTCCCCAAACTTGAAATACCTGCCTTAGAATAATCCCCCGATACTTGAAATAGCTGTTAATGGCACACATACACACACAATCCATAAAACATTTACTATTATACCTTCAGTTCTGTTCTCCATCTTAATCCGGACACATTTACTAGATGTGCTCTCTATGCAAAATCACTTATAAGCACCACTATTTTTTTTAACTTATTATTTCTTCCTACTGTGCACAATGACATTACAGATAGTCCTTGATTTATAAACATTCTTTTAGTGACCATTTAAACTAACAACTTTAAGGTATCACAGTGGTTAGAATGCAGTACTTCAGGCTAACTCACTGCTCACTCCAGGACTTCAATTCTCACCAGGCTCAAAGTTGACTCAGTCTTCCATCCTTCTGAGGTTGGTAAAATGAGGACCCAGATTGTTGGAGGCAATATGCTGACTCTGTAAACTGCTTAGACAGGGTTGTAAAGCACTGTAAAGCAGTATATAAGTCTAAGTGCTATTGGTACAACAGCACTGAAAAAAATTGACTTACAATCAGTCCTTGCCCTTGTAAAACCGACACACTAACCCTAACCCTAACCCTTAAGGTCACATGGTCAAAATTAGTGTGCTTGGAAACTGGCATTTATTTACAACAGTTGTAGCTTCCCTGGATCCAGCTGGCTTCTGGAAAGCTGGATTTGCTTAACGATATACAATTCCCTTGACCTCTGCAATGGTTTGCTTAACAACCACGGCGAAAAAAGTGTCATAAAATTGGGGGTGATTAATTTAACAACCACCTTGCTTAACGACAGAAATTCTGGCCTCAATGGTGATCGAAGACTGCCAGAATTAGTAAAGGCAATATCTGATTCTATTCTTTTGTCAGCTACCTATTTCTCTTAACTTACTGTTCATCAAAGTAATTCTTGCCCTGGCTTAATGCAGGGCACTCAAGACTTTTTTTAATATATATATATATAATGTTAATTTTATTTCATTTATACGATGAGTGTTTTATAACCTTTATTTCTTAAACCTTGGATGTCAAGGAAGAAAAGTATGTTCAAGTGCTTCGTTGCTTATCCACTTAGCCGCAATTTAGGGTATTTGTCTCATCCAAAGGCTGCATCAAATCATTATTTCACTGCAGTTTTTCAATCATTGTGGGGTCATCCACCAGCCTAATGCTCATTGCCCAGATGAAACTTTTAGCTGGGAAGCCATTACATTAAACTGATACTTTGGGCTTGAAAGTAGACCTTTTATTGATGTGCTGATTATTACTATATCAAAGTTGTCTTCCAGTTTATGGAAACATCATTTTGGTTGTGAAAGGGGCTTTAGCATTTCTTTAAATCTTTTTTTTTCTTGACCTTGTTTCCTCCCGCTCTCCCCCCATTTTTGTGTTTCACATCTTCCTTCCTTCGACCATAATGGCTGTTTCTGTTTTCAAATAGGAAAAAAAGGTCCATGGGGCAGGTTATTTCACAGTGTCTCCCCTTGAGGTTTAACTGAACAGAGAGAAGCAGTAAACCACAGTAGGGATGACTGTCTAATGAAAGACAGGATATAAGGTGACAACCCATGATCACTTTATAACTAAAGGAGCTGCAATAGCTCCACGTTAAAAGAGTTCATTAAAAACAGTCTCAATCTCAGCCAGTTTAAGAGGTGTGGATTTCAACTTGCAGAATCCCTCAGCTGACTAGGGAATTCTGGGAGTTGAAATCTACACATCTTGAAGTAGCTGAGGTTGAGAAACATTGATTCATAATTTTACCCAGATTTGAAACGGGGTGAAAGATTCTTTCCAATCAAAACGCAAGAAAATGTTTTTTTTAAATGCAGAAGACTTTTCAGCCAAGCACAAATATAATTAACAGCTACATGTATAGGTGGCAATATTTCCTGCCAAGATTTATTTAAAACAAAATAGTTGATGTCTTTTCTTTGAACTTAATATATGCAATGTAATAAATACCTACAGAAGTTTCGTTTTCTGCGCAATAGCTCATATAGCTGTTCCATGGAATAGAGTGTACACCATATATATTCTCTCTCTCTCTCTCTCTCTCTCCCTCTCTCTGTATATTAAAAACTAACATTTCTTTCCCACAGAATTCAACTTAATATATGGTTAGATCCTCATTTGAATGAATTAAGTTAGATAAACTTCATTATGCATCTAATTCTAACAGCCCAATATTTGTTTATTGGAGTTCTTTCCAGGTTCGGAGGTATAGGATTGCAACATTAATACTCTTAATGGAAATTGATACTAGTAATATAAAATTTAAAAATCAGCTGCAAGATACTGGGAAATCATGCTGGCTTCCCCCCCCCCCCCACTTATGATCAGATGGAAATCTGTTGATGAGCTGATGTATACCAGTTATATTCAATATGTGATCAATTAACAGATGCAGTTTGCATTCCTCTGAGTGATTTATGGGTCTATCAGGAGTATTGAGTTGTTAAAAACTAAATAAAAACTCAATAAATATTCTGAAAATGGTTCTCTTTGCCTTCATACCTGCTTGTTGATAAGCAGATAGATTCTTCTTTCTCTGAATTACAACTTGCCATGCTCTGATTTAAACATAGAAGTAATAGGGAACAAAAAGGGTTTAAGGCATAAATGTTATGACATTTTAGCTGCACCAAACAGATGCTTCTTCTGTATGGAAAATAAACACTGACAAATATGACAGAAATCAGGGATCTTTCCTTTGAATAGATAGGATAGCTGTGTTGCCCTCCCAGTAATTTATGGAGGATACATATCTAGGTTTCATTTTCCTTTTATAGCATCAGAAACAATTACTAGCTATTTGATACACATTTTCTTTCTTGTTCTATGATACGATCTGTTATAAAGGGCAGAGCTCTGGTAAGCAGAAAGAAACAAACTTCAGACTTATAGCTTTAGTTTCCATTTTGTCATAATATTATTTCATAAGTTTTAGCCACGAACAAGCAACTATGGTTTGTTTATTCTTATAAACAGCAAGGCCACACAAAAACCCCTAGTTTATAATTCTTTTTATGCTAGTAGAGTTTCTTCCAATGTGTGTCCCCTTCCTTTTTTTCAGTCTGATTGTGCCCAATGTGTTTTTTACTATACTCATTTCAATAGTTTTCACTTCAGGAACCAAGGGGACCAGAGACTTCTAGGGATGATACCATTTGGGGCCATTTGTAATCTGAATGAACCTGTATCTGTTCTTCTTATATGATGGTCTAAACCAGGGGTCAGCAACCTGTGGCTCTGGAGCCACATGTGGCTCTTTCACCCCTCTGCTGCAGCTCCCTGACACTCAAAATATGCATCATAACCACTAATGTGCTACATATTCTAATATGGCGTTTGTCTCCAAAAGCAAAAGAAGCCAAGAAAAGTATAATGGTGGAAAACCTCAAAGGCTGTGAATGAGCTTGAGCTAAAAATGTATAGGTTTAGCTAGAGACGGGTGCTTTTGTGCAGAATTTCCAGTGAAGTCAGTGGGGTTAATTTAGTCTGGTTTGTTTCCTCTGACCTTACTGTACAGAGAACATTTGGCCAGTTCTGTTAATGCATATGCAGCATCTTGAAAGATATTTCTGAAAGCAACCAAGAATGGGGATTTAGGACACCTGCCTGAATTATTTGAAGAGCATGATGTTAGACAGATATAGTCCATGGTTTCTACTTTCTCCCCCTTGAATTCATAAACATTAAGTCAGATAAGCTTGACTTAGTAAAGGTAAAACAACAACTATGGTTTAATCAAACCCTTACGTAATGTCTACTTTCCTGTAGGCAACTTTCTCATGCCATTAATATCCTCACCATATCATGCCATAACATCGACAAACATTTGAGGGAATAGTCCTGAAGAATCAAATTGGATTGCAATTTATCTCTCTGAATACCAGAAGGGATTTCTAACAATATCACTGAAGTCCTCTTTTAGGAGTCATTGCAGCTAACAACCAGCCCTTATTTTTATCTAGAGAAGGATGGGACTGTAAACTACATATATTCTTTTTCAGAGGGCAGATTTTTAAAATGAAATGTCTGTTCACAAGACAGCCAGTGTATAAACTACTTTTTAAAAAACAAAAAACAAAATCCTGCAGTTACTGTAATTATATGGAGCATTTTACAAGCAACCAGGGACTTCTTTAGATAGATGAATGGAAAGTACTCGGTATCTAACACAGACTGCTTTTCGATCAAGCCTCTTGTTTTCAAAATAGTACACTAGGACAAAGCCTAATTGGGATTTTTTTTAAAAATCACTTTTGATCTCACTTGGAGCATTATGAAGGAGAAAGAATTTCAAAGGTTTCATGCCCAATAGGGAACTGAAGATTGTTATGTCCTTTTCTGCTTAGGCATTGTTTAATATTTTACCCAAAATGTAGTTGAGCTATTCATGCTCTATTATTCCACATTTATCTATAACTTCTTTATTGTAAAGTGCTCAAATATTTTTCTCACACTCACACACACACAGAGTGCACCAACTGGGTTAAACAGACCACATTTATTCAAGTCTTTCAAATCAAAAGATATATTTGTGCAGACTTGTATAGAAGATCCAAAGTATAGTTGAATATTTTATCATTAAAATGGTTATCTTTTAAAATTATTACACATTTGTACTTAACTAGGACTTCTGTCTAAGATGCAAAGGCTATTTGCCCTTTTTTAATTCAGAAAAATGCTTCTTTTAGCAAATACATTAATAGCATGTAGAGCAAACCTATTCTTTTTCTACTCAGAAAGAAATCACATTGAGTCCAGCGGGACTTACCTTCAAATGTATCTATGTGGAAGCAAGTCTTATTGCATCCAGTAGAATTAAATGTTCACAAACATAGCTGGAATCACACCATTAGATACTTATCTTCAGAAGATGTTTCATCCTTTTATTTTAAAAAGTACACCTCTCTTAAAGTATTATTACCAGTAGTAGGTTAATATACATTAAGATTAATGTTGAATTGTTAAAAACATGGGACTCTGATATAAAGATTCTTTTTCTTAAAAAAAATGTCCTGACGGGCCAAAATTTGCTGATGTTATTTCTGCTCGTGTGTGTGTGTGTGTGTGTGTGTGTGTGTGTGTGGTGGGCTGTCCCCGGTTTGGACTGGTTCGCAAGAACTGGTAGTAAAACCAACGGGAGGCCCTGCCCACCACCCCAGATGTCGTCATCGGTGATCTGCACATGCGCAGAAGCAAGGCGTGCGCACAAGCGAAACAAGCACGCACACGTGATTCCGTTGCAAACTGGTAGTAAAGGTAAGTAGAATCCACCCCTGATGTGTGTGTGTGTGTTCATTTTCTTATATCTTGGGTGCTCTGATCTGAATAATTTGGTCTGGGCTCAGCAATAGTACACAAAGGGAAGCCAACATGAAACAAAAATAATTAAGACAAGCCCAGGAATAAAGTTATGGGTATATAATTTAGAATACTAGATCAAAAGAGCAAATAAAACAATTTAATTCAGACTATGAGTTTGAAACAATATGTTTTTGCACATGTGCTAAGAAGTTGTTCAAGCAATTGAAGTAGCCAATAAATTGATAAATTACAAGAATTCAGTCCAATGCTCCATTTTAATTCAATGCTTTAATTTTAAAAGTTTTTGTAGTTGTAGTTGAAGAGTACAAATTTTTTTAGCACATCTATTTTTTTCTGACCTATGGAAAAAAATATATAAATTGGCATTATGGTCAGTTTTTCTTCCTGGGGAGAGATGAAATTGTTGAGTGGTTTTTTTTTAATACCCTATAGTAGTCATCTTAAATCTTTTTCTCTCCCAACCTCATATGACCAGATATATTTTTAACAAGCATTTTTGTGAGCCAAGTAGTTGAGCTCAAAATGCCAGTCTTGGAAGAATAATTGAAATTTATTTGCTTGTCTCTCAGATAATGAATCCCTAAAAAGTTAAACCCCTAAAAGTTTTTTTTTAAACAAGCAAGCATATTAAAATTTTGTTGATGTTTAGACATCATAAAAGGAGTAATAGAAGTAGAACTAAAAAAAATTTAAGACATCAAGAATGCAATTTTATTTACTTCTTTCAGTACAGAACTTTTCCAGTTAAAAATAGTAATGATAGTTTATAAAATAATATGTCAAATATAAAGCAAAGTTTTAGAAAACATGATAAAGTTGGAGGGGGAGGGGCACAATAGGTAGTTCTTTCCACCAGAGTTTAAGATATATACATATTTCCCAAACTTTACATCTGTTTAGTAGACAAGTTAGATATATAAATCCTAAAGCCAGGGCATAACTTCAGTGTTATGCTAGTGTTATGCTATATATATGCTATACAGCTATAACCAGCAAAGGAAAGGAAAGGAAAAATCTGATTTGTAGAGGTTGCACACTATCTCATATAAGGTATGATACAAGGAAGAACAATGCACTAACAAATATCATGTTTATGAATTTGCAGCTTTCAAATTGCTTGGATACTCATGTATCAAATGGCATAAATATGGAACTTCTGCTTTGGTCCTGCGTAAGAAAACAGCTGTTGCATTGGGGGTGAGAGTAACATGAGAATGAGAATGCTGTTTAGGAATAAGCCTCGATTTTTGCAACATTTACCTCTGTCATATCTTCTTTTATCTAAGCCTCTCAGAAATATTTAAGTAGCACTGCTACGCCATTATGTTCCCATTATGTTTGGTGTTCCCGTCTGGGTTTTTTCCCCTATAACTTGACTGATAGCTATCAGAAATGAGGTTAACAAATCTGATGTTCATAAAAGAAACCAGGTGAGTTTATGAGAAAAGACCAAAGTATCATACAAAGGTCAAATCTACTCCAAGTAGGAAGAAAGAAACTGTGTGTACAATTAAAGTGTGAACCCTGATCTGTAAGGTTTCACCTTGCCCCAAACTCTATGTTTGACTTCATTTGGTCCTTAATGATGATGCTGATTAAAATTATCACTAGCTGGACAAGGAAGAGTATTATACATCAGTACTTTGGGCCTGAGAATGTTTATTTTATTTTTAACCACCTAAATTGAAATATTTTATTGTCAATATCTACCAAGTACTGTAATGAATACCTGAACCAATGATATAGATTTACAGGGAAAAATTGAATTGAAATAATGCCTGAAATTGTTACTGGAAAAAATAATGATGTAGTTATATTGGACATATATTGGTTATATTGGTTGGGGGACATTGTGATGTGTCAGCTGAACAAAATCAGATTTACTCTGTTTGACCTACAGTTTTAGTACTTTTGCCAAATTCATCTTAATTTCATACACATACATACATACATACAGTACATACATACATATATACATTCCTTAGAAGTCCAATCTATTTAAACTGAAACATTTGATGGAGAGGGGGAAAAAACTGTAAAGTATTATTTAGCATGCTTTTAAAGGTTAAATTTAAACTAAAACTTTGACTTACAAACTTTTTATTGGAGTGTTTGTAAATATTGAAAGATATAACAGTTTCATAGCATGCATATCCTATACAATTTATATTTCTTAAAATAATGAATGAATCAAAAAAATTTAACAGCCTAATTTTTAGCAAAGTCAAATTAATTTATTTGTGGATCTTTTCCAAGTAGAGCCCTCCTCCCAAATTAAATTTGAACTCTTAAATTTGATTAACATGATGGTTACTTGTTTATCACTGTTGCTGCTATAGAACAATGCTTTGCTCTTTTGGAAAGGGAACATTTTTACTTACAGAACAGGTCAGTGGAATTCCCCCCCGCAGATGTTTTTCCTCACATCTGTCTACTAAGTCTTTCTTTGTTGACAAAATTACAAAAGCAGGGGGATCTACTGGGAGAAATCGTAAGCTTGATGGATGGGTATGCATTCCTATGATTTCTGCTTTTCCTGCTAATGCTGCATCCAAATTATTCCTGTCCCCCAAGTCTGCATTTCTTCCAGTCTGGGGGGACGTGTGGGAAAAAAAGAGAGATCATCTTGGAGAACATCCCAAATAAAAATCATATTGTATTTTGCAGGTAGGAAACAGTTTTCTTTATGTTAATGTTGGAACACCTCTTAACTATAATGAATCAGAAACACACATTTGAGACATTTAGTATAGCTATAAAAGTGCCTCTTCATCTTTAGCTGCTACTGAAAGACGCTTCGGAAATTTTGCTTCATAAACATGTTCAAAGCATGGTAAAAACTGAAGAATGAGACTCTTGTGGAGGACGGAGCTTTGTTAATAACCTTCAAGTTGAAAGTCAATTAAAACAAGAAAAAACAACAACAACAAATGGAATGGGGCTAAACTAAAAGTCAGTAAAATACTATTTCTCCTGTTTTAAATCATGAAAAAAAATGTTCTCTGCATCTATTTGAAAAAGGACTAATTTGGATTACGTTCAGAATTATTGTTGTGCAATATTTTTCATATGGTTGGATTAAAAATGAATAAATTTTAACACTTTGATTAAATTCACTGATCAATATCAAAATTCTTAGAATATTCAGATACGGTGTCCTGATTAGCAAAGAGAATTAGGAAGCTAGTTAAAATGAAAATATATGATGAAAATATAAATTGATTATGGATTCCATTTACTCTTGTTTTAATTCTTCTTTACTTTGCTTATACAGAAAATTCCTGATGTGATATCAGCTATAACACAGACATTTGAATGCATCTGCAACAAACACTGCACGTACATAATGGTCTAAAATGATTATAAACCGCTTACAAATAGACATTCCTAAATATTTTTTACTTTTATTATGCTATGTTAAACCTATGTTATGCTATCATAAAACAGATTTGAATAAAGTTTTGGACCTAAATAAATTTTTAAATCCTGTTCACTGAAACAGTTTCAAACTATATTTTGAATTCATGTTGAAATCATGTTTGATGCAGTTTGAAACCGTTATCAGTGAACAGGCTTTAAAATATTGTGATAATATATTTCTTCCTGAATTTTTTTTTTTAAATAGAAGAAAGGCAACATTTTAAAAAGAAGAAGGGAAGAAGAATTTTTAAAAAATGAAACTATTTATTTAATATAGAACACTTCTGGTGGTTTTTCATACTATACTTAATACCCAGATTTTTAACAGGCTAAAATTCTTTGATTTTGAAAAATTAATGGTCAGTGCCATTAAGTTATTTTAATAAAAGCTGAGTTTGTTAAACATTTTCTATAATTTGTCACAAAGCACTATTTTTCCCTTACATATATTTGTCCATAAATCTTTGTATCTAATTGTCTTCAAAAAGCACTTTACAGATATATTTTATATTACTGCCTACACACATACATACTTGTAGAGACCAAAAAATAATAATGAATCATGATTTTTTTTGTTCCAAACAGCAGAAAATTGAGATAAATTGAATTTAATGAAACTTGTGGATTGCATGTAGAAAAAAAATGAAACTTAATGGCAAAAATTGGTTTCATTGGTGTTATTATCTCTCAATCCTAGCAACTAAGAAAATTTCTGATCTAATTTTTAAATAGTTTTCCTTAAGGTTTTCTCATTTCAAAGAATTCACCTTTCAGTTCAATCATATTTAGGCTTAATCCTCCTTTTTTTACTAGATTAACCATTTTTAACACACAATATACTTATCTCAACCTACAAAATCAAACAAGTAGCATCTTGGAGAATATGTGACTTCTTTCAGAATTTGACAAAGTAACTGACCCATAATATCACATTTAATTTGTTAATTCACGACTTCTACTTATCCTGTAATTTATTAAATCATAGAATAAACTTGTACAGCTAATCAGGTGGGATTTTCCCCCCATTCAGCCATGACCTTTAATCTATTTTTTCCCTCTTGATTATGAATGACAGTGACCTTTATCTAATTGAGTTAAGAACTGCTGATGCAAAAATATGCAAACTAAACATGTAAACTCCAAATTAACACGGAGTAATACTCATTCTTTGTGGGGTGGGGATGGAAGTACTGAGAAAGGAAAATTCATTTCATTTAAAGTACCTGAGGGCAGAGAAGGGAAGAATTTATAAAAACATCAGTGAGCTTGGAAAAAGAGCTGCTTCACAACCTTAGATCTGTCTGACAATTTTTTATTGCACTTGGAAATATCAACAGAAATACCAATACCACTTAGCATTTTATTGTGTTCACAAAAAACGATCACACGCACAATCAACAGAATTTCAGTTTCACAAGGATTTGGGAAATAATAGTTCACTGATATGACTCTGGTAACATTTTTCTCCTCAGATTATATTCTTTCTTCTGCTAAAACAATAAATCCATCCAGTGATCTATTATGCTCACAATGCTACCTTTGCTCCAGGTTTCCGACAGAAATTTAAGGAACCATCTACTGTGAATGGCAAGCAGGTTATTCAGCTATGCGCTTTCAACTTAAAAGGATTTCAAGGTTCCATCTGATCATATTTAAAAATGAAACGTATTTTATAATGATTATTTTCCAGACGCTGTTTGCAAGCTGCAGCTAAAAGTGCCTATAATACAAAGGCCACTTTATAAGAAAGTACACATTTATCTCCCCCCCCCCCCCCCCCCTTTTTTTTTTTTTTGCCTCTTCATAAATATATTCTTTCCCTGGTTAAAAATAAATGAGCACGCGTTGACGGTGCCGGTGACAAACTCAGCCACATGTGTAAACTGAACTGCAACCTCATCTTCTAATCCAGATTTTCCGCTTTCTCACCATTCTTTACTATGAATAGTGTGAATTCAAGAAATGACCCTGCCTGTCAAGATTTCACTGTTTTAAAAGATGCTGGGACTAGTGGAAGTGGTTGACAAGAGCTTTATGAAACACATCTATGAACACATTGCACTGACAGAAATATAATATATATATATATATATATATAAAACATCTTATCCCACGATATTAACATGTATTTTCAGGATGAACTACAGGGGGTTGTCAGGCTGCTATTACTGAAAAAAAAGATTAATCTTGACAGATAATCAGTATTTTCGCTGTCTAATACATGTTTATTATACAGTGGTGACATCATTACATTAAAAGCTCACTAACTGTAATCTTTCTTAGGAAATTAAACAGGGCGATGAATCATGTACCTGTACATGTGTTTATATTTACCTGTACATGTTTGTAGATTCAGACAAGATACGTATACAGGTAGCAATGACAGGTTTTTGTGTAATATGAAAAGAAAGTAAAATGAAACCTGTAAAAGAAATCAAATGTATCTGAAGCACTAAGTAACATTGCCCTCCCTTCCTTGATATTCCAAGTCTAGTTTAATCAAGATCAAGAAAATTTAAATTTAGAATTTAGAACTATTAAAACAGCATGAAACAAAGGGTTTGTGCAACTGTACGATTTTTTAAAAAATTGTTCCCAAACGTCCTTTTAAATTTGTGAGACTGCCACCTGACCTTGGAAAAGAAATAAATGCAATTAATAACTAACTTAATCACAAATGATTTATGCGACTTCAATTATTTTACACTACCTTTTCAACTACTTCTGGGCAGAGTAGTTTAATCCAGTGTCATGTAATCATCATGATATTCATTCATGCTTAGCTACCAATCATTGTAGATTTTATTAGTCTATAACAGTGGAGTCCTCTGAATGTTCACTAAAGTGAGAGAGCTTACTAGCGTACGTGGTTGAATCCTAATTATTTTAAGCGACTCATTTTATCTCATAGTACACGATCAAACTGAATTTACAATACAGTAAGACAATGCAGCACATATAACTTGTGCATTAGATTATGGATAACTTTAAATATTAAAGTTGGTGCCTATCATCTAGACAAAATTTAAATGGCTATTATATTCATTTTTAATTTGGAATATGTCTCCCACTGTTCAGTGGTTTTAATTCAGTGGTTGGCATAAATTCCATAAGACTGCAGGCTTTATGTTAAGGCTGCTGAAATGCTTAGCTTTTTGCATGCTTAATACTATTGAATTATTTAAATTTTAATTACTATATAAAGCTACATACAAAAAACCCCCTGCATTTTAAAGGTGACTTCAAGTGATAACAAGCATTTAAAAAATTGATAGAAAAATTAATTTTAAGAGGAATCATGGAAGAAAATAACAACATTGTTATTTATAAACATTTGTGAATTTCTATTGCAATCATTAAATACAATATATGTTTATGTTACTCATAGGCTGGCCTCTTAGGATGCAAATAATTGTAGATTATGTTGTTCAAAAGTGATCAATGATGTGGAAGGACTAGTTTACACACTTAATGGCATGTTGGAAAAATAATCTTAAGGACAAGACAGAAAAAAATCCCAGACCTTCAAATTTCCATATTGCCTAAAAAGAAATGATATTAAAACAAGCTCCAAATCTATGTCTGTTGTAAAATACAATGATCTTTTAATCTTTTCCTGTTAAATTATTAATACTTCTGCCTTACTTTTTAATCCCGGAATGTCAAATTGAAAACCTATATTTTGCAAATATTGCTCTCTCTCACCTACAGACATAAAAAGGGCATTCATGATGGAATAAATATAGAAAAATAATGTTCTTCCCTAGCAGCTGTTGGCAGCATAAATGCAATGTGGGCCTTTACATGCCCTACTGTGCTCTCAACCATGTCATAACTCCATATTCTTATTCTATCCATCAAAGTCAATGTGAAAGCTCTGACTGTATACATGGATCTAGTCCTCAGGATACCAATTATGTGACTTTTTTCCCCTTAAGTCTTTATGCCCAGATAAACTGGTTGCATTATTTGGCAGAGGACAAGCTTGATTCCCTGAAGGACCAATTTTAGATTCTTGTAATTTATGGCCTGCCTCTAAAATGTCTCATTTCTGAGCTCCTCTCTGAAACTCTTTGCTTATCTGGGATCTTCCCTCAGGAAAGCCAAGAGAAATTCTTGTAGTGGGACTCACAATTCTGACAGCATTTGAGAAGTACAGAAGAGGAGGAATTGGGAGATAAAAGTCAGTTCAGCAGCTGCTTCAGAAACATCAGAATAGCTCAGGCCTTTTATCAACTGAGGCTCTTTCAGCCTTGCAGATGCTAAAACCCTGCCCTCAGAGCAACAATGACCTTAAAGAGAAAAAATTCCTCCTACATATGCTTAACGCTGCAGATCACCAATATTACTTCCCTTTTTCTTAGAAATAGCAGAGTAAAAATAGAATAAGTAGAAGTTTGTTGAAAATAACCAGGATTGCACTTGTCAAGTATACTTGAATACAGACTTCAATTTGTTCCTCTTTAGGTATGAAGGGGATAATTTCCAAGAATTCCCAACTCAAACACCTATCTCGACTTTTCACACAACCAGGAACAACTTTAGCTTTTATTTTAGCTGAACTTAACTTTACATCATAATTAGATTTAAGACAGTTCAACAATCCATTTGCATTTGACATAATTGCTTTTGACTTGTTCTAAATTAAGAATTCATCCTAATTTGTCACATCAGAATACCGACAATTTTTAAAATAATTTTTATTGATTGAATATTGATAAATAATTGACTCTTTACTTTTACAATAGTAAAATTAAATGCAAACTCAATTCAACAGAGAGAGATAAATAGAACGGATAATAAGTGCAAGGAATGAAAAAGTAAAGAGAGAAATTAAGTTAACAGTAAAATATAAAGAAACGGCTTCCAAGTTTCTTTACAGCACTTATAAATATATTAGATAATTATGCTGTTTTAGGTTCATCATGCCTCCATTCTTTCTAATTGTCAAAATGTAAATTGCAAGTACATTTTGTCTATATTTAGCAAAAAGTCCATAAAATTGTCAGAAAATCAGCAAATAACCATATCACCATAAACAAATATTTATTTCCATATGTAAAATTGCACCAATTAAGCAAATCCAAGTTTTGTTACACTATTTTTTTTAAAAAAAATCATAAATATAACATGAAATCATGGTTTGTGTGATGTGCAAATGCAGTCTGGTTCACACATAATGCTGCTACCATGTAATGCAATTTGCTTAATTTATATTCAGCACATCAAACGGATAACAACATTACAGCTGTGTGTTATCTATGAATCAAGTTTTAATATCCAGGAATCCCACAAAACGCCTTGTGAACAATTAGAGACTTTTAAGAATGTAACAGCCACTAAATGAAACCACAGTTGTTGTTATTCCTGCTATTATTGAGCTCACTAACACTTATGGGTCAAAACAGAACTCAGACCCATCACACTCCTTGTTCATTAATGCCCTACAGATTCAGCACTTGAAAGCTGTAGTTTAACTCAGGGCTTGTTGTTTTGGCAATCAACCCTCATTGCAACTATTCAAACAGTCACAATCGGGTACCAAAAGGTGCTCTGTGTCAAGCCTAACATCTGTCAATATGACAGCTTCATGCTATGCCAACAAGGCCAGAGTGAAAGTAACGGCTACTGAAAAACCCCTGATAGCTGCGAGCTGAAATTATTGCAGTGAGTTGAAATAACCTTTGTTTTTACAGCTAGATTCTTATCTTTGCTCTCTACTTTAAAGAAATGCTGATCTCTGCCCTGCTCAAGAAAGAGAACAAAAGAGCACTCTATAACAGTATATGCTGCCCACAACCATTTTGCTATCTTTGCTATCTCTAAAATTCAAGATAATAATTATTTAAAAAATGAAAGTCAGGAACAGAAACATCTCTAATTAAAAAGCCAAAGTAAAAAGACATGCTTTAAGCATCTCTTCACCCAAACTTCAACAAAGATAGATACAAACAGAAGTCCAAGTTATTTTATAGTTGACGTCACTTCTTAGTGGCAGGACATGCAAAAATCTGTACCTAAGAATATCTATACGTGCTGTGGCTAGTACAGGAAATGAACCTGGTGCTCAGCCATTAAAGGTTTCTATAAAAAGAATAATCAACTTGACTTGGACTGGTAAAGTCACACATTTATTGTGAAAATAGAACATGCTCCCATCTGGGGAAATAATATATTTTAAAGAAGAGCTTTTAAGGGACTTGGAGACTTGTTATAATTTAGATGTAAAGAAAAGCATGTAGAATGTCTGTGGAGATTCTCAGTCATGATTGTCCCAAACCAACTTTCCAGAGCTGAAGAAGTTTCTTGGATGAGAAGTGGAACATCTTTAAAAAACAACAACCCCACACCAGAAAGTCCAGTTGCCTCTTGAAAAAGCACCTTTGGGTAGAATTCTTGGTGTTTAAACAGATGGCAAATCTCACTAGGTAACATCAGCACTAAATTGCTGATGTTACCCAGTCAAGTAATGGAATGTCTACAAGCAAACTAACTCAAAGACCACCATGGACTCAACAGTTCAACCCGAAGCTATAAGTATTCTCTTCTCTTCTATTGGAAAAGTGGAATGCCAGTGAGGCATTCTGAGAGAGAAGAAAAGATGCTGTCTTTCTAAAAATCAAATATTCCCCGCTTCTGTCTCCAAACAAACCTTAACTGGGCAAGCACATGCTTATATTACCATTCCTCATCACATATGTTAGGGTAAGCAAATAACCCCCAAAATATTAAGGCAGCCACCTTCTTTGGGAGGCTTGAAATAGGTTTTCTCTAGGAATTTATGCATGATTGTGACTGCACAGAAAAGAATTCCCCGAGACGGCGAATAAAGTGACTGTACTGCATACATGGACATAGGAAAAGAAGCAACACCTAAGCTTCCATAGGACATGGCTATTTTAATACTATTTAAGAATTTGTGCTTTGCTTAAGCCAATATGCCCTATGAAGGACTTCCTGGATACTTTGCACAGCTTTGCCAATGTAATATGCACAATTCCTGTAAAATAGAAGGGTGTGACGAAAAATACTTCTATTACTAAAGCTAAAGTTGAGAGCTAATAATTCACTACATAAAGAATCAACAGAAGTCAAACATGGCGGCGAGGTTCAATTTAGGTTTATTTTGATAAAGTCCCAATAATTCTCCTTTGATTCAAGAGTTAATGGCTTGAATATTGCCATTTGTTCCCATAGGACAATGTACTATTATGCAAAGAGATGTTAAATTTGCATATTAACCTCATTGTTGCATTCAGCAATTAAGCCCATTTGATGTGCTTACAGGTTTGAATATATAGAGTTGCTATCTTTATGAAATAGATCTTGTTTAATCATGGTTAAGTTATGGTTACATTCAGTTTGATGGTCTCCTCCCACCATCCCCACAGCAAAGGAAATAGTGGTTTTTAATGTTATTCTCCACAGGTGAAGAAGCTAAATCTAACTTGTAATACTTCATTAACTATTCAATTCAATTATTGCATTGCCCTGTAACTTTCTGAATTTTTGGTTTTCTCACAGATTCAGCCTGCTTTTTGCTAGCAGTGTTATTATCTTGGCACATGGAGAAGTTGAAATAGCGGTTACAGGATATAGTTTTGGATATTTCATTCACACCAGCATATGTTTATATAAGTCTCTGGGATTTCCTTGAAAATGTCACAACAGTAACAGAGTGATGGGAGTGAAATATTTTTGTGACAAACGCAATCCATTCACAGAATTTTTTTTTTAAAAAATAAAACTCTTGACAGTGCAATAAAGGTTGAAATCGACCAGTAATTCTTACAAGTTCGTGGTGTAAGTTCTGTTTTTATTAATATTCTGGGTTTCATTGCCTCAACTGATATGTTCTTTTAAAACATAATCTTTGCAAATCAGTCATAATATCAATCAAGTCTCTGTTCAAAAATCTTTGGAGACCTGGGTCAGCAGTAAAAACAATGAATATTCTCAATCTGTAGACTAACAAAGCAACTTTACAGGCCTTTTTAGGGATTGCTGGATATAATGCATATTATACCCATCACAGATCTTGCTGGCAAAGGCTGGTAGAATTTGAAGGTAACAATATCAGGAAAGCTACACGTTCTTCATTTCTGAACCAGAATTTAAACACTGGCATATTTAATAACAAAGTCACAGGGAACAAAACAGAGTCATCTGCTTTTTTTACCAGATATTTGTGATTGGTCAGTACAGTTTCTGAAAAAAGAACTGGATTATTGAACCACAAGCTTAATTTTTTTGGAAATTAATCCTTGAGAATTTCATGAATCAGGGTACTACTAAGTGGACTTATGAATAGGCTGGCAGGTTTATTTTGAGTATCTCAGCTCTTTGTACTTTACTAGCACATTTGCTTTCAATTTCTTAGATTCGGAGATAAACAACATGGAAGAATAAGCTATTTATTATGATTATGCAAAAGGAAAGTACATTTGTGACATTCTAATATGCCAATAAATTTGCCTGAATACTGTATCTCTTGCATTTTATAAAGAATCTAGGACTGCATTTTATATGCTAATGTGAAATATTTATACTTCCCAATGATTAAAGAAAACAGCTTTGGAATCAAATTCTCTAAAGAAATTAATCTTTCCAACAAAACAATTGGGTGAATAGTCCACAGTAGGAAAAGAAAACAGTCAAAAAGAAAATAAATATTATTTGAACTGGTTGCCTGTACTTGCCATGACAGAATTGCCACTAACATGCCAAACCAAAACCATAGGTTTAGAGATTTAAAAAAATGAAGGGAGGGAGTAAGGGCCATATTCGGAATAACTCTGACAATCACAAAATATGAGATGACACAGCAGAAGCATGCATGTTTCAGAAGAAAGTAGCTGTTTGCATAAAATGTTAACTATTACCAGCACCGCAATAAAATTGCAAGAGGACACAGATAAAGCCTCAAGATAATTTCTGTCATTACCTAGCATTTTACATCCATTGAAGAATTCCAAACATATAAAGGGATGTCAGTCTTTTTTCCCCCACGAAACAAAGTATTAAAAAAAATATGGTGAAGCTTCAAAGGCTCTCAGTGTTGAAGTCAGTCAATTATAGATCTGATTCACTTCTTAACCCCTTGAGGTATAAAATAAGCTTTTTCTGCCCGGCAAACATTTTCAGTAGTCACTAGGATGAAAGACCTGAAGTTTGCACACTGATATTATAGTCATATCTATTTGGAGCACAAGATAACGACTGGAATTGTAAAAGTAGAAGACAATATAATTAATTATAGAAATGGATGAGAAACCTAACAGATTTTCATTTTAAACTGGCATGGAATATAGCAAATGATAGTTTCTTCTTGATAAATCTGTAGCCAGTTACGTTCTTTGTTTGATGGACTGTTTTAAAATTTCAACTTTTAAAATAAGGCCTCGGATGTTCATATATGCTCAGCCTTGAGAAGTACAAGAACTCAAAGTCTAGATCATACCAGGTGGAACATATAAGAATTTAGAACACATTTACACTCTGTTATCGCATAAATTAAGAAAGCCATTTGTCTGTGTAGCTATCTCCATAATATAGAAAATATCCTGATTTTTTAAAAAAGTGAACTGAATCGTATACCGCCAGATTTACTGCATTAACAAGATGTGGCTAAAGTATAGCAAAAAGGAACAACCTGTACTTGGTTGAAAATCTACTTGCTTTATAAATTTACACTTTATTCAATAGAAGTCAAGGACATATGTTTCTAGGAAGCTAGAGAAATGTGAAAATTGTCTCCAAGCAAAGCAAATGACCAAAACCCAGATTGTAAAGGCAAGAATCTTGCAAAGATTTCTAGGTCAGAGATTGGGAGCAGATAGATTTGATGAGTGATGTGCCAACAAGGGTTTCTCTCAATTATACAACACAAAATATTTTTTCCTACCTAAATTAGAGCAATATAAATATCAGGAAAAAATGGGAGGAAATTTCCATCTTGGTTACACAAATGTGTATCATTCTGGAGTGATTATCAGTTCTAGGTTAAGTTATATTGTGTGTGAATATTTTTTTAAAAAAATCAGGTCACGTTCAGAAGGTATTTTTGCACTTGACTTGCACTTGGTTAGGCCTTAGCCTTATCTAAAGGAATAACGTGGATACTGAAACATGAAATCTGCCTATATCTAGGAGATATTCATTCTGGATTAATTACAAATCATGGAAGATTAAAGATTAAAGATGTATTACTGGATCTGAAGGAAGCAAATCTGAATACATATTTCAGAAGCTGCATTTAAACCAATTGTTCTGAAATTATTCTTAATAATGTGGATGAACATAGTTTATCGTGCATTTTATTACCTATAATGCCATGTAGGGGTCTTAGAGGACAATGGAAACAAATGCACTTATTTTTAAAGGTGTTTCAAAAACCTTTCATATTCTTTTTCATTTCTCCCCTATCTATAACTGGATTGTGCAATCTGAATTTATTGTTGAATTATGTTTAGACCATATGTACTAAACATTAATCTTTAATGTTACAGGCTCATGAAAGATATCAACTGGACCTTTTTAAAAGATCATTGGTATTCTTTGTTTTATGATACAACTAATAAAATGCATTATTATTGTTGTATGCATTGTTTATCTGCATGTTATATTCTTTTATGGTAGCCCTTTTTTAGCTTCTGTACTAAACAATTCAAGATTGTCTAGCAGATCATAGAAAATGCTTACTTCTTCATTTCTTTTTTTTTTTTTCTCACTAAAAGCAAGCAGGAGAGAAATAGGTAAACCTCAATTATTTTAGTGGAATTTAATGCAAATTTTATGTTTGGGTTTGCAGCTGAAAGTTATACATCCAGACTTCTACCATTCATGCAATTCCATATTGAAATGTCACTCATTTATAACACACAAATTGGGCACAGAAGTATCAATTAACAAATATAAATAATACATGAATAAAAGGCATCAATAAGTAAAAATAATAATTTGGCAGCTTTTTTGATTAATGGCTTTACTTCAAAATTCAAAAGCTGGAAATAGTTATTTCTAATAGTGAATAGTTCTGACATCATCTGAAGAGTTCCCATTGAACATTTTTGCAAGGCTTATTCTTTTTCTCCCTTCACTCTAAGCAAACTGGTTTGCATACCAATAGGGTTAATAGGGCTGCAGAAAAAATGAACTCCATCTCTTCATAGCAGTAATAAGTATGTACTGATTTTTTTTATGGATGAAAAGCAAGGGCCTTCTGTACACATCCACCCTATTCCAATCCTCAAATGCCTTAGCAGACTATGGTCCGCATACAGCACCTGCCTTTTGGGATATTGGCTATCCCTGTAGATTAATCTACAAGGAGCAAATAAATAACTGTTCATGTGATATGAACAAAATATCTACAAGTAACCCCAAAATAAAATCAGCGTGACTTGTCTCTGAGTAAAGAGAAACAGGACCACATTGTAGACAGAATATTTATTTCAAAAAGCTCCATTTCTGGTACTATACTGCCTGTGAGCAAAAAAGGAGCATAGAATGGAACTCTTCCATTTTCCAAATCCATTTGTTGTTTATTTGCAAAAATACTAAAGAATTACTGGATGGCATTGTATGTGCAATGTCTTATTGCGACCGTTTACCCTTTAGACATATTTCTGTTTTCATCCCAGCAGACAGGACTGGATCAGTTGTGTTTCCTTACTAGGCTGCTTGAATTATACTCATCCAAAATGGTATTCCAGTTGCTCTTAAGAGATAAATCTTAAATTCCACCCCAAAGTCTAAGAAACAATTCTATGTTATCTTGCTCAGATTACTTAGAAGTTTGCTATTATAGAAAGAAGCATTTTCTATGGCAGCTTAGGTTCAGATACTGCTAAGAAAAATCATGCCTGGATTTGCCTTTTGAATGATTACTATGTACTTGCTGTATTTGTGTGTGTTGCCTATTTCACCTCCCGTTTTGTTGCTGTAAAACTACGTCTAGCACTTCTACTGCTAGAACATTGGAATGTTATATTCCACCATAACTCTATGGAAGGCCTGTTTAGAACAAGGCCTGTAAGTTTATAAAATTGGGAAAAGGAAAAGAAAAGACTTCCCTATGAATGTTGTTGTTCCTTAAAATTTTCAACAGTTAGTTCAGCTTCAGGGAAAATCACTTTAATAAGATCCAAGGCCAGAAACAAAGCTGCCGAGTTTTGATTGGAATTGAGCCTTAGCACTTATTTAGAAAATGCCTTGAAAGAGGAATCTTTTTTTAAAAAAAGAAAAAAAATATTTAGTTTCATTATGGAAGGACCAAAATATGTGCTTGGAAGTCTGAGGATTGCAATTGCGGCAGCATCAAGAGCCTCTCTGATAAGATCTTCCTGGCCATTGTGCCTCTGGATAATAGCTGGCCAAATCACCATTTAGGATAACAGCCACTTAAACACTTTCAACTGCGCACATCGGTAACAACAACACTGGCACCCCACTTTTAAGAGGCAAGGCAGAGAGCCAGTAGCATCCTCCTCCTCGTGCACTGCCCACTCGGAGAACGAGCCAGGAGAAGAGGCATTTCCACGACTTTACAACAATCAGACTTCCTACCTTTCTTTCCTTGCAAAGAGAGATGGAAGAAATGTCCTGCTTTAAAGAAAGTTGTAGGGAAAAACCAGGCGGCAGTTGCAGTAAATTGAGTCCTTTCAGTCAGTGGATACCAGCGAGCGGAGTTCTGGGGGTGGGTGGGTGGGTGGAAAAATAGAATGGGAGGAGCAGCTGTGAGCGAGTGACCTCCTGAAGCACAGCTTGCTTTGTGAAGCAAGCACTTGGGAGCCAGTGGCTCGCATTTGCATGGATTAGCTCCACTCCAAGAGAGAGAGATTTAAATATATCTGGCACAGTACCAAGAGATGGAAGGGAAAGATGGAAAGGAGAAAGGAAAGGGGGGGGGGGAGAAGGACAGAGGAAAAAAAAAAGGAAGGAAGGAAGGAAGGAAGGAAGGAAGGAAGGAAGGAAGGAAG
>WNWU01000004.1:38241906-38252014 GCA_012654045.1 Ptyas mucosa | reverse complement strand
CTCCTTCTCCTTCTCCTTCTCCTTCTCCTTCTCCTTCTCCTTCTCCTCCTTCTTCTCCTCCCCCTTCTCCTCCCCCTCCTCCCCCTCTTGAATTCATGGGGGAGTTCCAGCTAGAGATGGCTGCTGGATTGATGACCAGCTTCACCTCTCCACCATTGCTCTATGATTTCTACCTGCCCGTCTTTTTGGTTATCATATTTATATATTCTTGTTGTGTTCATTATTTTTCATTATTTTATTCTATTTTACTTCTCTTCATTTTCTTTTTTTATTATTATTGTAATAATAATTACAATAGAGTAGTCCCATGGTGAGATAAATAGCAAATAAATTCAACAAATACATAGATAAAAATTTGGTATATGCCTAGAAATCAACCAACATCTTGATTTTATCCTGGTCTAGATAGAGTTTGGATGTCACAAAAAAAGCTAATCAGGTTCATTGTTCTAAATATAATTGTATTGAAAACCATAAGCCAACTAATAATAATTTGATTTCATCTTGGCTTTATTCAAAACAAACCAAAACAAACAAGAATGCAAATCAAAACAAAAAAGACACTCAGAAGCAGGGGTGAAATCCAGCAGGTTCTGACAGGTTCTGGAGAACTGGTAGCGGAAATTTTGAGCAGTTTGGAGAACCGGTAGCGGAAATTTTGAGTAGTTTGGAGAACCAGCAAATACCACCTCTGGCTGGCCCCAGAGAGGGGTGGGAATGGATATTTTGCAACATCCTTCCACCAGGAGTGGGGAGGGAATGGGAATTTTGCAGTATCCTTCCCCTGCTATGCCCACCAAGCAACACCACGCCCACTAAGCCACGCCCACAGAACTGATAGTAAAAGAATTTGGATTTCACAACTGCTCAGAAGCATTCTGTGAGATCAGGAGAAGCTGAATATCATTTCACAAGCTTCTGTGCTAATGCAAAAGTAGCTGGATTTTCACAAGATGAGCATTGTCTAATTAAATAAGCCCAAAATAGGCCACCTTAAAGAACAAAGGAGAAACCATATTGGATCAGTTCAGTTTACATATAAGAGGGAAGGCAATACAGTTTGGTGGATCCATAAGAAATGTGAGTCTTTGGCAATGAGCTAACTTCAATATTTGTAGAATTCAAGGTATTTCCTGCAGCTTACATTAAGTTATACACAAGAATACAGGAGAGAGTTTCAGTACTTATGAAGTGATGAATGCTCATCTCTCTACAGATTCAAGGGAATTTAGTGTGCTCAGTACAGCCACATAGATATTCAGCAACCCCTGAAGATATTTCTTTTGCTAAGGATCTATTTTTAATAGGTTTATAACAAACCGCTCAATAAACATTTAAGAACCTAGGAAAGATAGGGATGCTATAGTTTAAAATTACTTTTGCTATCCAAAAGCAAATAACTTGATCAATATCAATAGAATTCCACAAAAGTAATGTTATATTTTCCCTTTCCTACTAATCCTACTAAGAAAGCAATTGGTATCATGGTGTAAATGTGAAACATAATTGTGGCACAAACACAAAATACAGTAAGGGTCTGTGGTCTATTTGTGCACCAAACTAATTGTAAACTAAAGCAACTGGCATTACAGTGCTGATGTATTCATTCTAATACATAAATGTTTCTACAGGCTACCACTTAGGGGTGTTTGGCTCTCTATATCCTGATTGGAATTTTCAGTTTGATTTGAATCGCTAATTTGAATCAATCTGAACCTGCAATTCGAAAGAGTTAATTTCACATTTTCAAATGGAATGATTAAATTAATTCCATCTGGAGATTCATTTCAATAAAAATCGGTGAGTGAGAGTTCGTAAATTAAACTCTAGTTTTGAAGATATAGAATCTTTGAAAAAATTGTTTCTCTGTGTCATATAATATACTTGGGTATGTGGATATATGCATAATTTTGTATTTAATTTTATTTTTCGGGTCATGTTTATGTAGTGAATATTGGAGGTGTATGCAACGAAATTTCATTTTAAAGTATGTGGATTAGTGTATGTTTAAAATGACAATAAAGTTATCCTAAGTCTAAATCTAATTGAGGGTACAGTTTTCAGCTTCAGCACCACATTAATCTGAATCAATTTGATTTAAAGAGGAAAAAAATAGACAAATTGCCTTCAAACTTAAGGACTGAATCTTGAATGAAAGCTTCATATAGTCCTATTGTTTTTGCAATGTGGCCATCCTAAAGTGGCAAAAATGTTCAAACAATCAGATATGAGCTTCACCTGTTCACTAAATTTTACATCATTGATATTAGTGGAATTTACTATATGTGCTGTGCAGGTAATTGAATTATATAGATACTGTTCAATAAAAGTAACATTACATTCTAATTGGCTGAGGGCATTAGTCTTTCCTAACCTCATGATCACCAGATATGTGTCTAATACCATTCCTAAAATTCAAAACATCTGGAAGGAACTATAACTTGCTCAGTATTAAGTGGCCTTACGCAATCCTACGGAACTTTCAGTGAAAATAATCAGTCTAGTCCTATTGCTATTAACATGTCGACCACAACAAAAAGTACACACACTGTTAGGGGAAGCAGACTCGAGTCTGTCGCATGTGTGAGATCCAATTTCCCAAACCAAGGGAACTACTCTGTTCATCCGTTATGACAAGGCAGCTTTGCCGTAATTAGTGATTCAATGGCACACTGGTGTTTGCTACCATTTGATCACGGGACACATGTTAAAAAGATTTTACATGGGAAAAGAATGGCGAACAATCAGATTTGCAGCTGGGATGGGTTACCACCATAAATCCTTTTCCAGCTGGGAGCCCTAAGCCTTTCAGGGAGGCTAAAGAGGAAAAATGACTAAGAGCACTGCAGGACTCCACCAAGCCACCCAACCGCAGCACAGAAATGAATTTCCAATGAATCTGATGGCACGTATAATGCTGGACATAGTTAAGAAAATCCTGCCGAACCCCCGCTGGTGATCACTTTATACGGTGAAGCATAAGACGTGATTATGCAATGTTCTGCAGCTCAGAGAATGGCTGATGAGTGAAAAATCTACTTTGCAGAAGACCTTAATGGAAAAGCAAGCAGAATTCTGCCCCAGGATGTGTCCCAGAGAAGCAATGTATCGCTTTAGCTCACAGACTCTCTCCCTTTGTATTCCCCTAGTTTTGGTGTAGCTTTACGAGTGTTCTGACTTTTTTTTCCCCCTTCACACTTCCAAAGCAATCCACCAAGCCTCCTTCCTTGAGATTCCTCTATAAGGAACTTTTCCAACAGGGATTCATTTAAATTTCAGAGCAGATAATTGCTCTGAATAATTTCAGAAGCAATAGCGCAGATAATATTTTTGTAACAGACAAGGGCTTTTCCCTATTTTTTACTCATTTTTTAAAAAAAATATTATGCTTATCACGGTGGCTTATATAGGTATTTTTAAAGTATTTGTTTCTTTTGTTGATTAATTTAAAGCAGTGTTTCTCAATTGGCTAGGGAATTCTGGGAGTTGAAGTTCATACATCTTAAAGTTGCTAAGATGGAAAAGCACTGGTTTAGAGGAAGAAAATACAGTGTGACTTACAATGGTTCACTTAGTGACCATTCAAAGTTATAATGGCACTAAGAAAAGTGACTTATGACCATTTTTCACACTTATGACCGTTGCAGCATCCCCATGGTCACGTGAGTTACATTCAGATGCTTGACAACTGGTTCATAGTTATGACAGTTTCAGTGTCCTGGGGTTATGTGATCCCTTTTTGCGACTGACTAATCTGTAAAATCAATGGGAAAGCTAGATTCACTTAACAACCGTGTTACTGATTTAACAACTGCAGTGATTCGTTTAACAAATGTGGTAAGAAAAGTCATAAAATGGGACAAAATTTGCTTGACAACATAAATTCTGGGCTCAGTTATGGTTGAAGTCGAGGACTATCTGTAATATTTTACTTTTCTCTTTGTAAAGGTAATGAACCATCTTGTTTGTGGAACATTCCCAAAATAAAATAAAATAAAAATTAAGGACACCAGGGGCTCTATGGATTATATTTTCATTACCATCTAGTCCTCCTATAAATAATTTTTTGATCTGTATACAAAACCCTATTGGCAATTTAGGTTATTTTTTTCAATAGTATAGAATAGTAAATAGTAATTTTTTCAATAGTAAAATAATAATTTTTTCAATAGTATAGAAAATTAATGAAAAATATGAAGAAAAAAATAGAAAAAAGTAAAAGTGAAAAAACAGAATTGTGATTCCTGCTCTTCTTTCCATCAGTTACCATCCTAATTTCCCCCCTTCCTCTTTAACACTTTTTAATCCCCAAATCATTCATTGAGTCTTTTCCTCTTTGAACAAAAAGTACATATAAGGTTTATCATTCCCCCCCCCACCAGATATTCAAACCTCAGAGGTGGAGTACCAATAGCAACAGCACTTAGACTTATATACCACTTCATAGAGCTTTACAGCCCTCTCTAAGCAGTTTACATAGTCAGCATATTGTCCCCCAACAATCGTGGTCCTCATATTACCGACCTTGGAAGGATGAAAGGTTGAATCAATCTTGAGCCTGGTGAGATTCGATCTGCCAAACTGCTGGCAGCCGGTGATCAGCAGAAGTAGCCTGCAGTACTGCACTCTAACCATGTGCCACCGCGGCTCATGTATGTAATAATAATAGTATGTGATGTTATAATATGTATCCAAATGACAGAGAGCCTGTAATTGTATAATTAGTCCCATTTCCATTTGAAGGGACAGATGCATTGAACTAAACGGAATGAAGGTTAAGCTTTGCTATTGTGGAAAACATAGAAAGTGCAAACCATTGTTTCAAGATCCAGTCATTTGAGAAATACAAGCAGATCACATTGGGAATCTTGTTTTTTTCTTTCTTTCTTTCTTTCTGTTTCATTTAGAATGTATGAGAGGTTTTAACTCCGATAAAAGCTATGGCAACAGTGCCACATAATACATTTGTAAAGGTGAGCAATATTTTAACCTTAATCTGTAACCAGAATTATAATGCCACCTATTCCATCTCAAGTAGGTTTTGAGAACAGTTTTATTTCTTTCTATTTTTCTCCCCCAAAGAATCTTAATGCATTTGTCTGTTCGAAGAAGCACTTACGTACTGTTGCTGAGCACATTAGTATGTCCTTGAAATTTATGGACTGATGCCGTAAATACAGCTGTATTATTACACATTTGTTCCTCTCGCCTCCCTGTCATTGGGTTGTGTCACTGCAATCAAGAGAAATTAAGCTATCTTTACACGCCTAACGTGCTGCACAGCCTTGTAAAATAAATAAATAAACAAATAAGGGCAACCCTCATGGATTTTGGAAATGTTGTAATGCTGCATGTAATGAATCAAACAAGCATAAAAAGGTCGGGAGTTCTGCATTTATAGTCCTCCTTTTAACTCATTTTCATATTGACTCTTGTTTTTGTTTTTAGAAATTAAAGATTACTCTTAATCTTTTATTTCTAAAAGTAAAAGATTATACAATGCCTCGGTAAGGCCACACTTGGAATACTGCATTCAGTTTTGGTCGCCATGATGTAAAAACGATGTGGAGACTCTAGAAAGAGTGCAGAGAAGAGCAACAAAGATGATTAGGGGACTGGAGGCTAAAACATATGAAGAACAGTTGCAGGAACTGGGTATGTCTAGTTTAATGAAAAGAAGGACTAGGGGAGACATGATAGCAGTGTTCCAATATCTCAGGGGCTGCCACAAAGAAGAGGGAGTCAAACTATCCTCCGAAGAACTTGAGTAGAACAAGAAGCAATGGGTAGAAACTAATCAAGGAGAGAAACAACTTAGAAGTAAAGAGAAATTTCCTGACAGTTAAAACAATTAATAAGTGGAACAACTTGCCTGCAGAAGTTGTGAATGCTCCAACACTGGAAATTTTTAAGAAGATGTTGGATAACCATTTGTCTGAAGTGGTGTAGGGTTTCCTGCCTAAGCAGGGGGTTGGACTAGAAGATCTCAAAGGTCCCTTCTGACTCTGTTATTCTATTCTATTCTATTAAGTTTTGTCGAGTAGTTTGCAGCATCTAAAAACAAAGGATTTCAGTTTTGCTGAGTAGTTTGCAGCATCTAGCCTTGGGTGTTCCTGAAGGCAAGCTAAGCAAGATCAAACATACCGTAATTAGAACTTGAATGAGAGGCCACCAGGAGATCCCATGGCTATAAGTTTAAATTCTGGAAATGGAAAAACTGTGGCAGAAGAAAGCAATGCCAAATCATTTCCTTATTATTGCAAAGATGGAACAAGAGGAAGATGTTGATTATATAACTGAGCTGGACTCCTATAAATTTAAATATTACCAAAATAAAGGTAACTACATAACTAAATCAGAGTCCTCTATTAACATATTCTATGTTTTTGAAGTAATGTTTTAGTCATCTTAGACTGAACTCTGGGCTTCAAAAGACATCCAAGAACTTGTTAACATAAAACAGAATTAACACTAAAAAAAATTGCCCTCAAATCCTGTCCATTCAACATACCAACCAATTTGCTCTGTTTTTCAGTAGCAAATTGAAATGTTTATTCTGTCTACTATCAAAAGGTTTGTTAGCAGGGCTGGCACTTTATTTCTATTCTTGTGTTTCATCATAGTTGAATGGCATCATGATCACAACTTCTAATAAATGATAAAAAGCTGACTGGTTTTTCTTCTTCAGTTCTGTTGTTCTCTTGATGGAACACCTTGAGGCCTGTTTCTCTCTCTCGTCCTTCTGGTTGGGAAGATCACCTTCTCCTTCACATCTTCCAGAGTACAAGTAAGATCAAATACATCAATAACTTGCCAGCCTTTAGACATCTCCATCATTGACAAGCACCTCTCCAAGGCAGGGCACCCTAACAAGCCATATACTCTCAAGAACTCAAATTCATAGGAAGTTTGTGTGTGTGTGTGTGTGTGTGTGTGTGTGTGTGTGTGTGTGTGTGTGACTGATCTAGATCAAGGACAGGAAAGGAACAGGAAAGTTTGCTTCCATGTCCAAATGACTATTCCTGGATCAGACAAAGGCCAGTCCTGATTTATTAAACCATACATAATCTGCCCTATTTTAAGAAAATCAATGAAAAGATACAATGAACATAATGCAAATCTCCAACTCAGCATTGAAGCTGAAGAAGAAAATAAAAGCAAGCAGTCCAACGTGGTCATCTGAACTACGGAATACATATTCTTCTCTTCACAAATTTGGCAGGATGTGAGCTACATGGAGCGGGGGGAGGGAGGTGGGGAATCCTTGGCAACTTTAGGACTTGTGGATTCAAGGTGGGACAACCCTGGGCTGCATGGAATTTTATTCTGTACTTTAAAAAAAAAAAACAACCCCACCAAAAGAACAATTTCCTGCATGAAACTCTGCAGCAGCTCCTTTGACCTTAAAATGGTGATTCTTTCAGATGGAAGGCAAAAACCATCATCCTCATTCCCAGATCACTATGGAATTCATAGTTTGATTTAGTTTTACTCAGTAGAACAGACCCGGTGAAGTTAAGCAATGCTTTCGAAAAACACAAGCAAGAAAGGAAATCTCAGGCTTTTAAAAAATACTATAACCATAACTAAATAGACTACTTTAGCTTATTTTGGCACCGGGTCCTTTTATCGATGCTGCAAGACTGGTTGCTGATTTAATTAGTTCCCACTCCCCATTTCAACTTTTACCCTTTCCCCTTAAAAGCTAGGCTCCCAAAAGCATCCGCAGCAGTCTTGTTTTGATTCCTTCTTTATCTTTACGGGAAAGATTAGGATCAGGACCTGTCCTGCTCCCACCCCTGCTGACCATAATCCATTTTAGAAAAGAGTTAGCAACGGCTGCAGCAGCCCAAGCGAAATTCCACATTGCGTTTGCAATTATCCATAGGATTTGCGGAGCACAAAGCAAAAATGCTGGCTTTCAGAGGACATCTGCTCTAAATAAAATGATGCCATAAATTTTAAAGACAACCATCGCCGGCTCTGTTGTTGTAAAGGCAAAACATTTTGGCTTGTCAGAGCAGGTTCTCATGTTCATCCTCTTGCCAATGAGGTCAGTCATGTTTATTTTTGGGCTCTCTTTATACACACCCTTCTCCCCGGCTTTAATGAAATTAGCATGTAATGCTTTCGACGCCTGCATATATCAACTTTCCTTCTTTGGGAAACATGTGAACATCATTAAAGCACATTTTCCATCTCTTTCCCAAAAGAACCTCCTAAGATAATCAGTGAAACTAAAACGGGGCAGGGGTGTGTCTCCCTGATGCTATCTCGGGTTGCATCGCTTCTCCCTTTGCTTAGGGTCTGTATACTTCGTTTTTATAATATTTATCTTTTATGCAGATTCTTATAATTTTGTATTGATTGTTTATACGTGTGCTGTTTTATTGAATTGTTTTGCGCCACGGCAGAATAGCTTTTTGTGAGATGGGCAAGTTGTTCAAATTTAATTAATTAATACTCTTTAATGTTCCTTAAATATTAATGTTTTTCACAATTTTTCGTTTGAATTCCTAGGTTTCACGAGAAAGTAGACATTAATAGTGAACTAACATTTAGGATAAAGAGTTCTAACTTTGATATAAAATATAACTGGGTTGCATTATTTTTTTAAGTAATCATCAAGCTTTTTCTGCTATTCTTTTGAAGTCAGAAGGTAAAAAAAATTGCTCATTACAAAGACAGACCAATCATAAAAAAATTTTCCAAGCATTTTTTTAAAAAAACCTAAATTTATTTTATTGATTAACACATGTGTCAGGGGTGGGTTCTACTTACCTTTACGATCAGTTCGCATTACGCCTGCGCATGCTCTTCTGCGCATCCGCAGAAGCTTCTGCGTATGTGCAGATCAATTTCAATGATGTCTGAGTCAGTGGGCGGAGCCTCCCACTGGTTTTAGGACCGGTTCTTGCGAACCGGTCCAAACCGGGGCAACCCACCACTGATATATGTGTAATGTTTCTGAAATCAGGAAGGTAGTTAGGGATACAATAACTTTTATCCGGGACATTTAATGTGTCTTTGAATGGAAAAGATATCAGGGAGGTAAAGTGACTTGTACAATTCTTCTATCCTGCTACATGCAATTTTTTCATCTTAAATATCTGTACTGCTAATTTAAGAATTAGCTCCATGAGAATTGGAACCCATCACTCAGGATGCTTGAACATTTAGCTTTCTTGCTTCTTTCTCAGGTTCTTCCCCTTTACCATCAATCAATGATCCAAATTTTGCCATCCCGCCCTCCCTCCCCTCAAAATAATTGATTATTTGTTTTTTTTAGAATCATTAATCTTACAACACTAAGTAATCTGGTCTACATGTTACTTCCAGTGACCAATGCTGATGCTTTAGTTTTTATTTTTATTTTTATTATTTTTATTTTATTATTACATTTATATGCTGCTACCTCATTGATAAGATGGATCTGATGGTTGCGTGAGAGGGGATGAAATAAGAGTGCTCATATGCACATGTGTGACTCACAGCTAGGCAACATGCATGTTCATGTTCAGGATTGTGCCATAAACAATTCTGATTTGGATTCAGATGCAGAGGGCATTGCTACAACCGATGCAATAGTCCTTGCACCATTTGCACACACTCCACTAGTCCATTAATGGTACTGAATAAATTTCAAGAAAGAGAAGCAGCAGTGAAATGCATCTGCCCATTAGATTTTATGAGATTCAAAACCTTAGACAAGGTATCATTTAAATACCGAACATTAAATTGTCTTAGCTATTAATTTCTTGTTTTAGAAAGACTTCAATCTGATTTACGAGCACTTTGCTGCGGAGATTGAGAACAGAAAGAAAATGCATTAATTTTAACACCAGAGATATAAATATATCTCATGAACTAAGGGCAACAAACATTAGCTAAAAGTGTGAGTGTCAATCTAATAATAGCACTACTTTGATGTAAGTAATTGTCTAGGTGACAGCCAGTTTGGTTTAATTGTTCATTAGGCTAGAAACTGGAAGACATGAATTCTAGTCCTGTTTTAAACATGAGGCCAGCTGGATATTTTTGGCCAATACTGACTTGAAGGCACCAAGATAGATGGATGATAGATAAGATTAGATAGGTAAGTAGATAG
>WNWU01000004.1:38219749-38241896 GCA_012654045.1 Ptyas mucosa | reverse complement strand
ATAGATAGATAGATAGATAGATAGATAGATAGATAGATAGATAGATATGTGTCTATATGTGGTGTTGAATGAGTAGGGAAGTCATAAAAGCTGACCATATGATGTAACTTTTAACAACAATGTAGGATTTGCTTAACAGCAGCAACCAGAAGTGCCAGAATTTGCTAAGCAATGTGGGCACATGAGATCATGGTTTATGACCACATCATTTGGTAACCAAACATCTGGCCACATTTTGAGTCATTAATTGTAACTACCGGTACCTTTATTTTCTTCCCAATTGTAACTATTTAATAAGAACTATTTAACTCTCTCCCTTCAGAATTTTGGAAGGCAAAACTAGGGAACCTTTTAGGCACCAGGGACTGGTTCCATGGAGAGAAATGTCAGGGTTCCAAGTAATACACCCATAGCAAACAGAACTCTGAGGCAAGCAGGTTCCTGGGCATAACATATTGGCACAAACTGGTGAAAACTGACTCTAAAGGTTGCCGTGGTTTTCACCTAACTAAAAGTAAATGTTTTCTCCCCTTTTCCAAACAACCCATCACATGGTCCAATCAAGGTGCTGTCCGGTTGCTTGGAATTTTCACTCCTCCTCTCTTCAGCCACCTGTGGGAATGTCCTTGGTTCTCAGGGGAAAATATTTTGTTTTGGCTAAAAAACTCCAACTATCTCTATTCCCCGCTCCCTATCCCTATCCCCATTGTGGCAATGTTGAAGCCTACAAGATGGCCTCAGTCAGGCCAGATTCAAAGTTGACAAGAAGTTTTTCTGAAGACTGGAGAGGGCATGGTTTTGCATGCTGCGGGTAGGAGTTTGCTTGTTTCTGGCATGCCGTAGACTGGTGCCAGAGGTTGGGGACTCCTGGTGTAATTCCTTTTTTTTCAATCTAGGGGAAAAAAAACTTTTTTCAACACCTTTGAAAAAATATGCCCAATCAAAGAAAGGAATTGTATATAGTGTGCTTTAACTGAGACAATTATCTCCCAGTTATATGTATATTTATGCCAACATCTATATTGAAGATATAAATCTATCTCAGCATCTACTTCTGTCCTACTATCGCAACACTATTGAGAGTGTCCTGACATATGGCATTCTTGGCTACATATGTACATATGGCTACAGAGCAGCTCTGTAGCGGACAAAAATGTTCTACAGAGAATCATTAAAACTGCCCAGAATATCATCGGACTCCAGCTACCAGCCCTGGATGACATTTTCGAATCTCGCTGTTTGAGAAAGTTGCATAACATTCTCAGAGACTCTTCCCATCCTGCTTACAATCTTTTTGGACTGTTGCCTTTTGGCAGAAGATACAGAACAATTAAAACTCTGACCACACATTTTCTGAATAATTTTTATCCCAGAGTTATAACACTCAACAATGAACTAAAGGGCCACCATCAGTGAGCTGTTGGACAGCATTACTTGGTCTGTTGTGTGGATATTTGGGTGGTTTGGGGGTGGGGAATTTGTGGTGGGTGGGAGTGTGTTTGGGGATTGTTATGTGTGTTGGACCTGGTCTTTGGGTGTTAAGTGAATTTCGTTGTATGGGTATACTGTGTATACACATACAATGACAATAAAGTAGTAGTAGTAGTTGTTGTTGTTATTATTATTATTCTAAAATGGTGCTATCATTGGAAAAGTTTGTTAATTAGGTTTACTGATAAATTAAGAGGATAAAATGTGTAACTCTTGTAATTTTGTATTATCATTTATGACCAACAATAAATATTATGTAATTTTGTATTATCAATTTATGACAGTGGTGGGTTGCCCCTGGTTTGCATCGTTTCTATAGAGCCGGTAGTAAAACCGGTGGGAGGCTCCACCCACTGACCCTGATGTTATCAAAAAGCTTCTGCGCATGTGCAGAAGCTTTTGCACTTGCGCAGAAGAGCAAGCAAAGCAAGTGCGTGCATGCAGCCCCATTACGAACCAGTAGTAAAGGTAAGTAGAACTCACCCCTGTTTATGACCATAATAAATATTCTTTGATGTGGTTATATTGAAGCTGCAGGAGTTGCAGTTGAGTATTTTCTCAACTCTTGTTCAGTTGAAACAAATTCCTAATCTTATTTCTCCAGATTTGTCCCTTTCCATTAAGCTATGCAGTTTTTTTCTGTAACTATGTTGATAATTTGGATAAGATATTTTTAGATTTATCTTTATATATTTATCTTTATATTTTGGAGTTGTTCTTTTCACTTTATAAACTGTATTCTCTCCCAGTCATTCTATTTTCCCTACAATTCTTGCAGTAAATTCATGTTTCACTTTGATTACTACCCTGTCTTAAGTTTCTTTGTCTAGTACATTTAACATTCCTAATCAATATCATCCCTTCCTTAAATATTGCAACCATATTTGTTGGATTCCAGCTTGCTTTCCTGCATTCATCAGACAGCATATACATTCATTGATTATTTTATGAGTGTACTATCTTTACTTTATTAAGTTCCATGTTCCTTATCTCACTTGTCTCTGCTGTTCCTGGAGAAGGAACTCCCACCCTTCAATTCTTTTGGATTAATGTGCTTTACATTTTCAGCACAAATGCATCTCATTTAAAAGCTGCCCTTTCCACCTTTTCAATATCATCAGCTTCTCTAAAATACAGTGAAGTTTCAATTTATAGACTGTCTTTCCTAAGAAACACTTCTAAGTTATATTTAAAAAATAAAAGTGAAGGATACAGAAACTGCTAATGTTTGCAAACAGAAAAATGTTTGATTTAACCTAAGATAGATTAAACTAAACATTTTTTTTCCTGTTTGCAAACATTAGCAGGTTTCTGCATCCTTTATAAATGTGTATGTGTCTTACGTAAGAAGAACAGTAAGAACAAATACAATACAAAATAAAAAGAAAGCAAACAAGTTATAAAGAAGGGCTTCTAATCTTCACAGCATTTATAAATACAGTTATATTTTAACTTCTCTGTGTCTCTCTTCGGTTGTATCGCGTCTCTCTTCTTTCTACCCTTCTGTCTAATCACAAAAACCATAAATCACAAATTCATTTTTAATGCAGAAGAAAATGGACAGCAATAATAGATATTGTCTTTAATCAAAGAAGTCAAACTTCAGCTACTTCAGCAAATTATGTCATTCCTTCATTGTAGATATTTCCATTTTTGGGCAAATAATAATCCCATTGCCACAATTATACATAAACACAGGGTTCTGTGGATCTTTTCTGTGGACAGTTTATCCATCAGTTCCAAGAGGGGAAAAGGATTCTAAAATAAATATGTTTCTTCCTTTTTATTCTACTGCTGAAAAAAATACACCTGTTAATAGTTTACTTTTCTTCTGTTTAATTTTAATTCTGAAATGCAAAATAAATATTTTGATTATTATTTTTTTTAAAGTGATGATGTGATTTCTTGAATAGAGAAATATGGAGCCTTGGAATATCTTCTATTATTAAAAGGGTGCAGAAATCTCTTAAAGAAAAATTCTGTTGATAAATAGTAGATCTTCGTGGTAGAAATGTTCATAATTTATACTTTCCTGTGCAAATCCCTTATTTTGTAATGGAAAATCATACAACCCTTTAAGGAAGCTTGATACAGCTTGCTGGACTGTTTTTCCAACTACAATACTGTAAAACCAGAATTAATGCAACTCTCTTCTAGAAGCAAAGTATAGTCATACCATTATGTACAATCTGTACCACTGTACACAGAATTTACATGACTATACACAATGTACACAGAATGTTCATACAAGGTCTGCCATAAATTGTGCAGCCAACATGATCCTTTTATAATTTATGGAAAAAGCAAAGATTTTTCTTATCAAAACTCAAATTTTCCATATCAAATTGGGAAAGGACAATTTTTCTGAATAATTTTTATTTTTGCAATCAGCAGATATTCTTCTGTATTACAGAATAGGAAGTAGATGCATCTGGATTTTTTTCTTGTTTGAAGGAGCAAACATTACATCTAAAATAGAGAGACAGAGAGAGGGGAAGAGGGAGAGGGAGGGAGGGAGGGAGATAGATAGATAGATAGAGAATGTTTTTAAATACTGAAAAAGTAATGTTGCATTATAAGTAGGCCTTGACTTACAACCATTTGTTTACTGATCATTTTTAGGACCAATTTTCACTCTTAACAACCGTTGCAATATTCTCATGATCACATGATCAAAATTTAGCCACTGGGTAAATTTATGACAGTTGCATTATTCAGGGTCATGTGATCCCCATTTCTGTCCTTCCCAGCAGACATCTGACAAGCAAAGCCAATGGGGTAAGCCAGATTTGCTTAACAATCACGTGATTCAGTAACAACTGCATTGACTCAGTTATGAATCAATATACTACTATGCCAAAAAAAGCATTGTAAAATGGGGCATTTAACTCACTTAAAAAAAATGCCTTGCTTAGCAATGGAAATTTGGGGCTTGATTGTGGCCATAAATTGAGGGCTACCTTTGTTATGAATATATAGAAACATTACAAATATATACAAAAAGACCCAAATACAAAGAATCAATATTTATGTATTTTAAAGATTTCAGTAGCGTTATATCTGTTAAACCTAGCATTATGAATTCAAGTATATATAATGAAGTATTAGCAAATTAAGCATAATCAAATATTTAGAGAATATTCCTTTAATTTTTAAAAGAAATCTCTTGAACATATGTTAATAAAAAACTAGGACAAGACAATAAAAACCAACTACACGTTATATTGAAATATGTGTAATAGACTGATGTCCTTAAAAAAGAGAATATGAAGAAGTAGATGTTTTGGGGTGCCAGTAACAGTTGCAGAAGTAATTGGGCAATTGCTCAAAAGTCACATTTAGAGGTAATCTCAATATTGAAAAAAGCCCCAGTAAATTAAGGAGGAAACCTAAGAATCTGGATGAAATCAGATGAACCGCTATTTGAGGTATCTCTCATGATGGTGAAATGTCTATTTGATGATATCTATATCAAACAAAAATGCCCACGTGTGATATATTTTCACTTCATCTTTAAGCGTGACATTAAAAATATATATCCAAACTTGTGTGCGGTACTTCACATTTTTCTCATTCTTCTAGTAACAATTGCATCTAGTAAGAGGTCATTTGAAAATTACACTCTTCTGTTTCATGAGAAGGTGTAGTGAACTATGATTCAACTGAAAATGAAATTGTGCAAGGATTATCTATTGAAGCTTTCTTACCTAAAAAGGTCCACAGTAGTTTTATAACAGAAAACTACAGCCGTGTCATTAAATTATTGATTTGCGTTCTCTCAGAAGATCTTCAGGTGAAGGTAGATAAAGATAGAATCAAGGCTTCATCGTGAATATATATATATGATGAACAAAATTGAATTTTTTTCTTATTTGCTTTTATTTCTGAATTATGATAATTGTACCTTCAAATTTTAATTATGGGTTGAGAAATTTTAAACTAAATATGCCTAAAATTGGTAAATCGCTCAATTGATCACCTGTATTAATCTTTTGGGGATGCCAAATAATTCTCTTCCCTATTGTTCCCCTAACTCTAAGGTTCTCTAAACTCTAAAACACTATAAGATTTTGTTTAAATGATTTTGAACAATGTAGAACGGGATTCTTGTCCTGCTATATCTCTATATAAAGTTTAAAAATGAGTGTTTTATCTATTTTTAATGGCCTTTCTGAAGTCAATTTATGGTTGGGATTTGACACAGAGTCAAGAGGGCATAGGCCACACAATATTTTACCATTTCTTCACAATTTCTTTTTTTAAAGTTTAAAGTATTATGACCTGTGGTATTATTATTTAGTTAGCTTCTCAAATGTTGTAGAAATGCTAGTAAAACCATAATGTGAAGTGAGATCTAAAGACATGACCATTTTTTTTAATGGCAAAGTAAACTTCCTTTCTGCTATTTTATAAATATATGCTATTTATAAAAATAGCAAATGGGGAATCCCAGCCAAAGTGATATTAGTACAATTTTCTCTCTACTTCAAAAGTTTAACCTTTAATGCTCATCCATTCACCACCCATTTTTTAGTCTTTAAGACTACCTTGATTGCTTGTGACTACCGTGTTTTCCTGAAAATAAGACCCATTCTTATTTTCTTTTGGGACCAAAATAAGCACCACGACTTATTTTCAGGGGATGTCTTACCCGAGAACCACCACAGCCAGGCCTCCCATGCCCTGACACCTGTTGCGCCACTGCCCAGCTCATCACAACAGTACTGCCACTCGCACCAGGAGGCTGCGTGGCATGTTGGGCCATTGTGTGCATGAGCGGTGGCACCAGCACAATGTTCCATCCGCATCCTGCCATGAGTGGCGGCACTGGCACAGTGAGCCACATGGCTTCCTGTCACGAGTGGTGGCACTGGCACAACGCACCACATGGCCTCCTCCCAAGAGCAGCAACACCATCACGACGTGTCATGCGATGTCCTGTCACCAGTGGTGGCACTGGCCTGATGAGCCATGGGGACTCCTGTCGAGAGTCGCAGCACTGACACAACATGCCACATGGCTTTCTGCCATCAGTGGCGGCACTGGCACAAAAAGCCACATGGCATTCTGCCATGAGCGGTGGCACGGCGTGATGCACCAAATGCCATATGGCTGCAAGCAGCTGCAAGTGGCTGCAGAAGAAATCAGACAGGTGTCATGGTGTGGGTAACTTGGCTGCGGTGGTCTTAGAAGTGGGTAAGTGGGTTCAGAACGCAGGGCATTTCCATCACCCCACCCCTGCCCTAGCTTGATTTTTATACCTCACCCCACCTCATAAAACCCAACAGTGGGCAGAGCTATGGCTTATTTTTGGGGTAGGACTTATATTAGGTGCAGGTGTGAAAATTGGGCTAGGGCTTGTTTTTGGAGTAGGTTGCATTTTCAGGGAAACGTGGTATATAGACAAATCTTTTAGGCAGCAATTTTTTTAGTTTGCCTTCTTCCAAGGGCTGGGAGAGGATGGCTGGTTCAAGGTTGCCAAGCCGGTTTTTGTACCTATAGCAGAACTTGAAGTCAAGTTTTCTGCACCTATTCTAGCACCTTAACCACTATACCATGTTGGCTCTCTTTGCCAACTATAGATGTCATCAACTCATTTATGTATATTTTTTTCTTCCTCCTCTTGGGCACCAACCATTACCCAGGATTTTGTCCACCATAGAAAATAAAATTAAATGTTTGTTGTCTCTTTGCCTCTGAATGTTTATTCTGAGGAAATTCCCATGGTAGCAGTTTCCATGGTTAGTTTCTTTTTGGAAGAACAGAATCACAGGACGGGGCTTTATTTATTTGATTGTTTTTTGTTTTAAATTAAATTACTCGTGGAAAGAATGATATTTTTTGCTGCCTGCAGATCGAGACAGGTTCAGCTGCGCTTATGAGAAGATAGCTTTTCAGTAAGACACAGCTTGGAGTGTCAATAAACACATGCCAGGCAGGCTGATTTCAAATGAAGCCAGTGTCTCATTTTCTGTTCTTATTTCTAACCTAACACCCTTTTGTTGCCAAAGTCTCTTCTTCCCATCCAGCTCACTCTTCTGTTCTATTGATTCCAAATTTTGTCTAATTCTGTAGCCTGAGTCTAACTTGTGCCTCTCCTATTCCCCCGTTGAGTTTGGTCTGACTCTTTCCTGTCAGGCTTGGCTTGTTCTTTTCCTCTTCAATAGGATCATCCATCTCCATTGGAAGTTTTTCCGACAAGGCTGGCTGGCTGGCTTTCTTCTCCTTTCCGCCAAGCAACACTGACCTACTTCTTGTCTATTGTATAAAAGCATCCTGATCTGTTCTGCCAGGATTGGTGTGCTATACACTCGTCTCCTATTGCCTTCTCACACACCCCTTTTCTAGCTCATTCCAATCGTCCCTTCCACAAATCAACTTGCACTACTCCTATATTCATAGTTACAGAGGCAATCTCTATGCCTCTGGATTTTGGCAATGAATCTAAAAAGGGATTCAGAGAGACAATGAATTGCAGGTCCTGAAGCAACTTGATCACGGGAATTCTGAACTCTAATCTCTTCCCCCTCCTTCTTTTTTTGCCTCCCTGACTTTTAGTTACACAAACGGAATTCCTTTATTGGAAAGAAAATCATTTGCAAAGGTGCTGTCTACAGTATTTATTCCATCTGATTCTTTAAATGACCCATTACCATATTTTAAAATATGAAATGTGATATTGCTTTTGTTGTTGTTGTTGTTGTTTCATTTGTCAAACCATTGCTTTGGTAGATGAATCATACATTTTAACCAAAAGTATTTCCACGAGTTACAGTGGGGTTAGGGAGGGAAAAAAATCATAAATCTTTTATTTCTGAGTGACTGATGAAAAAGAAAAGGTCTGCAAAGCAATGAATACCTCTTCGGGTAAAAGATGAAAGTCCCATCAAAAAATAATTGATACTCTTGTGATCAGTGAGAGCAAATTAAAAGCCTGCCTCTTATATGAAATCACTCTCTTGTGTGAGCTATGCAAAGGTTCAAAGTTGTAAAATATTTGTTTTGCAGGAGGTGATTCTCAAATCATATAACTGGCTGGCATGTAGCTTGCTCTTATTTTAGTTATTTATTTCTTCATGGACCTCCATTAAAATGGAAATTATCAGTTGCAACTTTTATATCTTTTCCCACTATTAATTACTTATACATGTTCTGTCAGTATGTTGTGTATGCATATATATATATATATATATATGTGTGTGTGTGTGTGTGTGTGTGTGTGTGTGAGTGAGGGACAGACTTAAGAAAGATGGCATGTGTGTGTGTGTGTGTGTGTGTGTGTGTGTGTGGCTGTTGATGCTTTTGTGAAAACCATAAAGACCATGTTGAGGGCCCACAGGAATAATAAAATATTAATTTGATGGCAAAAAATTAAGTGCTTAAAGAAAGAAGCTGTTGTCTATCCCATGAGTAGCTTTTAAGACACTGATGTCAAGCTTCGAATGTGCCTATTTTTAGCTGAGCTAACCACATGTAATGGGATCTAAGTAACTGTCTGACTTCAATCAAAGATTTCACTGGTGAAAACCAATAATTTCTCCTTTCTGTCACAGTGTCGGTATTGAAACACTTTTAACAATAATATCTGGATGCGAACAAATGTACTGCGTTTCTGCTAACAATGCTGAAAACTGTCTTGCTGCAAAAATGCACGATTTGTATCCGCCCTATGCATATGCATCAAGGTGATTTCTTATTAACAGCAGGAGACAGCTGTGTCACAACATCACAGTCTGTCCTGTCTTGCTCAGAAAATGAACAAGTCGGTATATTGACGATGGTCATTCCCTTTTAGAAAATGAGGCTAGACCTTCAAAACATTTCCTCGGTGGTCCAGTAAGCCACAACACAGCAGATCCCCTAGATATAAAGATCCAATAATCACTGCATCGGGAACATACATACATACATACATACATACATACATACATACATACATCTTAAACTCTGCAATCCAACTATTAACGGATGTGCAGGAAGATTTGCTATTGATGTTAATGTATGTGCATCTAGTGTTACATGTTTTTCTTGGAACAGGTTGAAAGGGAATTAAAAAGCTGCACCAGGCACCATAAGGATCTCCTCCCATGCACAAAGTTTTCTGATCTGTTTGCCCAAGAGAGGTTTGTGTCCTTGAGCCTTTTGGAGGAAACTTTTTTTTTAAGTGCAGATTTATTTACAGCAGCTGAGTATTTGGCTCCCAAAGAATGTCATTTGTTTAAATACATGCCCCACTAAAATTAACAGGTAGCACGTTGCTTAAAATTTGTAACAGAATAGGAATACGTATTTGTTTACTAGAAGCTAGGTCAAAAACAATTTTTAAAGCTGATTTGGAATCTTGGATTGCCTACTGATAACTAATTGTTAAAACTTCTCTCTCTATACGCGCATGCAAACATGCACACATATACATACATATTAGAATAGAATAACAGAATTGGAAGGGACTTTGGAAGTCTTAATATTCATACATATTAATTGTATGTGTGTGTACATATTATATATTATGTGTGTGCATGTATGTGTATATATGTATGCATATGTGTATGTGTATATTTATAAACACACACACATATGGTTGACTTAGACTTAGAATAACTTTATTGTCACTTTGAATGTACACTAATCGGCATACATTAAAATAAAATCACATTGCATATAGCTCTCAAAGGATCTTCCTCTCTAATATAAACATAAAAATAAACATGGCAAGATAAATAAATAAGTACAAAATTTATGCATGTACCCACATATATTATATGATATGGAGAAACAACACAGTCTATGTAAGTGTGTGTGTATGCATATGTATACACACACACACACACACACACACACATATAATTATGTTATGTCTCTAACATAATTCCTTTAGTTTTTATTTTAATTAATAAGTTTAAATTGAAATTGTCCTACCATGGCTCACCGACATTTAAGTCTTCATGCTGTGTTTTAAATTGTAATTCAAATTAAGAGAGCTAGAGCAAATCCAATGAATACTGTCAAGACTTAGGTTTATTAGCAAGATAATTGGCAACTATTTATATTTTTGAGGGGAGGGCTTTCATGATACTTAGATTAAGGTAAGGGCTTCTTTCTGAACAAGCATATATTAGTTTACAATATCAATGCACACATTTGAGAAAATCTGGGTGATGCACAACTCTGACATTAAAGACTATGTTATAACGAAATCAAAACATTAACATTCTTTCAGCAGTAGAAATGGTGATCCTGTATTCATAACTATTTTAAGATAGTTTCCTAATATGTTTGAACTGAAGGATCGTATTCAAAAACAGCTGGTCTCAGTTGTTAAATTAAGCACAAATAAGGAGTAATGAAAATCCCTGAGTGATAAATTAATGAATGAATAAATGTCAGTTATTGGTCATGGTACATCACAACAATAATCAGAATAAGAACAATATCATGTGTCGCCCACAATCAACCTATAGATACAAATTGAAATTATCTGATGCATATCTCCTTCGCTGCTTACTACTGACAGCATAACATGATCCTGGAGCTTGCTCTGGCCTCATTCCAGTTTGTTCTTACAATTTGCAACTTTTCCCAAACAAAACCTACAAATCTGCTATTTCTTGGTAATGCTTCATTCAAGTGCTAACCAGCCTCATCCCTGCTTAAATTTTTCAAGATCAGCTGAAGTCCACCACCTACTGTGATACACAAAGATGAAAAAGAAAACAGGAAGCAGTGCAGAATCATGGATCAATGCAAGATTCAACTCTGGTTGCTTATTTCATGCTTTCTGAGTTCATGAGTCAACCACCACGTAGTTTCTCTACTTGCCTAAATTGAAGTAATTAATTGAAAACTGCCAAATTGGACCAGATACCAGAGAATTTTGACCACTTATTATGGAAGGGAAAAGTAATCTTTTCATTTGGGGTTGTTGTTGTTGTTTTTAACCTGCAGCTGGGAAGACTGGTTAAAACAACTTTTTCCCCCCAAGATAAACAAAGTTTATTCCAAGTTGAAGTCTGTTCTGGATGAGATTATGGACACATCTTTATACAGTCCTAAATGTACAACCACAATTGAGCCCAACATTTCTGTTGCTAAGTGAAACAGTTGTTAAATGAGTTTCACCCCATTTTATGACCTTTCTTGACACAGTTGTTAAGTGAATCACTGCAGTTAGGAACACAGTTTTGAAGTGAATCTGGTTTTCCCATTGACTTTGCTGATCAGAAGGTTGCAAAAGGTGATCACACGATCCCAGGACACTGTAACCATCATAAATATGAATCAGTTGCCAAGTGTGTGAATTTGGATCACCTGATCATGGAAGGATGCTGCAACGGTTCTTCTGATTGAAAAATGGTCATCAGTCTCTTTTTTTCAGTACTATTGTAATTTCAGACAGTCACTAAATGAACTGTTGTAAATCAAGGAATACCTGTACTTTCCATGATAAAAGTATGGAACTGACTTGCTGTTGAGGGGTCCGTGGTGCCCTCTGAGCTTGGTTGTCTTCTTGCAGACGTTTCATTACCCAGATCTTATGTCCTTCTCCTTCTTTTACTCGTTCTTCCATAGTCTAGCCCAGGGGTCAGCAACTTGAGGCTCTGGAGCCACATGTGGCTCTTTCACTCCTCTGCTGTGGCTCTCTGTCACTCAAAATATGCATCACAACTGCCAATGTGCGACACCTGCCAGCACGCGATTTATTGAGCTTTTCAATCCCCGGTAGGCCAGCCATAGATAAATCCAAGAAAAGAAAAGTTTCAGAAGAAAACAGAACGTTTAATTCAACTACATATGCTAGTTTTGTAGCCGCTCAATAAATAGTCAGGCACAGAAAAGATTTTGTGGCTCCCTGTGTTTTCTTTTCTGTGGCAAATGGATCCAAGTGGCTCTTCGAGTGTTTAAGGTTGCAGACCCCTGGTCTAGCCTAAAATCCTGGTATCTCTAGGAGGAGCTTCATCCAAATATTAGCCAGCCCCAATATTGCTTAGTTCCCAAAATTAATCAGAGGCTACTACCTGGCATAAATCAGAAAGCTGAGGCTGGAAGGGACTTTGGAGGTCTTCTAGTCCAACCCCTGCCCAAGACAGGAGATTTTATATCATCTGGGTTCTCTGGTCTACTTTTGAAAACCTCCCATGATAGAGCATCCACAACTTCTGGAGAAAAGTCGTTTTGCTGATTAATTGTTCTCACTGTTATGAAATTTCTCCTGAGTTTTAGGTGTTGAGATGCTATCAATATTCCCACTCAAACAGCCTACAAATTTATAACTGAAAAGTGGCGATAATATTGTTTATCCTTATGCTTAAAAAAAATACAATGATACACATGCTGCCTCTGCACTGCCCACACGGTTTTAAATTTATCTTCTTAAATTTGCGTTCCTCATTTACCCTCCACAGCTGATGCCAAATCATCAGAAAGGAGTGAAACAATTGCTGAGGAAGCCAACCATATTGTAGAATCTGTGTGGAAGTTTCAACACTTAGATTATTATCTCCATTTATAGCAGTGTTTCATAATGTTGGCAGGTTGAAGATGTGTGGACTTCAAGTCTCAGGATTGTCCAGCCATCATGGTACTTCCTGATTGACTGGGGAATTCCGGGAGTTGAAATCCACATGCCTTTAAATTGCCAATGCTGAGAAGCACCAGCATGTCTACCATCCCTATTCTAATGTTCTCTTTAATTGTATTCATTTTATGTATTCATTTCATGCTTATACTTATATATATATACATTATCTAATACGTACTCAACAAATAAATAAATAAAATAAAGTGTAACCTATAGCTTTAGGGCTGTACAGGTAACTCCTGAACTCCTTTGTTGTGAGTCCTGAAAAGCGTTCAGTCTTACCATTTAATTTGGTGAAATCAGTATTAAAAAACAGTGGGACAATTTTCCTCAATTTAAATGAAAAATGCAGTCCTGCAAATCGTTTGAATAGTTTGACTATATTTAAACAGAACCCAAGCCGGAAAACAATCTCAAAACCCCATATTGAAGAAAGCCTCCAATCCTAACCATATGATAGAAATTGTGTCATTTTTTGACCATTCACATGATCGAACACCACTGATTTTCAATACAGAGCAACCCTTGTTCTCACTAGCAAAATTAAAGGCTACCAAAGGCTGTTAAAATATCTGTCTCTATAAAAAAAATTACATTTCAGTCATAAACGTCCTGTTCACCATCCCTACACAAAATATTTAGTAGTACATTTTTATTTATATTGAAATATTCCCATCATGCTACACTTAGTCCTTGACTTACAACCACAATTGAATCCAGAATTTATGTTGATAAGTGAGGAATTTGTTAAGCGAATTTTGCCCCATTTTACAAATTTTCTTGCCACATTTATTAGGTGAATCAGTGCAATTGTTACATTAGTAACCTGGCTGTTAAATGAATCTGGCTTCCCCATTGACTTTGTTTGTCAGAAGGTCACAAAAGATGATCACCTGACCTCAGGACACTGCAACTACTGTTCCCCCCCCAAAAAAAAGACATCCTGAAAATAAGCCCTAAGTTGATTTTTTACACATGCACCCAATATAAGTCCTACCCCCAAAATAAGCCCCAATTAAGACCCTGCCCACTTCAGGATGCACCGGGGTGGGGGGAGCGAGGTGCATGGGTAAAAATTAAACTAGGGTGGGGATGGAGAGGTGGAGCTGCCATACTACTTACCTTCAGACAGTTGCTGCCAGGCCTCACACACCCCAACACCTGCCTTGCCAACCCATTTCTTCTGCAGCTGGCAAGGCCGGTAACGCTTTTCTGAAGACCTCTGGCAGTGAAAAGGAGGCCAGGGGCAATGCGGACAAGTGAGATGAGTCAGTAGAAGACAGCCTCCCCCCCAAAAAAAATCAGACCTGGTGCCTTTTTTGGTGGCAAAAAAATAAAAATAAGACTGGGTCTTATTTTCAGGAAAATACAGTATTTATTTTATTTATTTTATTAGTCATATTTCTATGCTGCCCACTCTCCGAGGACTTTGGGCGGCTTACACCAAAGACAGTATACTAAATAGCATATTGCCCCCAACAATCTGGATCCTCATTTTACCCATCTCAGAAGGATGGAAGGCTGAGTCAACCTCGAGCTGGTGAGATTTGATCCGCTGATCTGCTGAACTAGTAGTCAGCTGAAGTAGCTGCAGTACTGCACTCTAACCACTATGCCACCTCGGCTCTTATGTATGAACCATTGTATGTAAAATCATGTGACAATGGGGATGCTGGAATGGTTCTAAGTGTGAAAAATTGTCATAAATCACTTTTTTTCAGTGTTGTAACTTCGAATGGTCACCAAGCAAACTGTTGTAAGTTAAGAATTACCTATATTTTAGGCTGAAACTGGAAAGTAAATCATCATTTTCATTATCCTGTAAGAAAAGGATGACAAAGAAAAGGAGCTTTAGTTTTAAATTGGCTGTACGTGAGATTAAAATTATGTCCAAATAACTTTGTGCTTCCATGATCTGGTGGTAGAAGTCCTATTTTTCTTTTTTTGTAGATTTTAATTCAGATAGACAACCAGTACCATCTCAACTTTTTTTTTTTAAAAAAAATCACTGTTTTCCAGGGCTTGACAAAACTCTTCTTCTAACCATAACAAGGCACTCCTAGGTAGTACAGCTGATGCTATTTGCATGAACCCAGTGGTTTGATTCCCCACAAGGCAGTTCTTTGGGATGTAAACAATCCCTGAAGGACAATGGAACTTTCCAACTATATACTGGTTTATACTCTTCATGCTGAGAATTTCATCTGGTTGATAAAACACAGGCCATAGGGAACAGGCATAAACTCGCATAGTGATATATGACAATTGGCTTTGTACAATGTCTAAGGTAATTTTGCTGTCAATTCCTCCTGTACAACCAATTAGTCGTCTTATTTGTTCTGATTGTTGTCCTGTTAAAAAGCAGATTTCATACTTTGCAACCATGGGCAGTATCTATTTAGATACTAGGCGGTTTATTTTCTGTGGATTTCTATCTTTATCATTCTCAAGCTTTCTAGTTTCCACAAAGAGCGTTAGCATTCTTCTTATGGTTAAACTCAGTAACTTTAAGATCTGTGGATTTCAATTCCCAGAATTCCCCCAACTAGCATGCTGGGATCAGGGGTGGGTTCTACTTACCTTTACTACCAGTTCACAACAGGAACAAACGCTTCTGTGCAGATCGTCCGTTATGATGTCTGGGCGGGTGGGCAGAGTGTCCTGCCACTTTTACTACTGGTTTGCAACAACTGGACAGAACCGGGAGCACCACTGGCTGGGATTGAGAAACACTAATGATCTCCTGCTAAACAAGGGGCTGGACTACAAGACTTCCAAGGTCCCTTCCAGCTCTATTCTGATTCTGATTCTAATTCTAAGTCAGAAAAATAGAGTAGTGAGCTAGCATGACATAGCTTGTATAACCTTACATGCAAGCCACAATCACACAGCAATGTGGGCCAAAAACTGGAAACCCATCACTAAAAATGTAGAAGCCTTTCTTGCATAAGCAATTCAGTTTGTCACAGAAGCAAAACGGACAGTCTCCTTGCGCTTTTTAATTGTTTTAAATGAAGAGAAAAAATGCATTTCCCCTCTTTATTTCCTTCAGAAGAGATGACAAGTTTTATTTTAATCTTTCCAAAGCATTTTAAGGTCCCATTAGCATTCCCGTGAGATGTCAGGATGAGGTAGAGCCAGGCTAGGCTCACGTATTGAGTTACCACATCTGGAATTTCATCCACCCACAGGTAGCAGCGACTGCCAACAGCAGAACTGGGAGAACAGCCTGGAATCCAATCTCAATTAAAGCTACACATCATCCACAATTGGTGACTCCTGGGAGGCCTCTCTCTTCTGTATCTGTTCTGCAAAACCACCAAATGCCTCCAGCTGACAGCTTTTCAAAATAGTTACTTTTGGCATCACTTCTATGGGCACAATATGTCCTGGATAATTTATTTCATCTTACGTGTTAGGCTCTTTTCTAATTAAATCTTTTGCTTCACGAAAGGGTAGCTTTCCCTGCTGATGTGCCGGTGATAGACCAGCTACAGTGAGGTGGGAGGAAGGGGGCTCCATTTTGAAGATTTGATTTGGAATGGAGTTGAGGGAATGACCCCTTTGAACGGAGTCTTCAAATCAAAGCTGTCGATATTGGATGGCTTCAAATTGATTTGGCAAAGGGGGAAGGGTAATGTTCTGAATGTGCACATAGTTTTGAGTTTTTTAGTGGAATTCAAGACTGACTGAATCACCTCACACCTTTGATAATTCAAACCAGATATTGGGTGATTTGCACATCTGAATGTTGGAACAACACAAAAGGATACCTGTGCAACTTGACTGAAATTTGCATAGTAGACCAATTTCAGGTTCTATTTATTTATTTATTTATTTATAAATTTATACCAGTTATTTACCAAATCAGAGCTGTTTACATTCTAAGAACTTTGGCAATGTATTTGCTGATGTGATTCACGTTCCATTGGTAGGTCCTGAAAAGCTTATGTATCAAGGAGAATAATGCTCACATTAGAATCATGTATCCAATGTTCCAGCTGAAGCTGATTTGTAAGTGCATCCTTGAAGATTAAAGACTGCCAGCTCTTTATACATATACATATGGTATTCATGTATGTGTACATATATAATACTACCATGGTGTTTTGTTTTGTTTTTTTGAAAGATTATATTCTATTGTGTTGTAGTAGATGTTCCAACACATTCAGGCATTACAATTTCAAGCAGAGGGAGGGAAGGAGGAATCCTGTAGCATAATAAAATGCAGAGGAATGAAAGAAAAATATGGATCTAAAGTCCATCCTGGGAAGGCGAAAATATAAAAAGTTTCAGAAAAAACAAAACAAAAGAGGGAGGTAGAAGAAACAGGGAATCACCTACAAGTATATTATTGCGTGCCTTGATAGCAACATTGGAGGTAAATGAATATTGACCTTGACACAGTATATTGTGGGAACTACCCTGAAGTAGAAGAGTTTTGACCACTTTGCCAAGATGCTGGGATTTTGGCAGCTGCTCAAGGAAATTGGATGCATCCAGATGGCTTGAGAATAACTTAAATTATTGTCCATAATGACTCTGTCTGTTCTGTGAGATCATCAAATGAGGTCCTGCTTAAGATCCCATGAACAGTTGAGGTAAGGGAGACATAGGTCAAAAGACAGGTTCAGCTAAGGCTCTTATCTTCTAGAATGCTCTCCCCTTGGAGATTTGTTTGGCTTTGCACTTCTGGTCTTCCAGAAACATACATTTCTAACCGGACATTTGACAATTTTAATACCTAGTGGAGATGTGTGTCGCCATCTGTTTTTCATTTTGGGTTGTATTATTAGATGGAGTTTCATGTTGTGAGATGGCATTTTGAGTCTTGAACACCCTTCTGAGTCTTTTGATTGTGTTACAATTGACATAAATGAATAATGGCAGACATGTTGTCACGTGCTCTAGGGCCAGCTGAAAAATCAGCTGTGCACAGGCAGCACAGTGAAACAGCGGCATACCTTGTTTTTCAATTTCTACCCATGGTTTACAGCATCTCTATCTGCTATTTGGTGTTATTTTGGGATGGGCCTGTGACACAATAGGATGACAGGTCAAAAAGCCAGGGCCTGGCTACATCAGAAAAGAATTGCTTCACTGTGATAATTTTTATACCTGTCTGTTCTGGTCAGGGGACCAGTTTGAGTGCCTGTTTTATGAACAAGTCAACACAAATGAAGTATTGAGGAAGAAATGTTCACTATGCTTCTTGTCATCAGAAAGTGCTCCACAGGAGAGTTGCTGAGGCTCATTGGAATACAAATAATGGATTTTAAAGCAATCAGCCCATGAAAATGCAATGATGTACTTGTGTGGGTAAATCTGTTTTCAAATTGTATGAATTTGTCTCTATTATAGCTATTAAGAACCCACAGTTTTGTTTCGTTTTTTCTTATTTTGGGGAAGATCAAGAGACTTCAAAAAATTAAAGTATTTTCTCTTTTGGTTGAAATTGCATAAAGTCCTCCTCTTTCTCCTCCTTCTTAGTTTTTAACCATAATTTTCTAAACTCAGTTTAAACAGTCTCAGGAACAGTTCCTGATAAAGATATTTTAGGAATTGTAGGTATTCCTGAGACAGCCACTCTCTATATATCACACATTTCAGGATTTTTGCACCCTAATAAAAAAAAAACTCACTGATCTGAGAAAGGCCCTATTTATTACAACAGGCTTTGTGTGAGGCTCTAAAAACTTCATTGAGAATTTCAGGGAACTTTGCCAGAAGTATAAAGACTTATGGAAATTGATTAGCTCTGAAGGAGAGGAAATTGAAGACATGATTGACATTGATTTGCTAGGCTTTGCTTCCTGCCTTAATGGTCAATGTTTGCCGGAATCATCAAGAGTTAAAAAGCCAAGAAAGGTTTTGTAAAGCTTATTATAAATTGCGTTTTTAGGTACACTTGTGAAAAGAGTTAGATAACAGCTGCTGCACGTTTGCTACATAATCTATTAAATTGTGTATAGTAGCCAAAAAATAGCATAAGGGTTCAAAGACACCCCTATTCTCAGTTATCTTTCTTTCCTTCATAATGTTTAGCAAAATAAAATGGAAATTATAGTGAAATCTGACTGAAAGTTTGATATCTATAGAACTCCATGTCTATTGGAAAATCTCAATCATTCAGGTCATGGTTGTCCCAAAGGTGGTTTTTCAAAAGGCAAATGGATTTTCTTGCTTTTTTTTCTTTTGAATATTTCACTTCTCATCCAAGAGGCTTCTTCAGTTCAAGCAAAATATTTTCAAAGAAAAAAACCAAGAAAATCCAGTTGCCTTTTGGAAAAAGCACCTTCGGATATAGGGGTCCATGTTTTACAAACGATATAGGAATGATACTTATCTCCACTGGTCTGCGCTAAGGAATCAGTCTGTGATGATGCTAATGGATAATTAAATTTCAATGTTATGCACACTGAAAAAAAAATTATTTTAAGTCTATGAAAAGATAAACTCATAAGAGTATATTGCATTAAAATCATCTATGAAGGCCAAAGAGTCAAACTTTGTTTTAAGTCAACACAATTTCTCTCTCCACACTTTTACTTTGACAATAGTTATAAAGTGTTGATGTTGCCTTCTTCCAATATCTTTTTGGGAACTGAAGTGTAGCAGAAAACCCTGTGATTCCCTGTCCTATCTAACTGCTAACCAGGTTTAATCTACTTAGCTTTTTTGATCAGCAAAGTCCTATTAAATATAGCCCCTTGCTCTCTGCTTTGGAAAGCCTATCATGCAAAAACAGCCACAACTGTTATAACATTTGAAAAACTTATTTCTGAAATGTAGCCTCATCCTCGGCCAAGAGGACCACAGCGTATCTGTATGTAATACTCAGAAGCCCTCTTATCAAAGATTTAATATGAAACAATAAAACGGTCTTTTTCAATTTATTTATTAATTAGATCTGTATCACACTTTTTCTTTAACGGACAGCCTTAGCACAGATTTATGCTGAGTTGTGTCACGCTAACACTCTGTGAAATAGACTTGTCAAATCTGGGTGTTTTCATATTATTTGTTTCTTCAGACAGATAACTTTTTACTAACTTTTAATGGAACAACCACATTAAAGTACTGTTTTTCTTTGCCACATAATTTTTGGGGCTCATCAAATACTTCCTTTTTATATTAGAATAGTAGGATGCAACCGATACATCCCAGACCATGTTAATGCAACTTCCTTTGTCTTCTTTCAAGGAGCACAATAGGGATACATACAGCAGTTTTGTGTGGTTGAGCCATACTGACTTGATTAGGATTTGGTATTTAAACAGACATTTTTTTAAAAAAATCAATCCTTTAATTTATGGCACAAAACATTTGCACTGATTTTTTTAAAAAAATAAAAATCATTTTAATATTTACCCAGTAGCTTTTTAGCAAGGCGTTACAAGCTAAATTAAAAAAAAGATATTTATTTTTAAAAAGGAAAACCACAATAGACGACATGAAGATGTATGGTGATTTCCCATCTTACTTGGGCTAATTTTCTAAGGGTGGATGGATCATGCACGCACATTACAGAGCATTCCACAGCCAGAAGTATGGCAAGTCAACAGAGATTTCCCGTAGAGCTAACAGTAGTAAAGCGAACAATGGATCAGTTTTCCAGCCCCAAGTTTGAATAAACCACAGGACTGGAAGCATGCAGGTTCTTCCTCAAATTTGCCGCATGTGATTCACTTAGAGGAAGCTGAACTTTGGAATTTCTGGAACACAAAAGCTGGGAACTAAGGGTCAAAGCCATTGTTTTGTAAACAAAGCATGTGCTGCTCCATATTCCATCTTGCTTTAATTAATCGCAGGCAGGCTAGGAGAGGTGTTCGAGGAAGGAAATCCTGCTAGGCAGCATTACATCTAGCAAGGGAAGCTTGTGTTCTGATTTTCTACCCATCTAGCTCAGTGAAGGTATAAAACACAGCACATACATGCACACAATAGTTTGAATATGTTTTTGAGCATCCCAGCATGTTTTTGAGTGTGCAAGTGTGGGTGTCACTTCTACATAACTTCCGTGCATTGTATATCTGATTAAAATTGATTTGATTTTATTTTTTTTACAGGAAATCTCCTTTGGAAATAGGACACTTTTGTTTCCAATATTTTCCAGAAGGAACCACCTAATGAACTGGGGATCAAGAGAAATGCTGCAGGTAAACCTTTATTAAAAATTAAAAATGAATATGGAACATGAATATGTTACAGATGTTATGACTGAAAGGGCAGAAAACATTGTGTTTGACATAATGCTGGAGAAGACCTTGAAATTTACACTGATTTACAATCGAAAGAATTTTTAAAAGATAATGAAAAGTTGGTATTTAACACCTGATATATTGTTAAAGATGAATAAAGGTGTGTCAATGTTGGCAATGTAAGCAATGATAAAGGTACTTTTTATCATCTTTGGACATGTAAGGAAGCTAAGAAATATTGGGACCACATTTGTATTTTAATTTATAGAATTCTTAAAATAAATGTACAATTAAAACCAGAAGTTCCTAGGTTTAATGGACAGACTGAAAAAAAAAGCATGGGACTTTATTTTTATATATGATAACAGCAGCAAGATTTTTATGTATATAGAGATAGAAGGACTCACAAATTCCCACCACAGAGGAATGGATGGTAAAGTTAAAGGAGTTGGCCGATTCAGCAAAATTCAGTTGCTTTGATTAAAGAAAAGGCTTTGTCTACTTTTGCTGGAAACTGAAAGAAATGAAATTTTAACTTTGGGTTTTAACAATTAGAATTGTTTATGATTATATAGTTACTGTGTGTTATGGTTAATTTTAGAGCAAAATGTTATTGTATTTTATATTTGTATCTGTACTAAATAAAGTCAGAACTTATTCAGTTTTACATTTTTCTTCTTTTGTCAGCAGTACCCATTTTTTTCCACTGCCACCAACCTTTTCCTGTTTCTCTGTATTTTATCTTCTTTGGAAACTTAATAAAGTTTTGTAAAAAAGAAGAGAGAGCGAGGGGGGGGGAGGAAGGGAGAGAGAGATAGAGATAGATGATAGATAGATAGATAGATAGATAGATAGATAGATAGATAGATAGATAGAT
>WNWU01000004.1:38179487-38217286 GCA_012654045.1 Ptyas mucosa | reverse complement strand
TTATCTTATCTTATCTTATCTTATCTTATCTTATCTTATCTTATCTTATCTTATCTTATCTCTCACCTCTTATTCTATCCTGTCCTGTCCTGTCCTGTCCTGTCCTGTCCTGTCCTCTATATGATATATGATATGATATATATGATTACTATGCTATGCTATGCTATGCTATGCTATGCTATGCTACGCTACACTATCAATTTAAAAATAATTTGATCATAGGTGGTCCCAACTTAAATGCAGGAAGCCAAGTTTGAATCCGAGTAAGGGTATGGCTAGCTGATGAAAGCTAAAAAACTTGAAATATATATATATATACATCTATCTATCAACCAACCGATCTATCTATCTATCTATCTATCTATCTATCTATCTATGTATCTATCTATCTATATCTATCATCTTTAATGTGTGCCTGGGGTGTTCACAGAAGAAAGTGTCAATTTATCTTATCTTATCTTATCTTATCTTATCTTATCTTATCTTATCTTATCTTATCTTATCTTATCTTCTTATCTCTCACCTCTTATTCTATCCTGTCCTGCCCTGCCCTGCTCTGCCCTGCCCTGCCCTGTCCTCTATATGATATATGATATGATATATATGATTACTATACTATACTACACTACACTACACTACACTACACTACACTACACTACACTATCAATTTAAAAATAATTTGATCATAGGTGGTCCCAACTTAAATCTAAGTGTGAGTGACAACCTTTTTCATCCTTCCGTGCAATCATAGAGCCTCAAATGTTGCCTATGTACGCATTAAACTCCCAAGATAATAGTGTATAATGCCACTCTTCCCCTGAAAATGAAAATGAAAAATATAAATGCTGGCTCCCAGTTGTACAACATTTGTGTGAGTCTGAATGCTAAATCCAAATGTGGTGAGGAGTTTTTTTTTGCAGAGTTGTCCTAGATTCTATTGTGGACACAAATATTCTTTATTTTTTGTCAAGCAAGCAAATGCCTCTGAGAACAGTTGCTGTTAAAAGCAACTGATTATAGAAGAAGGCATTTTCACTTTGCCAGGACTTAATTCAATCTCTGCATTTCTAGGAATACTTTATTTTTTTCAGTAAATCCCACCATATGCTGCTAGGATTCCTGGATATGCATGCAGGCTTGGACGAGATTGATACTAAAACAGTTTATAATGTAATGGGGAAACGTGCACAGCTCTAAAATCTGCATAAAGCTTTGCACATGTATTGGTCTTGAAGTAATCCGATTTCAGCCACATACTGTTACCTTGATTTAATTAAAATATATAGAAGCAGGATACTGATATAATGAGGTATAATTTAAGCTGCCTGGACTGTGCTTTTGTATCGGAGGCATTTTAGCTCAGAAAGATTGAGGGAATATTGAAAATACACTGTTGGGGGCAGCGGCAAACACATTCTCCACCAGTCAGTCCATTTGAAAAGCCCTAATTTAATCATCCCTGTCCTTTGCATCTCATGGTTTTACATAATTCAAATGACAAGTTGAGCCAACCTTGCTAGCTCTTCCATGTAGATTATTCAAAGTCTCTTTTCAGTGGACTGAACTCTTGGCAAACCAAATGAGAAAAAGGGATGAAAGATTCTATGGGAGAGAAAGAGAAATAGAATGAGAGAGAGAGAGAGAATAAAAAGGACATTAAAATAAAATGTCTTGAAATGTTTCACAGGTACTAGATGTTGAAGGAAGTGTTTATTTTCCTTTACAGTGGAGATGAAAATGAATATTCCATTATTTCTATGGCAAGGAAAATGTCCACGTTACCAACAAGAACCTAATGAGGAGGAACGGATGATACAGTTGGCCAAAGGCTATTCTAACCTCAAGGTCTCTGGCTGGTGGAATATTTTATGGAGAAATAATTGTATCTCAGAAACAAAATTTTTGATTATTTTGTTTTTCCATTCTTTTCCTTTTGGTTCCCATTGTCACTCATCCAGCAAACGAGCTGCATGTAACATTGTTAGATGTTTTTTGAGAGTGAAGGTGGAATACTGGATTAATGCCAAAATCAAAATCTTTATTTGTGTGTGTGTGTGTGTGTGTGTGTGTGTGAGAGAGAGAGAGAGAGAGAGAGAGAGAGGGAAACGTGTGCTGTTGGCTACAACTGAGGACAAGAAGGAAGTTAAATTCTAATTCATAAACATGTATTGTCTTTTTAAGCATTCTTTACCTCAATAGATGGCTGTAATTGGAGTGAATAATTTCAGACATAAGTTCCTAGAGAAAATGGAAATTGAATAATAATAACAATAATGATGAGATAAGGAATAAGAGCTTTTACATTTTAGCTGATAATATTTGTTCATGTTTTACAGGACGTGTTCAAACTGTTCATTAGTCACTTACAAACATTTACAAACATTTTCCCAGTCAATTTTGTTCATAGGAAGTGAAACACTGATTACCATTATTTATTTATTTTTTTCTTTTATAAGTAATATCTGAATGGTGACCTGGATTTATTTTCTCTTATGACCTAGATGGAAAATATCATAGCACCTTTCTAGCTAGATATTTGTTATTAATTGTTTGGATTGGGGTCACTATTGATATCAAATTTGAAAGGGCAAGTTATCAATTATCTTTGAATATCTGATTTGTTTTCCTGAGCTGTTCAGATTTCATAGACAAAAAACATGTCATGCTTTCTACAAGGATATGCACTACTTATAATAGAGAATTATGTCTGCAAGGCAGGTGTGGCTGTCAAAGGAATAGAAAATGCAATAAATATTGGAAGTTTTCAATTTGCCTAAGTAGAATGGATTTAAGAAATGAACAGACTTGAATTTTTTTTAAAAAAATAAAATGTCTTATTATGAGATGAATAGACAATCTTTCTTTGCTATTACTACATCTTCTTCTCTAGGTTATAAAGCTGATGTATTACTCAAATACTAAATATTACTTTTGTATGCTCAGCTAACCTAAGGATACAGTTTCTGTGAGCCTTATATCCTGGTAGAGTTACTGATGAGCTTTTCTTGTCTTGCATCCAGAATCACACGATATTTTCCTATGATATCTTTGAGAAAAGTCAAAATTGGTTCTTAGCATGTGCATCACTACCAAGAGTGTGTTTGAGGCTCCACCATTTAAAAGGAAGCAGATATGTCCTTACTGAGCTACCAATTACCTTTCTGTACAAGATTGATTACAGGATCCTTGAAATACGGAACACAGGAGTCTGAGGTTTGGTGCATGTACAGAGACTTTAGTGATGATGGTGGTGGTGGTAGTAGGATGTTGACAGGAGGAAGATCACATACTTCTATAGACTCATATCATGTGATAGGAAAAGAATTGGACTTGCCATATACAACTCTGTTAATGCACCAGTTGCACACTCATTACATGCTAAACATTTATATGAAGGCTGAGATCAAAGATATCTGCAAACATTTGTCTGAAAGTACGACCATTTGAAGGTAGTAGATGATTGAGTTCATAAATTGTCCCTAATCCATAACTATGTCAGATGTCTACTCTGTATATGTCACATACTAATATTCAGTTGAGGTCTGAATACAACTCATCGTATGATCTGGGATTCTCCTTTATTGGGGTTCAAATGAAGATGTGTGCTTGTATTTAAGCAAATCTAAGCAGAACTCCTCTTCAAACTTCATGGCTGAGCACATGAGGATCAGAAAGAAGGAACAGACCAGTCTTCTATCCACATCTATTCTGGGAAATATTTCAAAATGGAAAGCATGCCCAGTTATTTATCAGGATCCATTCAGGTAAGCATTTAAACAAGGTTCCTGCTAATCAATGTCCAGTATGTGATTTGGCCATCTTCACATTCAGGTAGAAGATCCTTACATGCATATTTTCATAAAGTTTTTCAGTATTCATGAGTTTAACAGAGTGGTAGAGGTACAGTATATGGCTAATGGGTTAGATTCAGAGATGCAGATTTAATTCTTCCTCAACTGTGGATCTTAAGTGTCTCACTTTATCTAGAAAAGTATTTCTCAACCTTATCAATTTTAAGTTTTTGGACTTCAACTCCCAGAATTCTGGGAGTTGAAGTTCACACTTCTTACAGTCACAAAGGCTGAGAAACACTGTTCTACAGCCACAGTATATATAAATGTATTAAAGTAAGAAAGCAAATTCATAAATGAACAAATAAATAATCCAGAACTTTATAATCTATTACAGAAATGTTAATCTAATTATCCAGTACAGCAGAGAACAGGGTTGGGTGTTGTTTTGTTTTGTTTTTCTGAGAACTGATAACTTCTTGAAGTAGAGAAATATTTATTTTATATCCTGCTATCTTTTAGTATTCTTACTATTATCTCCAATTTTTCTATATGTTATCTTAAGTAAGCCTTTAAACTTTTACACTAGTGGTACTTCATAAGATAGTAGTTCATAAAAGAAGAAGCTTCTTGGCTGGGAATAAATAGTCCACCAGAAATGAGTGAAACGTGGAAGTCACTCAGTTTGAAAATATTGCCTGAAGAAAATATAGATTTCCATTCATAATGAGCCATTCCTCACGATAGAACTGCAGCAAATTCTTGCCACCAATCGCCATCAAACTAAAAAGCAAGCTCAGGTACTGTATTGCTTTCTTCATTGCTTCAACAGAAAACATCCAAGATCCATGGGTCAGAGTAAGAAAAGCAGACAATAATGCTTAGCTTTTAATGAATGGATAAACTATAATGAAAAGAGAATCAGTTTAGTTCTAGCTGCCCTGTGGGCTACATGGTTTTGAAATAGCTTTCTGTCAGGAACTTTTCCTCAAGTGTTTGTATTATTTCAGCAATTACCTCTGGAAATATGATTGTTATAAATGTATCCTGCAATAAACAACCTAAAACTGGAGCTGTGAATTGTGCTTGCAAAATGTTTGTATTGCACTCACAAAGGCCAAAACATATGCCTGAGATCAGTTTCTTGCAAAAGATATTAAACCCCTTTTCAGTAAAGAAACTGGTTCAGAACTGTTCTCCTAACACATCCTATCCATCTGGCTTTTGGATAAAGGCTACGATTACTGCAGATGGAATTTTATGTATTGAGGGATTTATATAGTACTTTAAAAAAGTTATCAGTGACTTCTATTTAAGAATTTCATCCTGTAAGAAATTTCTGATCCCTGGACTTATGCAAACAGCATGCAAACCATTAATCTTTCCTTCCCATTCTTTCTATAATTAGCATCAAACAAAAGAAAGAAAATGAAGAAATTTACTAGGGAAAGAAAGAATAACAATATTTTAGGTTATTACAGTGTTTAGTTAAAATGTCATCTATTTCATAATTTTATTTTTTATAATATTTTAAATATAATAACAGCACTCCAAAACAGTCTAATCCCTGTTATAAAAAAAACAACTAACCCTATCCCACTAAATACATTTTTAAAATCCTGTATATAGATACTTCTAAGAAAGCATAATATTACAGAAACATTATTATGACTGCAGGTAGTCCTTGTTTAGCGACCACAATAGAGATTAGCAACTCAATTATTAAACAAAACAGTTGCTAAGTAAAACTGTGAGTATATGTATAATGTATATATGTATATGTATGTATCTTACATCATATTTCCTTTGCTTTAAAGATCTGTGACTGTTGTAAATATAAGGATTGTTCACAAAGTTACTTTTTTATCACATTATAATTACAGTCACTAAATGACATTGAACAAGGACTACTTGTATCAAAAACAGATATGGCTTATTTGCATGTTGTAAAAAGACAAAAAAAATGCTGTAATGTCTGAACAGGACAGATTTTGGGCTACTGAAAAAAAAGAGACACAACAAGAACTACTTTGATATCAATGTGAAATCAACAGTTGGAAAGTCCTTAATATTAGTAAGTATTTTCCTTATTTTGATGGCCAATTAGAAAAGCAAGGATGTGAACTCACATGTTCTGGGTCTAGTTTTCTCTATTTTAAAAAAAAATTCAGTGGGATGAAAAAATATAAATTAAATGCTGACATCCACCAAATAGATTTAGTCATAAATCAAAATTATTTGTTTGGTAAAGGAATCTTCAGACCTTCAGAAATAGCCAGTCTAATGCCTACATCGATAAAACACTAAACTGCTTTAAATTCAACAGATCCGGGGGTTTTTTTCCCTAAACCAATAAACTTTATAAGGGATTGGCTAGATAATGTGCTGTTTAGCAAGGCTGAAATGAAGCTGATTTATGAGAAGATTCAGTAAATTGATTTAGAAGTGATGGTGAGATACTTTCACTTTTATTTTATTTTTTAAAAACACTTCAAATCAAACTCAATATTTTAAAGAAATAATATTGGATCAGCAAACTATCAGATTAACTTATAACGGTATAGGTAAGCACATTTGGCTCTCCTGGATTTTCAAACTTGACGCTATCTTAAGAGGAATAACTTTTATGGTAATAACTTGAAAGTAACTTGCTAATTGAAAGAGAGGATTGAAGGAAGGCAGTTCGCATTCTTCTGGGATTGGGACTCCGGTGGTAATTTTCAAGGTTACTTTCTCCTGATTAAAAACTCTGCAAAATCGTAATGAAGCAAAAACGGTCCCTCATTAAGGGAAGAATAAGATCACTCCTGGCTGGTAGCAGAATTGTGCTGTAACGTATTCCCGGCATTTTTTTTTTCTAAAAAAAAAACCCCCCAAACATCCACTGTAAGCACAGAGGAGCCATAATTATACCATATTTGATCCTTATCAAAGTAACTGATCCATGTATCGATTTACATAACGGAAAGCACATAAAACATGATTGCTTCTCACCTTTACTCTTCCCTGCTCAGAGGGAAGTTTCCCTTTGCAGACTTCATTTGAATATAGAAATCTCCAGTTGAAATTTGTGATGTTAAACAAACCATACCACTCATTCAACTTTTTAATTAAGGATTCAGTGTTCTGTCCCTTTTCAGGCATTAAAATTCAGGTGCAGTCATTAATCTTTCTAAACGAATTCACCTGTGGCTAATACTGATGTATTTTCTATGAGGCTTGTCATGGACTGCATAATGCATGCATAACCACTCCACAGTTAATTACACAAGAGATTATCATTAATGTCACAAAGATAAAACTGTTCTAGAAGCATTACCAAGGGGGTTTCTCCCCCCCTTCTTAAAAAGCAGTGCCTTATTTTATCTTTGTTAACAACAACACGAGTGTTTAAGAAATAACAACAACAACACCAACAAAAGAATGAGTTCAGAGCACATGGAATGGTTCAGGGATCATTGAATCCTTCTTGAGATGGTTAGGGACTACCACCACAGAGCTATTTATAGGGCAAATGAATTCACTCTGAAAATTGCAATGATATAAATAGTCACTCAACAAAATATCATAGGGCAGAATACTTTTTTCCCCCATCGATTATGCTCTTTTCCAGAATACTGTGTCCCATTTTTGAACCCCTTTTCCACATCATTCCTATCTGACTGATTGTGCCAAGAGGTATATTTTTCTCTTTCCAAGGTTCTTTCTTTCTTTCTTTCTTTCTTTCTTTCTTTCTTTCTTTCTTTCTTTCTTTCTTTCTTTCTTTCTTTCTTTCTTTCTCTCTCTCTCTCTCTCTTTCTTTCTTTTTCTTTCCTTCCTTCCTTTCTTTTCCTTCCTTCCTTCCTTTCTTCCTTCCTTCCTTCCTTCCTTCCTTCCTTTCCTTTTCTTTCTTTCCCACCTTTATTTCTTCATAAACAACCTAAGCCTTCCTGCTCCTATTCTTTTCACAAAAATAACCGAGTGATGTGGGCTGAGCTGAGAGACAGTTACCGGCTCAAAGACACCCAGCAGGCTTTCATTCCTAATGGAGCTAGAACTCACCATCTCCTGATTTTTGGCCCAACATCTCTCTCTCTTTTTTTCCCCCCAAGATTTTTCTAATTTCCTTAAATTTTGAGTTTTCTATCAACCTCCCATTGCCCCCCTCTTATGCCTCAATTTTAATATTTCATATGGAAAGTAACCTCACATTGGGAAGTATAATTTATATGGTAGTATCTACTACATGCCTCAAGTAGCAGCTTTTTATTTATCTATCAAGTTTATGTGGACACCTACTTCACACACAAAAAGTGACTCTGGGCAGTGTAGAACATTTCATTATAATCAAAGACGCATAAAAACATTCATGTTTTTTTTTTAAAAAAGAAACTATGAAAAGCATAACAAGAAGAGAGGATGATGTTACCTGAAGTAAGAGAGCCATTGCAAGGTATCTCCTATCTCTTGGGATTCTCAGGTCTAAAGGAGAACTGATTTGAGGGACCTGCAGAATGTTAAGAGGCATGGAACTAACTTCACATCTCTCATTGAAATTCACATCTCTCATTGACACTTCCATTTGCATTTCCTTCGTTGTTGTTTTTTTTTATTTCTCCGTGCACCCTCAAATCTCTTCCTTTCTGCACAGAGTTCAGTCTGCATCTCTGCTGTTTCAAAGTAAAAGTCACCCCTTACAACTTATCCCATCTAAATGGAATCATTTTCTGTCTGGTTTAATTGGTCAGAAAAAACCCCACTTCTTTCCTCCTGCATGGTATTTTGATTGGAATTCCATTAAGTACCATTACATTTGTGTTTTTCCTCCTCAGTCTAGGACTGATAATAAAGATATAATATCTTAAAATGGTGCTGCAAAATTTGATCTCTAGTCTTCTTCCTGACAAAGTGCACATGGACATCCCTTGGAACATTTCTTAATTTTACAAATCATATATTAAGCTCATAAACTTTAACAATCTCTGCCCCTGTGTCATTCTCATGGGATCAAACCCAAAAGTTAACAGGAACTTAACAATATTTTCTCTGATATTTTCCCCATTGTCCTCTCAAATTGGTCTAAATCTTAAACAAAGTTATAAAAATCTTATTTTCTATATCTGTTTATAACATTTGATTTGCTTTCAAAACTTCCACTTTATCATCAATTTGGTTTACATCTCCAAACAATTGTCCTGTAGATTCTTCACTCTTCTTAACCTGTTCTTTCATATCCTTTTTTTATCCCTGCAAATCCCTTTTCCATTTGCTTTTAAAAACTTCCATACTATTGGCAACTGTTTTAGTCATCCTCTTGCCTAACACCTCAAATATTTTCTGCAATAAATCTGGCCCTTATCTGTGCATTGTTCTACTGAACCTTTCCTTCCTTCTCCTATTTTTGTCCTTCTATTGTGGTTGCCGTTGAAATATTTATGGCCCCAAAGCGAAAATAAGTCAGTTACTAGAATGAAAGTAAAGGCAATCTTCTCAATCTTTTTTCTTGTTTTCCTGTTTTGCTTGCCTTCATCTTTAACGTTTAGCCCTAATTAACTCTCCAAAGCTATAGTCACACAATCTATCTCATATTATTCTTATCTTCTTATTCATGATGGTATGAATGTGCACCTGCAGAAGTAGTGGAGAAACATGTTGGCAACACAGAATTTTTCTAGAGAGAAGTCTGGATTATGAGACTGCACAGTCCCAAGCTAAACAGGGAAAGGGAGAAGAGATACAAGGTAAGTACAGCCCTAGAATCTCTCACGCTGTATCTTGTAGGTTAGAAAGTTATACATTGGCAAGTTTTTATCTATTAGGTATAAGTAAAAAAAAGAGGATTGGACTCAATTGGATTTCACCATATTTTCTTTGGGTTTATGCCCAATCCCTTGACTCCCAAGCTGTTCAATGCACAATAAACCACAAGAAATTCAATTCCTGTGGTGTCCTGTGGTGTCCTGAGGATCAGCTATCCAGAACACAAGTGGGAGATTTCCTGATCTCTCCTTCTCTGGTCAGAATTTCATTAGAACATGTTGCATGGCCACCGGAGGTGGGTTTCACCAGGTTCTGACCAGTTCTGGAGAACCGGTAGTGTAAATTTTTAGTAGTTCGGAGAACCGGTAGTAAAAATTCTGACTGGCCCCACCTCCATCTATTCTCTGCCTCCCAAGTCCCAGCTGATTGGGAGGAAATGGGGATTTTGCAGTAACCTTCCCCTGGATTGGGGAGGGAATGGAGATTTTACAGTACCTTTCCCCTGCTACACCCACCAAGCCACGCCCACCAAGCCACACCACACCCACCAAGCCACACCCACAAAACTGGTAGTAAAAATTTTTGAAACTCACCACTGATGGCCACCAATCTACAAGGCTTACAGGGATGTCTCCCTCACCATGAGTCCTTACCCAGAAGCTCCATGGATAATAATTTATATTGGTGTTTCATCATTTTTTCAAATAACATTTGAAAATGGGGGAAATAAAGTATCTTTACAATATCAATAATACTTAGACTTATATACTGCTTCATAGTACTTTACAGCCCTCTCTAAGCGGTTTACAGAGTCGGCATATTTTCCTCAACAATCTGGGTCCTCAGAAGAATGGAAGGCTGAGTCTACCTTGAGCCATTCAGAATCAAAATCCTGGACTGAACAGTGAATTAACCTGCAATACTGCACCACCACGGCTCTTCTATTAAAGTAATACATATTTATTTAAATAAAAATATTTATTTTGGGGGTATTACAACCAAAGATATTATATCAGCTTTTATATCATTTCTGGTTTGATGATACAAAAACACTGGAGAATTGCTATGGCAGCCAATCTGATGTGAAATAGTCTGTAGAGATACTCAGCCATCCAGGTTATGGTCGTCCCAAAGGTGTTTTTTCAGCAGGCAACTGGACTTTCTTGTTTTTTCTTTTGAAGACATTTCACTTCTCATCCAAGAAGCTTCTTCAGCTCCGACAGAACGATGGGGAATGGAAGGATTTATATTCCTTGCAGACAACTGGTAATTCTTTTAGAGCAGAGGTGTCAAATTCACATTATCGTGGCAGTGTCACATGACATATTAGGACTTCCCCCCCTTCACTAAACCAGGCATGGGTGTGGCCAGCATGTGACATGCAGGCTGGGAGTTTAACAGCTGTTTTAGAAGGTTGTTGAACACTTGGAGGTTTATTTGTGTTTTCAGGGTCAGACGAGTAACCAGGAGCACTACTCAAATGACCCTTAAGACACAGATAAACCTCCAAGTGCTTCAACGACCCACTAAAATGATCCAGATTACCAGCTGTCTGCAAGGAATATAAATTTTTCCATTCCTCACAGTTCTGTCAGAGTTGAAGAAGCATCTTGGATGAGAAGCGAAACATCTTCAAAAGAAAAAACAAGAAAGTCCAATTGCCTCCTGAAAAAGCATCTTTGGGACTGATGTGAAATATATACTATAAGAAAAATTCTGAAGACAGAATAAGTGCAATCCATATCTTTTATAAGTCTTTTTAAAAAAGAAGAATAGGTTTTTTGACAATCTGTAGTATTTTGCAGATGTTCTAAATACACTGTATTTTCTAAATTCTACCCTATCCTAAATTTCTGAATGTTATCCAGATGATCTCAGGAATAAGACTCTGCATGCATACAGAGTATATGTTTTAAGTAAAGAGAGTATGTTCTTCAGATGCAAATCTGCAAATGAAGGCAAAGACAGTTTTGAAAAGCAGAAATACAGCAAAGGAAAGATAGTTTGGTGGGCAAAGAACTGAAAGAACAGATTTGGATATTTTCAATTGGAATGGAGTACTGAGGCATCAAAAAATAAACAGAAAAACAAGACATAGAAAAGAAGATGTAATAATAGCAAAGAAGGATTGTCTATTCATCTCATAATAGGATATTTAAAAATTAAAATAAATTAATTAAATTAAATTAATTAAAATTAAATAAAATTTATTTTATTTAAAATAAATAAAAAAATATTTAAAAATTAAAAATTTTTCAAGTCTGTTCCTTTCTTAAGTCCATTCTACTTAGGCAAATTGAAAACTTCCAATATTTTCTATTCCTTTGACATCCACACCTGCCTTGCAGACATAATTCTCTATTATAAGTAGTGCATATCCTTGTAGAAAGCATGAAATGTTTTTTGTCTTTGAAATCTGAACAACGCAGGAAAACAAATCAGATATTCAAAGATAATTGAGTAACTTGCCCTTTCAAATTTAATATCAATAGTGACCACAATCCAAACAATTAATAACAAACATCTACTTTTCTGCCGCCATCCTGCTGTTTTAATCTAAAAATATGCAAATTGCAGGAGAAATGAAACAAAGTTTGTGAATTTTAATGTCCAATTATGCTTTGCTTTCTTTCCTTAACGTTCTCCTTTTTTTTCAGGTGTCAAGTGCCTTCCATGTTCAAACAAACTACTGCTAAAAACAAAAATGCTGCTGAAAAGTTAATCCTGCATTACATTGCACTACGGTGTTGTTTCTAAATGGGAATATTTTATATACAAAGCAATTTATTACCAAAGCATATTATTAGTCCTTCTAAGTGGGCACAATCACCTCTGTAGATTAAATGCTGATGATCAACCTGCATCTCTTTTGCATGATACGTATTAAGAACTAGCCCCATCATGAAACAGATTGGGCACCTGTCTTAGTTGGCTAACCAGTGGTGGGTTGCCCCAGTTCGCACCGGTTCTATAGAACCGGTAGTAAAACTGGTGGGAGGCTCCACCCACTGACCCCAATGTCATCAAAATGCTTCTGTGCATGTGCAGAAGAGCGCACAGCCTACCTGCGAACCGGTAGTAAAGGTAAGTAGAACCAACTCCTGTGGCTAATGCCAAGGCTGTTGGGTTTACCCCACAATGTTAGTTTGACGATGAACTTGCGGGACTCCAAAGCATTGATTCTCAAAGCAACTATATAGGCTGAATATGTACAACATGTTAAGGCAAACAAAAGAGAAAGAAAGAAAGAAAGAAAGAAAGAAAGAAAGGAAGGAAGGAAGGAAGGAAGGAAGGAAGGAAGGAAGGAAGGAAGGAAGGAAGGAAGGAAGGAAGGAAGGAAGGAAACCGAGTAAGCCTTTAAAGACATTAAAAATAGCCATGCAAATGCAGCTACTAGGTCTTTAACTCTTGTGGTTAAATGATGTAAAATTCCAGCCTGTTTTATTTCCCTGAACTACTTTGTAATGTTCTTGCACGCAGAGAATGAAGCCATCCCATTTGTCAGTGTTAAGATAAATGCAGTCTGCTAATCCAGTTGACCAAGCAGTACTGTGACGGCAGATTTGGAATATCAAGTTTCAGGAGTAGGCTTCGTGCCAGGAGGGCGATTTTTAGTTAGCTAATATTTCATCCTGAGGGGACCTGGTGGCTCAGTGGCTAAGATGCTGAACTTGTCGATCGAAAGGTCAGCAGTTCAGCGGTCCGAATCCCTAGTACCGCGTAACAGGATGAACTCCTGTTACTTGTCCCAGCTTCTGCCAACCTAGCAGTTTGAAAGCACATAAAAAATGCAAATAGACAAATAGGGACCATCTTTGATGGGAAAGTAAAGTGTTCTGTGTGCCTTTGGCATTTAGTCATACTGGCCACATGACCAGGGAGATGTCTTTGGACAGCACTGGCTCTTTGGCTTTGAAATGGAGATTAGCACCACCCCCTAGAGTCAGGAACGACTAGCACATATGTGCGATGGGAAGCTTTACCTATTTCACCCTGGAAATATCTTTTTCAAATGTCCAGTAGTATGGATGGGTACAGCAGAAACCCATAACTATTTTTTACTCTTGCTGATAATCCTCCATAACACAAATGTTAATATCTTTACACTAATTGTTTCCACTGCAAGAGAATATTTCCAAAAGTAATTGTCACCCTAAAGATGTCCTTGAATTGACTCCTGGTGATTATAGGGGTATAAATTTGCATTTTTCTTGGTTGTAATATGGAAGTGGTCCACCCTTGCCTTCTGCAATATTTCTCCACTTCCCAGTATAGCTTACAGCCTTAATATTCACTACGATCTCCCATTCAAAAACTAATCACTTTTTTTAAAAAAATTGATTTATATGCCGCCCTTCTCCAGAGACTCAGGGTGGCTTACAATGTGTTAAGCAATAGCCTTCATACTTTTGTATATTTTTATACAAAGTCAGCTTATTGCCCCCACAAACTGGGTCCTCATTTTACCTACCTTAGAAAGGATAGAAGGCTGAGTCAACCTTGAGTCTGGTGAGATTCGAACTTACAGTAATTGCAGACAGCTGGTGTCTGCAACTTTTAATCCTTTAACCCAGAATGGGCTAACCACCTGCTACAAGTACAAGACATGCAGTTATCCCTATCTGCCATATTATTTGTCTAAGCAATCCACAAGTCATAATCTGGAGTCAGCTCTAATGCTTTAGAGATTGGTTATAATTTGCTTTTCAAAATCAATTGTCTCTCCCTTATTATTTTTGCCCATTCTGTAAGTTTCAGTATAATAGAAACCATTCAGCTGCTATCTATGAAATGACGTCATGCTGATTGGACTTCGGAAATGTGCCCGTTTTGCCTCAATACCTACCCTCTGAGAGGTGCAATGGCTCAGTGGCTTAAATGATGCTGGAGAAAGTCAGTGCTCCATCAGTTTGAACCTTATCTCCACATGACAGGATGAGCTTCTGTTACTTGTCCCAGTTCCTGCAAAGCTACAGTTTGAAAGCATGCATATGCAAGTAGATAAATAAGTACCATTTCAGTGGGAAGGTAACAGTGTTCTGGGTTTTGCCATATACTCTGCGTTGCAGCATGATGTCATGCTGAGTACGTTTTAGAAAATCTGTTTATATAAAGCACCACAGAGCAATGGAAGAAATTATTACTTTAGCATGTACCCTATAAGCTTTTAGATGATCCTTAAAAAAATGTGTCACCATCCTTCCCCTTGACTCCAATTCTGGGTAAATTAGTGGTGTGCCTATTTTATGTGCATTATTTGTTCTGATTGCGATAGGTGTTTTCCCCATTATATGATATTCATTTTGTTCCTTTTGTTGTGTGTATATAAATAAGATTGGAATTAATTTTATACTATCCAGTATAAAATTACATCTATATTCCAGTGAGTCTGTCTTGAATTATAAACCAGAATTAGCAATAAGTATAAATAAATAAGATCAGAACAACAGTGACAGAATGGGTAAGGATGTTTCTTGAAAACTAACTCAAGGCTTTGCAAGTGTATAACTCTTACTTTCAAAAGTGTGAAAAGGATCAGCAGAAGGAAAACCTGGCCAGACTGTGCCAAAGCCTAAACCTTTCCTTTTCTTTCATTCTGGGCTTATATATTTTGCAATAATTCTTTTGCAAGAATCTAATCAAGGAAAATCACTTCTTTCTTTAAAAAAAATAGCTTAATAAGGTATGTTCACTAATACAGTTTTTTAAAAAAATTCTCATTGCCTTAGTTCATTTAATTAGGTATTCAGCTTCAAGATTCTATAATGCAGTATGAGAATTTTATATTGTTAAGACCTGAAACTGGAAGTTTTAATGCTACGTTTGAGTGCATACTTCTCTTTGTAAGAAAACTGAATAAAACATGTAACAAAAAGCAGTGAACAGAAATGACAGGCCACCTTTTGTTAGAAAACACTGGCTGCCCTATTTTAGTTTATCTGCTAGAATAAAAATATTTGTGTTTGTCTCAAGAGCCTTCCAAATAAAAAGGCAATAAAGTCACAAAGTAAAGACCAAATGGCAACAATCGAGAAAAGGTAATCTGAATGCCTATTGTGGATCAATTTTTAACAATAAAAAAAAGATATATTTACCAAAAGTTATGAAGGGGATATGAAGTGACAGGGCTGAAGTTTGAGACTGCCGGAATCATTGTCACATAGTGTCTGCTTACTTAAAATGAGTTTTAAATCTTCAGAAAGATATGATTTGAATCTTAAGATACTGAAGAAAATAGGTGAAAATCTGTTTTAGGAATTGCCATTAAGGAGCCCTGGAAAACTGATCAAGTCTTCAGAAAATGATCTCTAAAGAAATTGATCTGTAAATACCTTGAAAACAATGTGATAGTTATCAGAAGTCAACATGCATTTTTCAAGAAAAAAAATCTTGCCACAGTAAACATCTTTTTAAAACATAGGAAACTTCCTTAATAGATTCTGGGAATTCTATAGGCATAGTATCCCTTAACATGGGCAAAGAATTTGACAAATTACCCCATGATATGCTAACTAGCAAGCAAATTAAATCTGAGTTGAATGCCATGAGAAGTGGATACATAGCTGGCTTGAAAATTGCCCTCGAAGGATGTTCAGAAAATTGGTGAGACATATCAAGTGAATGCCATAAAGATAAGTTCTGGATCTTCTACTTTCCAATATTTTTTATTAAACATTTGGATAATGGATGGAAGGAATCTCTATCAAATTTGTAAATGATGAAACATTGGATAAGTCATACCCCAAAGGAAAGAAATAAAATGATCTTGATAGATTGGAGAAATTCAGTGAAAGTAATAGCATGGAATTTATCTGAGAGAGTACAAAGTTGTTCTAAGGAAACAAAAGTCAAAAGAAGAGCTATAAGAAGTGGGATATTTGGCTTAGTAATAATGTTTGTGAAAAAGTTTAGGCACAATAGTTGACTGCAAATAGAATCTTAGCCTGCAGTATGATTAAGTTAGATAGAAAATAAATGTATTTCTAGAATGCATCTACAGAAATAACATTTTGAAATCATAGACATAATTCTACTCTTTTGTGTTTTGCTCTAAGCTCATCCTGTGTCAAAGTCTGGGCCCCACACTTTAATAGGAATTAATTAAAATCAGAACAGGTTCAAAAAAGGATAAAAAGATAAAGGAATGGTAACTTGAACCCCACAGAAAGAGAGATTGAAGTTCCCTGGTTTGCTTCACTTTGAAACATGATAACCGAAGAGGCATATATTATTTTTTCAAATGCAGATAAGGCCATTACATAAAAGAAAGTCAACATTTTCTCTCATTGTCAAATGCAGGACACGGAATAATGAATTTCATTTATAAGGAGGCAGATTCCATCAACAAATGAGAAAACTTCCTAAAATTTTTGTGTGCTTTGATAGTGGAACTAATTTCCTAAAGAACACCAGTATTTTCAGGTAGACTGGAAACAGCCATCTTCTGGGAATGTTCTAATTTGGATTATTGCCTTCAGCAGAGGTTGGATTTCAGTGAATTGAATAGGTCTTCAACATAATTTTGAAAACAGGCAAAACAACTCTCCAGCTGAACTTATATACATAAAATTTATATAGTTTATTTATTTATCTATCAAATTTATACAACCACCTCACAAAAAATGATTGGGTGACATATAACAATCAAGTGAAACAACAAATATATAAAGGCAATAATTATAAAAATATAAAACAATTGCTTTGAGTTTCCTTCTCACATTTCCTTCATCTGCAACAGTCTTTCCTTCTCTAATGACTGTGTGTCTTTCTTCTCTTTCTCAGACGGTGTTCGCTCTTCCATCACAGGGAGTGAGTTCATGCATTTCTAACTACCTATTCATAAAGTGGGAATTGACTATTGCAGCTTTATGTCTTCATTCCAGAGCTCTAGGAACACTTCGGTGTGCAACCTAAAATATCAAAGCACCAGACAGAACCAAATTAGAACATCCATTTGTGTCCTCAATTGGTTTCATCTCTGACCATGCAGAGATTTGCAGATTCAATTTATTCTTTTCCTGTTCGTTTTTCTTTCTCACACCCCTGCCTCCCTCACTTTTTGTCACAGCTTGCTGGAGGAAAAGACGACAAGAACGTACATCTTCTTTAGGATATGTAAGTTGGCCTGTTAAAAATGCTGCCCTGTCTTGGATAATATCTAGATCTATCCAGCTTTTGTTTGGGGCTCCCATTAAGCAACTTCCTGATTCTAGTTAACAGCAAAATATCTACTGTACAATGAGCACATCAATGCATTCGAAAGCTTTCTCAGACAAGCGTTTAATGCATTTGCACAAGTTGTACTCCAGAGCTTCAAGGAGGGAAACACACAGACTTCAAATCAACTGACAACACTCTGTGAAAGCCTACTTTGCATTTTTGGACATATGTTCAATTTCAGCTCATGAGCTAGCAACTTACTGGCCTGATGCACTAGCTGCAAAAGGCTTCATTTTTCTTATTTATTGGTTCAGCAACATGTCTCGTGGAGTATATTGCAAGATGTCATTCTAACAAGCATGTAAATAGGCTGTAGAATCAGAAGCAGATTTCACACAAGACAAGTTCCTCTCTTCTTTCCTTTTTATCAGTGGGTTTTAGTGCTAAACGCCCAGCGGGATCCATCTAGTTTACAAAGGCGTTGCCTTCTTACCCACAGTGTGTGCTCAAATATACCATCCCACACAGAGAGATTTTTTCGCCCTCTTTGCTGATTGCTTTTCTGGCTGCTCAGCTCATATTTGTCACAAGTTTGCAAAACCCCGTGTCTAAAGAAAGCAGAAGCACCATGTTCATCGCTAATCTCATTACAGTAACAGCAAGAGAACTAACACCCCAAAGTATAGCTGGCAAGCCAGCGACTGTATAGACACACACTTCCATGCCATGCACAGCGTGATTCCCTTCAGAACATGCATAGCCATTGCCTCACTTCAACAATGGACAACGCCAAGTGTGCGTTTGTAATTCCTTGCTACTGAGCCCCTTTGGCCTTCTTTTAAATGGAACACAGCCACAAGGGGAACGAAGTCACTGCCTCAGCTTCCATTCCAAAGGCCAGGACAACATTGCCAAGACACAAAATACTTTCCTTGCTTCATTTTCTCTCTGAACCTGAAAAGATTTGACTCTGTCAAAAGCTGGCTTTTTCTTCTTTTTCCCCTTTGCAAAATGGGGAAAATAATCTTTTTTAAAAAAACCACACCTTATTCTCCGGGTGCTTTACTATCTCTTTCTTTCTTTCTATTTTTTTAAGCTTTCTATTGTCATGAGATGGTGGAGGCAGCTCTTATTGTTTTATTCTGTTGGTTCAAGGAGCCTAGCCTTCAGAGGTTGCTATTATGCACTGAAAAGAAAGGGAATATCCTTTCACTTTAATACTTTAGATCAAAGGTAAAGAACAACTTTACTTAAGTGCTTGCTTTTAAGGGCAGACAAATGTTTGCACTGATTTTTTTTTCATAGGGAGCAATTTTGGAAAACTTCAAAAATAGAGCTAGGGTAAATGTTGTTTTGTCACATGACCATCCCATTAATTTAAGGGGAAAGAACGGTAATTATGAATTTAAGGGGGAAAGAACTATAAAAAGGCTTTTGGGGAGCTTGGTGAATTAAAAAAACCCCACTCCTAACTTCCTTAAATATTTTAGAAATAAAATATCTCTCTCTGTCCTCTTTGTACTTTTCTAAGGAAAGCTGAATATTAGCTGAACATTATTTCTAATGACTGGTATCTCATCAACTATGAATCTATTAGCAGAAAAAATATTCATTTTTTTCTTCAACAGACTCTATGGAAGATTTTTGTTTCTTTAAAATCCAGACCTAAACTAGTGGAAAAAAATGTGTGTCAACATGACACTTTCCTCTTGCTAGGTTATTGTGAGAAGAGAATTAAAATTGGATCGATCTTGTTCCAATGGCTATTTTCAGAAGGTTGCAAGTATCAGGTGAACTTCCTCAGGTGAACTAGGAAGCAACCAGCCACAGAAGAGTCAAATCAATATTCCTGAGTAATAAAAGTCCCATTCTAGATCATCTCATGTTCTGCACTACATGTCAAGATTAAAATAGTATAACAGAGCCATTGTGGAACAGGGGTTAGTTACAGTGCTGGACTAGATCTCAAAAAGTTATGTATTCTTATCCTTCTTTAACCATAAAGCTAAGATGATTTTAGGTCAGTCACTCTCTTTCAGTCCAACCCATCTCACAGAGGCAGGGAAAATAGGAGATGAGAATATTATGTATACTACCTTGACTTATACAAAATCCAGGCAGCATGTCTATGAAGAGTCTTAGTCATCCAGGTCATTGTTGTCCCAAAGGAGCTTTTTTCAAGAAGCAGCTGGGTTTGTCTATGGAAATTCTCAGTTATCCAAGTCATGGTTGTCCCAAAGGAGCTTTTTTTTTTTCAAGAGGCAACTGGACGTTCTTATTTTCCTTTCAAGAGGTTCTCATCCAACAAGCTTCTTCAGCTCCGACAGCCGGATGAGAAGTGAAATGTTTTCAAAGAAAAACAAGAACATCCAGTTACTTCTTGGGGAAAAAAAAAGCTCTTTTGGAGCAATTGGATTTTGTTTTTCCTTGAAGACATTTCGCTTCACATCTAAGAAGTTTCTCCAGTTCTGAAAAACTGAAGAAGCTTCTTGGATGAGAAATGAAATGTTTTCAAGGAAAAAACAAAATCCAGTCACCTTTTGAAAAAGCACCTTTGGTACATTTAGGCAGCTTCTTTCTTTCTCTTTCTTTCTTTCTTTCTTTCTTTCTTTCATTCATTCATTCATTCATTTATATGCTGCCCTTCTCCCGAAGGACTCAGGGCGGCTTACAAAGAACGGAACAAAAATTACATAAACATTAAAAATCGAATTAAAAATTGATTAAAATTATTTAAAATCACCCCTGCAGATCAGCCCATTTGATGAAAGAGCCACTTCAATTTGCAGCAGAAGGAGAGAAGGTCAGGGGCTGTCCTAAGGCCGGTGGGCAGCCCATTCCAGAGGGTCAGCGCTCCCACAGAGAATGCTCTCCCCCTAGGGGCCGCCAGCCGACATTGTCTGGCTGACGGCACCTTGAGGAGGCCTGCTCTATGGGAGCGCAAAGGACAATGGGAGGATGGCAGGAGATGATCCTGCAAGTACCCTGGGCCTAAGCCATGTAGGGCTTTATAGGTGAGCACCAGCATCTTGAAACGAACCCGAAGGACCACCGGTAGCCAGTGCAGCTCGCACAGGAGAGGTGTCACACGGGAGTAATGAGAAGCCCCTGTAACAACCCGTGTGGCTGCATTCTGGACTAGCTGTAGCCTCTGGGTGCATCCCAAGGGCAGCCCCATGTAGAGGGCGTTACAGTAGTCCAACCGAGATGTAACAAGGGCATGGGTGACTGTGGAATCTAATATAAATTATATTAAGAGAATATAATTATATTGAGAGAATATAATTATATTGAGAGAATATAATTATATTGAGAGAATATAAATCTAATAAATAAATATACCACAAATAATACATTCAGGAGTGTAGCTAAACAATTATGTTGGAGCAATTATTCTTATTTATCTTGCTGAACAAGAGCTGTCAGCTCCTGTTTGAAAAAGTCTACCCTTACATTTTAACACTGAAAAGTGTTTTGTGCAAGGTAGTACCTCACTTTTAATTTATGACTGGTTACTTTTGGATTGGAACAGCTAGGAAGCACTTGCTACACAGTTTACATCTCTAATTTATACAGCGAAGACAAGAGTGTGATGTACAACCTGCCACCATTTCTGCAATGTGCATTCTATTTATAATAATTGGGAATTATTTGACACATTTCTGTATTTAAACTTGACTTTGACAGGAATCAAAGTCAGATTTCTAGTAAATGTGGGACATGCTGTACAACTTTTTCAGAATAAACAAGTGGAATGCGTTTATAGTGGGAATTGGATTAGTTGACTGGATTGGTTGGCATGCTTCATTTATCTTATTGGTGAAATACATCAAAACAACCTTTTTAAAAATACTTTAATTTCTGAGATTTTTTTCCCCCCCAGCATCCAACATGGAGAAAGAGATTTTTGCTTTGTTTGTTTTAAAGGTTGCAGCCTTGGGACCTATTATGAGACTGTATATTCCATTTAGTACTATTTATTGGAATAAATATGCATAGGAATGTACTGCATGGTTCCCTAGAAATGTTGCTATGCCATCACAGGCCATTTGTGTTACACTATGGGCTGTTCTGTAAACGGCCATATGCCTGGCATGAGCAACTATGAACAGATGTAGCCCTAATAAGAAGTAGGAAGGCCATCCCAAGTGTTGAGGACCAGTAAAGACAATGCTAAAAGCCGAAAGGGCTTTCCGAAAAAGATTACTCAATGCCTGAGCGTATCTCATCTCTTGCCAGTACCAGACAAATAAAGCCATTCTCTTCAGGACATCTGTGCATTCACTACAAATACTGTATCTGTGACAGGAAAAATGAACTGCACTCAGTTCAGTGGTGGGTTCCTCCCGGTTCCGCCTGGTTCTGCCGAACCGGTAGCGGTGACGATATGACATCACAGAACCGGTTCTGTCCCCCCCCCGCCACCTGCCCTCCCTCACCCCCTCCACCCCCCGCATTATTCTTACCTTTTATTTGGTCCCACCCCCAATCTATTGCTGCCTCATGAGTCCCAGCTGATGGCTAGAGGGAAAAAAAACTGTTTAAACTCTTGCTGCCGGGCTTCAAAGGGCCTCCCTACAGCTGATCAGTGTTAAAAGAAAACAAATGAGTAGACCGGTGCCTGCAAAAATACATGAGTAGATTAGCACCTGCAAAAATAAATGGGTAGATCGGTATAGCTCTGCAAGCAGTTAAAAGCCTGGTAGACCAGTACCTCTCTAAATCCTAAATAATTGTCACATGACCATCAAGCCATGCCCACAAAATAAGCCACATCCAAAGAACCAGTAGTAAAAAAATTTAGAACCCACCCCTGCTCAGTTGTGTGTACTCCAGTTTCTGTGGTAAAACAAAGTTTGTGCATGGTTTCTTGGCTGTGTGGAAATCACTGCCTTTACAATCACACAGGTGAAGGTTTTTCCTTTTACAAATGACCATGCTGTCAACTCTCCTGAGGAGCTGTATCATTTTAGCGACATTATTGGAGTTTATCAGGAGTGTTCCTGCCTTCTTTTTGAAAATAGCTATAAATGTATAGACAGCTATAAAACGCTCTCTATGGAAGGATAGACTCACACCCTTAATGAGACCAATGAGAAAATAATGTTTTTTTAAAAAAATATCCCAAACTTTTTTGTTTGTCTTTTGAGCTATTCTAGTGAGATGCATAGTTTAAGACTTGGATTGTTTCTAGGACAGAAGTGTTGTTTTTTTTTAAAAAAAATCATCTCTATTTTATAGTATAGCCTTTGTTGTCATTGTATATCATGCATACAACGAAATTGGTTGGTTAAAGACAGTGGGAAGAGTATGCACAGACCCACTTGTGACGTCTGGCTTTTACAGGCAGGCTTTTACAGTAGTTTTTTTACTTATCTACATTTGTATTATCATAGAACAGAACTTGACCTAGTATAGTAATGGGCAAGGTCTGACTTTCCAGATATTGCTGGACTGAATCTGCTATAATTTGTAGGATTGATGGAAGTAGGATGCAAAAGCATTTGAGGACATATAATGTGTACACACATATGCACACATGCACATGCATGGATGCATGCATGCACATGTGTGTGCACACACATAGAGACACTGATTATTGATGTATATCCATAACTGAATAACAGTTAATTATAAAGGGTTTCATTCCAGTCACCTGAATAGAGCAATGAAGAATATTTATAATATATATGGATTGGAGGCTTTAGGAGGATTGGGTGATATATGTCCTCAAATGCTTTTACATCCTACTTCCATCAATCCTACAAATTATAGCAGATTCAATCCAGCAACATCTGGAAAGTCAGACCTTGCTCATTACTATACTAGGTCAAGTTCTGTTCTATGATAGTACAAATGCAGATAAGTAAAAAACTACTGTAAAAGCCTACTCAATTCAATTTTCAAATAAATATCTTCAGCCTCACATCAAACAGCTTGTGAGGAAAGGGAAAAAGCAAAGGGTTTACAAGTGGGTAATTCTTGGTATATATGTTCTAATCTAAGCAATGTATCATCTCTTCTCCCTCCCTCCCTCCCTCCCTCTCTCCCTCTTCATTTATCTTTCCCTCTTCCTCTAACTCTCTCTTTCCCTCCATCTCTCTCTGTCTGTCTCTTTCACTTTTGGTCTCTCCCTCTACACCTTCTTCATCTCTCTTTCCTTCTCTTGCTATGTCTCCCTCTGTTTCTCTCTTCCCCTCCATCTCCTTCTTTCTCTCTCTATCTGTTGCGCTCCATCTACCTCTCCTCCCTCCATGCCACCTTCCATCTCCGTCTCTCTCCCTCTCCCACTATCTCTTTCTCTGTCTCTTTCTCTCTGTGTCTTTCTCTCTGTCTCTTATTTATCTTTCTCCTCCCCAACTCTCTTCCTTTGTCTCTTCCTCTGTCTGTCTGTCTGTTTCTCTCTCTCTCTCTCTCTCTCTCTCTCCCTCTCTCCCTCTCTCCCTCCCTCCCTCTCCATCTGTCTCTGAACTCTGCTAACTGTAAACCCTGCAGTCTGTATTCCACTCAAAACCAAAGTTAAATTTTGGCACTGAGTTTGAAGAGAGAGGACCAAATTAGTTTTGGAGTATTAGGTTTACTGGTACAATAAATTTATCCATTACCATTCTGTGGGTGGTGGTGGAATCACATTCAAGACTGCCAAAATGAAACAAGAAAAAAAAAAGATTGTACCAAACATTGCTGTAGACTTATTAACAAAGTAACATGAATACATAGAATTTGTGCTTGTCAATCACTATTAGGCAATTCTTTCAGGTGTAGGAATTCCAAAGCATTTACAGAGATTCTATCAAGTTGCCCATTCATTTCATATGTTCCCATATTGAAACAAAGCTGAAAAACCAAACACTATTACTGAGGTTGAGAAATACCTAGTTAGCAAGAAGGTACAGGTACAACAGTTCTTACAACAGTCCGTTTAGTGAGCATTTGAAGTTACAACAGCACTGAAAAAGTGACTTTTTATTCTTTTTCACATTTACAATTGTTGCAACATTCCCATGGTCACATGATCAAAATCCAGACACTTGGCAACTCATTCAAATAATTTCAATGTCCTGGGGTCATGTGATCACCTTTGGCGAACTTCTGACCAGGAAAAACAATGCAAGCCACATTCCCTTAACAACCATATTACTAACTTAACAACTGCAGTGATTCAATTAACGACTGTGGCAAGAAAGTCATAAAATGGGGCAAAATTCAGCTAAGAACTGTCTTACTTGGCAATAGAAATATTTAACTCGAGTGTAGTCATAACCATTGTATACGACTCCCTGGAAACTCTTTTATACAATTACAGAATGCTAACAATTACATGCAAATATGTCCTTTAGAAAAATTAATAAGGCTAAGTTTGTAAAACTTTTCTGAACTCTGATTCTTTTATTGTTAAACTAAAAACACTGGGGTTGCATTGGTATATCAGATATTGATGTTTTTTTACATTCATACATGGGTATTTTATATTCACCTTTGATATGAACAGATAACTTAAAATCCCAATGAAAGACAAAATGTTTTAATTAAGGATTTCTTTTTTTAAGGATCCAAATGGCTCTTTGGGAATTTTAAAAATGTGATAAATTCTTCAAAGAAGTGATAGCTTATGACATGCTCCCGAAAGATTTCTTCCACTGGGTGCTACAAATTTTTGTCCATTACCACTGTAATATGTTGGTTGTCTAAACTTGTGATATTTAAGTTGCCCAAACAAGAAGAGTTACACAAATATTTACAGTATGCCACAGGGTGGTATTCACTTACCTTAGATACTGGTTCGCAAATGTGACCGCACGCATGCGCAGAGCATCAAAAATGGGACGTGATGATGTCAGGGTAGGTGGGTGGAGCCTCCCTCAGCCACCACTACCATTTCATCCAAACTGGATAAAACCAGCTGAATAAAACCGCTGGGATGCCATGGTCTCTTAATAAAGCATCATCCAGTCATTGGTTCACAATGTTTCTGATACTGGACAATAGGACATAAACAAAAAACCTATATATTTAAATGGGAATGACATACATAGAAAGATATATTCGTACACAAAGTAGCAATATGCAAAGAATGTAGCAAAAATAAATGTTTGCATGTAAGTACACATGGATATGCCAGCATACAGTGCTATGGCTCTTGATAAGACAAGAGAGATATTAAAAAAATAAAGTTTAGAATCTAGGATTTAACTGTACAATAACTATGAAATTACAGTATCATGTTTCTTTCATGCATTCAAACAGAATCTCGCTCTCTCTGTCATCTGAAGTGTCTACCCTGCTGGGAAGCATCAATTTGTTTGCCGATCTTACTGAGAAACATTCAGTCACACCATTTATGGCTACTGGAGCCTGTAAAACTATTACAAAGATTTAAATGAATGACTCTAGAAATATTTTTCCCCAAAGCTTTTGAAAGTTCATTGTATCCAGCCACATATTCTTATTTAATAAGAATTTTGCTCTGAGGGACCATTGCTGCTTACTGCTACTTACTGCTGTTTATCATTTTTTTTTTAAAAAAAAAGCAGAAACGAGACTCCCAGAAGTGCATACCATGTTTATGTCTTTTTATCCCTCCAGCAACTAACAAAGTAAACTATAACTAGTTTTAAGGCTATCGTGTTATAACTGAATTGCTGTTCTTTTTCACACTGCAGTAAATTTTATTAGACTGTGTGGAGATTTCTATTCTGAAATTAATTAATACATACACAATTGCTTTTAAGTAAGATACTGTGTGTATGTATGTGTGTGTGTGTGTTTGCGTTCAGCTACAAAACAGACTTGAATCTGCTACGTTGCTGGTTACCTGAAGGCAAAGGTTCCCACAAAAACCAAGGCAAACCAAAACGACGTTTTATAACTTTCGCATCTTGCCATACATAAAGCATTCCATTTAAACTAGGAGCGCGTCCAAGTTCATAAAAAATAATCAGTCATATGCAAATTAAACAGAAGCTGTTACAAAATAATTTTCTCTCTCTCTCTCTCTCATAGACATGGAGACATAAATTAATTTGGTAATAATTTCTATTGTCTGATTTCTCAAAGATATGGCAAAATAATCCAAAAATCTGTTGCTCCAGAGAAGTGAGAGAACGTTTATCCCTTTGTTTTTTTTAAAAAAAAATGAATATAATCGACTGGTTTAACAATAAATGGATAAGCTAATATCCAGCAGTATAAAGCACAAAACATTTATTTACTTCTGAGTTATAAACCACCATGTTACAGACACATGCACGTGTTCAAGAAGGCTAGGCCAAATCACTTCCCATATGCTTTACCAGGTAAACCAGGTAGGAAATATGACCAAATAAGCTAATTCTACTTTATTTATTGTAAGAGAGATGTGGTGGTTCAGTTGCTAAGATGCTGAGCTTGTTGATCGAAAGGCTAGGGATCGAATCCCTAGTGCTGAATAACGGGGTGAGCTCCCATTACTTGTCCTAGCTTCTGCCAACCTAGCAGTTCGAAAACACGTAAAAAGTGCAAGTAAAAAAACAGGGACCACTTTGGTGGGAAGGTAACAGTGTTCCGTGCCCCTTCGGCATTTAGTCATGCCGGCCACATGACCACGGAGATGTCTTCGGATAGCGCTGGCTCTTTGACTTTGAAACAGAGATGAGCACCGGCCCCTAGAGTCGGGAACGACTAACACATATGTGCGAGGGGAACCTTTACCTTTTACTTTATTGTAAAGCTACATTAACAAAATCTTGCAAATCTGAAAGTAAAAGTATAAAATATTTATGATTTCATTTTAATGCTGAAAGGTGCCTAGAGCCACCTGGCTGGAAGATGGGCAGCAAACAAATTTAATAAATAAAATAAATAAAATTCTCCCTCCATCCCTTTTACAGCCAGATAATTTAGGGAGGGCACACCCTGAGAGTCTTGCTCTGCCCACTATGCTCTGTGGCCTAAGCCCACTTATATCTGACTACAGGTAGTCCTTGACTTACAATGGTTCATTTAGTGACCATTCAAAGCTACAACAGGATTGAAAAAAGTGACCATTTTTTCACACTTATAACCATTGCAGTATCTCCATAGTCAAATGATCAAAATTCAGAATCTTGGGAACTGACTCATATTTATGATGGTTGCAGTTATATGCAACCTGGGGTCATATGATCACCTTCTGACAAGCAAAGTCAGTGGGGAAGCCAGATTCACTTAATAAGTGTGTTACTAACTTAACAATTTCCATGTTTCACTTAACAACTGTGGCAATTAAAGTCATAAAATGGGCAAAACTCACTTAACAATTGTTTCACGTAACGACAGAAATGTTAGGCTCAATTGTAGACGTACCTATATTCAAGGACTACCTATATTTCCTAGGCAGCATCTCTGCAACTCATCTTCCAAGGTTTTTCCGATATACAATTACAGTTCCATATCACTGCTAAGAAGATATAACATGGCCATCTCTGTGTAATCTATAGGAATTGAGTTTGGTCAAGGGAATTATGACTTGGGTACCACCTTATCAAGCCCACTCAATGAATTATGAAAAACTGGGAAAGAGACAAAATTCATGGGATCTTTGAAAAAATATTGCCAGTTTAAAGTTTTGAATTTTAAAAATTCAAAAATAATAGCAATGTATGTCGCCTTTTCCTTTATACCTATATTGGTCTCCAGATTTCGAGAAAAAATAAATGCTGGGATTCATTTTTGCTTTGTTTTGTTTTGAGAGTCTCTTTACTTTTGTCAATCTATCCAACACATTTTTGCAATGTGTTGGATACTACCCAAAGATTTTTTTATGCCTTTTTATTCTATTCAAAGTAATTTGATGCTCTTTGCTCACTGTATATAGAATATTTGGCTTTGGAAAATACAGCCTTTCTGGGGACAGAAAGAACTGATTAAACTTGTTTTCTCTGTGGGTTAGCCAGAGTATTAAATGATTTAATAGCAAAATCATACAATGAGAAATACTTCACACCTTTTCAAGAGGACGCAACGCTTTAGCATTCATTGTAAGTGCTATCATCACATACTCAAATGTGGGTCTTCAATCATCTTCTTTTAAAACTATATTTTGATTGGGGTTTAATTTCATGGGCCTCTCAAAGAATTTGTGCTTTCAAAAGAAAGTCATTTAATTTACAACATGATAAGAGTTGCACGTTTATTTAATTGAAAGGTCTGACATACTGATGGGACAATTACCCAAACAAAGAACCCTCTCAATTTCTCTCTCCCTCCTGCCTCTTTCCTTCCTGCACCTATTTGACCAACGCCAATGTGAAATCACATGGTACAGCAAGCCTTTTCAAGGTGTTCAGAACAAATGATAAAATGACCAAGTCTATTTGTTTTAGACCAAGCCTCTTCTTATAACTGCCTTCAGGTTTATATCGGATAATCTACAACTATCAAGAGTATGACTACAAATAACCATAGTTGCAGTGGGTGGGTTGGGCAATGGAAATATTCATCTATCTATCTATCTATCTATCTATCTATCTATCTATCTATCTATCATCTATCTATCTATCTATCTATCTATCTATCTATCTATCTATCTATCATTATCATCCATCCATCCATCCATCCATCCATCCATCATCCATCCATCCATCCATCCATCCATCATCCATCCATCCATCCATCTATCTATCTATCTATCTATCTATCTATCTATCTATCTATCTATCCCACCCATCTTCCCTATAAGGCATTGTTCTGCCCCAGCTATGGACCCCAAAGAACACAGCACGCACAAAGTCTGTACAAACCTTAGTTTACTAAATTAAATCAGTCTTTTTCAAACAAAAGCTGTTAATTAACTTTCTTAACAGCCTACAAGAATCCAAAGAATAAATAATCATAATCTTACTATGGCTGGCAGAAAGCCCAGAAGCAATTTGCAGGAAACTGATAAGAGAACTAAGATCCAGATGCGAAGGAGTGTGAACGAAGTTGTTCCCTGCAAATTGCCTCAGTCGTTGTCCTTCCTTAAATAAGCTAAGGGAGTGGCCAATTAGCTCCAAGCCTTACTCTCGAGGAAACCTCCTCCTGAGGAGCCACTCCTGTCTTTTGGCAGCTCTGCACGCCCGTGCATCAAGAAGATGCTCCTCCTCTTCTTCCTCTTCACTTATGGGAGCTTCTGGAGGTTCTGAAGGCCCTGGCTGAATCCCCACCTCTGGCACCACATCTTCTCCAGCCTCCTCATTGTCTGACTCGAGTCCCAGCTGCACATGCTGCTGGCGCAGCACCAAACCAGCCTCCTCACTGTCGGAACTAGCTGCACAGGCCACTGACAGGCCACAACAGGCATCTCTTGTGGCTTACAGTTTATGAAAAGACAAATTATTAAAATATTAAAACCACATCAATCAAATTGTTAGAACTATATATAAAAAAACAGGACTAAGAGACAGATGATATGGAGATGACCTTCAAAGTGCCATAACATCATTTATATTGGCAATGCAAAGCAGAGTTTATGAATATATTGTAGCTTTCTTTATGTTCCCTCATTCAGTCCATATCTGGCTGCTGATTAATACTGAGCATATCTATATACTTCTAAAACTCTTGTTGTCATGACTTTTAATTGGATAAACAATACATCATAGGCAGTGGTGGGTTGCCCCTGGTTCACACCGGTTCTATAGAACCGGTAGTAAAACCAGTGGGAGGCTCCGCCCACCAACCCCAATGTCATCAGAACGCTTCTGCACATGCCCCGTTGCAAATCGTTGCGAACCGGTAGTAAAGGTAAGTAGAACCCATCCCTGATCATAGGACATCCATTTTTGAACCAAGGCACTTCAAATGGACTAACTTACTTACTTGTGTTCAAAATCTAAGACTCTTATCTCCTGAGGGAATGAAGTTTGGGTAAGTTGTGGCTGTTTTAGTGTTAACAGTTGCTGCTCGGCTGCTGGGTTGCTGCTGCAACCATGTGATTTTCATTTTCAACACGCTTTGACAGTCTTGCAAACCCTCACTCTATCCCCCACCCAGAAACAGTGCTTACATGCCTGCTGGAAGGGGAAGGGGAACAGGAAGGGAGGAAGATTTCTGCCAGATTCCCAACAAGAAAATCAATGGGGAAGCTGGCTGGAAGTCAGAAGTCACTCATGCTCCTGCTGCTATTTGACTGCCCTTGATTATTTTGTTTCTCTGTTTAGATAAGGAAATATCTCTGGAAAAAAGACCCAAGGTTATAGGTTAGTTATTTAGGTTAAAACCGAAAATTGACTCTGCTTCCCCAAAAAATATTCTCAATATATAATATCTAATATATATGATATACTATTTTATTGTATACCACCCAAATCACATTTTGTAAATTAGGCAACCATATAAAGTACAGATAATAATATGTGTATTATAAAAATAGGATGAACAAATAGTTATTCTTTTGATGGTCCAAATAGTACATATTCTTTTTATGTTGTGCTTGAGGTAGTATTGTCATTATGTGTTATTTTCTTAGCTAGGATTAGGAGATGTTTCCAGCCAGACGCATGCTTGTCAATAAACCAAATATTCTAGATATATTTAAGTCTAAATTTAAGCCTGGATGTGGTGCAAAACCATCAGGACAATTAGTTGTCCTGATTGATGATGTCTATTAGGAAAGATGCAAAGGAGTCCTGTCTTGTTGCCTGACTAGGTGGCTCAGTGGCTAAGACACTGAGATTGTCGATCAGAAAGGTCGGCAGTTTGGCAGTTCGAATCCCTAGTACAGGTCTCCTATGTGAGCAGTGGGTTGGACTAGATGACCTCTAAGGTCCGTTCCAACTCTGTTACTGTTACTGATATTAGACCCCTTAGTAGTCTTTGACACCATGAACTATGGGATATGGCTGGAGAGATGCAATGATGAGGAACTGGAAGCATTTTGTTACACAGATGCTGTTCCAATCTGCAGTTGTGACACCAGAAATTTTCTGTTTGACCCATAATACTTGAATTGTTCAATTCACTAAATTCTATTCTTTTATCTCTGCACTTCAGTATCTGAAGGAGATCTACCATCATGTCTCTTTGTGATACCGAATTGTGTTTTTCATTTCCCCCTGGATCAGGAAATATTAGACAGCTACCTCTAAGCTCTCTAGAGAAAGTGATGAAGCAGATGAAAATCAGCAAACTGAAGATGAATCGTAATAAGATGGAGATATTGTAGACAAGAGATTCTTAAACTCAGGAATCATGAAAGTGGTAACCACTGGAAGAAATATCACTCCTTAGGAACTAGGGAAACACAGGTGCTTTTTGTGGCCAGGAATGATCAATGCTCTAACAACCTCTTAGTTGGATTATGCCAATGCACTCTGCGTGGATAAAGGCAATCAGAAAGCAACAACAGGAACAGAATATACTTGTCTGATTGTTAAAAACTGGGTGGTTCTATGGCATCATATAACTTTGAAACTGAAAGTGCTACTTTGATTGCCTGTCAACTATTATGCTCAATTTAAGGTTTTGAAATCTCCTCCACTACCATCAAACTTGTGCATTAAAATCAACTGGAGAGGCCATACTTGTGGCCTCACAGATGGATTCTGTTCACAGCACAATGGCAAGGAATAGGGCTTGCCAGACCAATTTTCATCTAAGAGGTATTTGACCGGATTCCACATTGGCTTCTTTCAGAAAATAACTGAAGGCAAATTTGTTCACCCATACTTTTGTAAGTATTCTATTCAGCAGCCAGCCCTTCTTTTGTATCCCTCATCATTTTTCTTTTTCTTTTTCTTTTTCTTTTTTTTGCTTTTTATCATGAATTTAATTTTTATATTGATTGTTTTCAGTATTGTTGGCTTATTATGGTTTCATTTGAGATTATTTTATTAGTCTTTTTTCAATTGTTTGGGGCCCTGTGGGAGGAGAAGAATAGAAATGTAATATGCTAAATAAGATTTTTAAAAAATCAAGTGTACCCCATAATTTGATTTCATACAATTCATGACAAAGGCTCCATGCCTAGCAAACTATTTCTTACTCTGACCAGGAAAAAAGCTTGCTCGATGCTTCTAAGTAAAGGCTACAATATAAAATCCTTTTTTAGTCCATGTATATTGTCAATAGGTTCTGTCAGTGTTCCAGATTTGTAATTTGGTAGGGCTTTCCTTCTTTTTTAACCATCTGACATTGTAGGTGTTAACAAGCTAAAGCGAACCATTGAGCTATCTGAACAATACACCTAAAGACTCAGCAAGTTAGTGAGGTCTCTGAGGTTGAACCATGTAAAAGTCAAGTAATTAAACACCAAGTACTTACTGTAAAGAAGAAGAAATAAGGAGAAAAAAAAAGAACCGCTGGGAAAGTTTTGATTCCAAAGCTCTAATTTCACACACAGAAGATTTCAGTGGAAATAAAACCTTTATATTCCACTTGACTTGATCTGAAAGAACTGGATAAGAAAAAGAAAAGAAAAGAAAAGATTAGGAACTCAATTCAATGGTTCCTTTCTACAGTTGAGCTTTGGGAGGTGACAAACAGTTACGGGCAATTCACTCAGTAATCGTTCCTAAAATGGGCATTTAGAAGCTTCCCCCCAATTTGGCGGAACATCTATGGTGTCGTTATTTTCGCGACATACAAAGCCACATCCTTTCGCGCTCTTGGCTAAAGAGTCAATGTTTTGAGTTCTAAGACATACCTAATTGAATACAGAGTTTGCAAATACTAGGACAATTTCATCTCATGCTGTCACATTCTTCTTTAGAAGGTCAATAAAAGATCTTTTTTTCTTTTTTTTTAAAGGTGTTTTTACTTGTTTTCTTTCCTTTTTTTTTCAAGTGTTATTAAAGGTAAGCATTTAAAATCCCTGCAGTCTACTCAGCCAAGTTTTTGGAGGGGAGGGAAGGGGAGGGGAGAAAGAAACAATGAATTTGTCAGAGAGTCCATTATTTGATTGTCATATTTTTTCAAGCCTAAGCAAGCTGCCATGCCTTTTCTTTTCATAACATGGAATATTATCTTTCCAGACCCAGTTCAAGGTGTTATTATTTCTAAAGCCTCACAGGTAGTTCCCAATTCATGACCACAATTGGGACAGGTAGTCCTCAATTTATGACCACAATTGGGACAGGAACTTCCCTTGCTAAGCGATGCAGTAATTAAGTGAGCCAGGCCTAATTTTGCAGCAGTTGTTAAGCAAATTATCATGGTAATTAAGCAAATCACATAGTCATTAAGGGAATCCACCTTGTCCTATAGACTTTGCTTTTTGGAAGCCCCTCTGAAGGTCATAAATAACAATCACATGACCCTATCATAAATACACATTGGTTGCTAAGTGCCCAAATTATGATCACATGACTGCAGGAATGCTACAATAGTTGTAAGTACAAAGACTGGTAATAAGTCATGTTTGTTTTCATTCAGTGTTGTAGTAACTTCAAATGGTTGCTAAACAAACTGATAGTCATCCATTAAACTTGACCCTTAAATATAGCACTTAGCAATAGCACAGACTTCTATACTGCTTCACAGTACTTTACAGCCCTCTCTAAACAGTTTACGGTCACCATGTTCACTCCGAAAATCTGCATCCTCATTTTACCAACCTCAGAAGGATGGAAGGCTGAGTCAACCTTGAGCTGGTCAGAATCAAACTGCTGAACTGCTGGCAGCCAGCAGTCAGCGGAGGTAGCCTGCAGTACTGCATTCTAAGCACTGCACCACTACAGTGTTTTAAAGTATTATGCTGTCCACAAATCAAGCATAGCTTTCTATCTGAATTGCAGTGCTACACATGCTTAAGGTTCAGATTTCTGTTACAGCTAAATCTGAATATTCCAGCTTGAATCACTGACTTGAAATCTGAATTATGTATTGTGTTATCCTAATCGATTAAAATACATTTTCCAGTTCTCATGCAGCAGGACATTTAGATGTTTCTAGATGTTTTTTTTATATGGCATATAGCCCACATTATTCTTTAGGACAGGAAGGTTCGTGTAGATCTAAGAAGGCAATGGAAGACAACATGCCTAGCAGGGTGAAAACAGACACTTGAGGCTCAAGATTTTACCTGCCTTTCACACAGTGTAATACCTGTTCTGAATTCTGTCTTTGCTTGAGGTATGACTGAATAAAACCATAGAACCAATCACATTAAAAAAATGTGCTAAGATGATTAAAGTGTTGGACCAGAACAAGAGGACCTGGGATCTAGGTTATCTTCTGCTATGGAAGCTCACTGGTTGACTTTGAATCAGTCCTTCTCTCTCTCAGCCCATCCTTCCCTACAGCATTCTTATTGTAGAGAAAACTAGAAAGAGGAAGAACAATTTACATCCCCTTAAACTTCTGTACAAAAGACAGGATACAAATCTAACAAGTAACTTAAACACCAGTTCTCAAGCCACCTGCAGCTGGCTCACTTCTGTGTAGCTGTCACTGCCTTGTTCCTTATCTCTGGTGTTAGCTTCTCTACCATCCTTATGCTTTACTTCAGGGTTGTCAAACTCATGGCCTGTTGGCTGGATGCGTCATGTGCTGGCCACGCCCACACCCAGTTTAGCTGGGGGGGGGGGAGAAGTTGCAATACATCACATGATGACAATGTGACAATGTGAATTTGACACCCCTGTTCTACTTGAATGAAAGTCACCTGTTTCTTATAAAATGTCAGGCATGCTACAAAGCTGCCTTAGATGGCCACCATCATTTAAATACAGCAGCCAAATTGATTAAATTTGGAGTAGGCCTTTAAGTATCAAGATGTCTGAAGCTTCTTAGCAGTTGGCTGTTTGATTCAATTTATATTATTTTCAAGGATAAATGCATACATGGATTATGGTAAAGTAAAACTCTACACCTCAGCATTGTTTCATGTGAAAGAATTCTCTGGAATGTTGACAAATCCCACAAGAAGTCTAAGGGAAAAAAGCCCAGTGTGGTTGCTTTACTTTAGAAATATGCTGCCCTATTAAGGGAGGAAGGAAAGTGATAAAAATTGGGTTGATAGGGAGTTTACAGCATCGTACTGTTTTTTGTCATTCTGATGAAACCAGGGTCACAATGCAAGCTTGTTACATTGTGATGGGATGAAAATCTAACTTATGTATTATTTTATCATAGTTGATTAAAATACATTTTCCAGTTCTCATGCAGCAGGACATTTAGATGTTTCTAGATGTTTTTATATGGGTTATATATAGCCCACATTATTCTTTAGGACAGGATGGTTCGTGTAGATCTAAGAAGACAATAGGAGACTACAGGGGGGAAAGTGATAAAAATTGCTTTGGTAGGAAGTTTACAGCATCATACTGTTTTTTGTCATTCTGATGAAACCAGGGTCACCCTGCAAGCTTGTTATGTTGTGATGTGATGAAAATGATAGGGCACACTGCTTGCATCCCTTTGTTACTGCTTTTCTTCCTTTCCATGGACCCAGTGGGTGAGGAGCTCAAGGGACATCAACAAGCAAGTGGAAGGTTGCCCTCCTTAGTGATTAATCTGAAATGGGACTTGATGCTTAATCAAAACATTTCTCAGGCTGTTTGGAGCTCTCTGAACCATGATAATTGCAACGATCATCTGCAGCAAGAAACCTTCATCACCAGATAACACTTTCTTTAGGGGGAAGGCCCTACTGTAATGGTATGTGAGAATGACCTTAGGAGATGGAGAAGGGGAAGAAATACTACCTAGGAAATCATCTAATAAAAGAGGGTATAGCCAATAGTTGCATAATGGCAGAGAAAGAGACTGAGAAAGCAAACCCTCCCTAACATCTCAGACTAGAAAAGAAATAGTGGTAGATGCCAGAGTGTGTTGCAAAATCAAATCCAGAAAGCACACATAGACAGACTAATACAGCAGGATTCATTTACTTCTTTATATACATAATAATACATGAAGATAAATGTACAATAATAATATAGATTCTTCTTCAATGTAGTAGCAGTTACAAGCAAAACACACAGTGGGAGAGAACAGTTAGTTTCATTTCAGCAGAATAGACAGGCAAGCCCAGGCTTGTTTCATTTCAGAGCTGAGCATAGAGATTAATACAAAGAGAGCCTCCTCTATACAGGGCAGTTAAGCTTCTGCACAGACTTAGTTGCTTAAGCCACGCCCAGACTTCAGACTTAAGTTTCTGTTTCCAAATAAGCCTCATTGACTGAGCCTGTTACCATGTTATTCATTGACTGACCTTGTTACCATGTATCATTCAGTCCCCATTGGTTGATCTATTCCAGTCCATGAATATTCATACTCTGACAGTATATTTGTACTATCAAACTTGCAAGATTCTGTTCATGTAGTCTTACTATAAAGTAGAATTAAATCATCTAGTTTTTACTATCCGGTCTACTGGAAAGACTGACATCCACCAAGCTATGTTGTCCACATATATTTGCATTATAGTAAAGCAATGTGTGTAGCTTGATGGACCAACATACAAATATACTCATGTTGTCTTGAGTGAGGAACAGCAAGCCACTCACTGGTGTTCAGTAAAAGGTCTGCCTGTTAGATAGCAGTTGACTTGCTATTATTGACTTGCTATGATATTATTATGCTTCTTAAAGTTATTGTATCCTTATCTCTACATTATTTTGAACTCACTTTTCACTGCTTATGGTATTTTAAAACTGAAGTGGTTTAAAAGTTTTATAAATAAAGTAAGGAGGGGAAAGAAAGGAATAGATTTGGAAGGAGTAGAACATCTGGGTCTCAGATAGAGAAAGTATCTTGAGTTAGTCTATCCCTAACATGTACTAACTATGTAGAATTACTGGATCATGACTATAGATAAATGATTTATTATATATTCCAATGATTTGCATGATATGCATGCTCCAAAATTTCTGGGCAATGAGCAAATTTGTTAGAATTAATTTGTTTGAATTTAGTTATACCTACCAAACTCTAAATGCACTCATGTTTATATTACAAAATTCAAGAAAAACATAAGAATTATCAGAGGAATTTTAAATATAGCTACAGTTGCCTGAGTTAAATAAATAGATATTTTATTCTTAGACTTTCTCATGTATGTTCTAATCTCTGATGGTTTCATTCTTGAGAGAAAATGTAATATTTAACAATTTCTTTCTTTCTTTCTTTCTTTCTTTCTTTCTTTCTTTCTTTCTTTCTTTCTTTCTT
>WNWU01000004.1:38157843-38168899 GCA_012654045.1 Ptyas mucosa | reverse complement strand
GGTTGTAGAAAAAATGCTTTTAAAAAAAAAAAAAAAAAAAAGTTGGCCCCCCCCCCCCCGCCCCCCCCCCCCCCCCCCCCCCAGCCACGCCGACAGAACTGGTAGTAACAAATTTTAGATTTCACCCCTGGTCAGCATGCTAAACATGGAAGTGTTATTAAAGCAGGTTTTACAAATCTTTGATAAATTTATGGTAAAGAGAATGTTATATCTGACAAAAAAGCAATCCTGTTCTTGAGGTTAAGATATCTCGCCATGGATATGGATGCTTCTGAAGTAAAATAATAATAAAACTTATTTTTCATATATTTCTAATTATCTTATTAGTAGCAATGACTTCCAAGATTCTTTAATATCCCAGTTACAACTCTTCTAATATTTAATATGATCGGGCTTTTTAGTTATTTCTTCTTCACTGGTAGCCAATTTAAATGAGCTTTTCCTAAGAGAGAGACTCAAAGGATTATATTTATCCATGCAGTGGTTGAAAGAAAATATATGAGTTTCTTTAATTATAATTCATTATATTTGTATGGAAGTAACTGGGAGAGAGACAGGAAATATAGTCTAACAGTGCACTTATATATAGTAAATATACATTGAGAAGTAATTTTGCCAACTCCCAGAATAATAACCCAGAACTGCACTATTAGGGGATCTAACTTTAAGAACTTTAGGAGCTGACAAATTCACAAGTGGAAATAAGATACAGTGAAAAATCCTTTCCTGCCCCTATATCTATGAAGGAAATTATTCCAGAGTTATGAAGGCTTCCTATTTCTTGCTGTTCCCATCACTTATGTTGGATCAATTTACAAGAGTAAATTACGAAGTACTGAGAGAAGAAGAGTCATGTCATATAACTCCTGAATTTCAAAGCAAATGAGTCAGCAATAAGGTTTTATTCCTAAATCTGACCTATGATCCAAAGTTCAAGAGTTGGTCTCATCTAGAGTGGTTTATAAGCCTTAAAAAGCAAACAATTTTCATTTGATTAGCGGTCCCAGACATTCACTTTTTTATTTATTTATAATTTAATTTCAATTTTTATCTTACAACCATATGTGCTAGCAACATCATTCAAGTCCCAAAATGTGGATTGATGCAGAAAGAAAATAACCTACATCCTTTCAAGAAGAAAATAGGAAGAAAATGGATTCCTATTTCAAGAGTTGAAGCACCTGAAAAGTTGTCTAGATTTAACATTTGGAAAAATGTACTATAGTTACAGTTATAGTTAATGTAGGTACTATATTTATTTGTGTGAAAGAGTAGTAACCAGCAAGTGGCTCAGTGGCTAAGACTTTGAGCTTGTAGATCAGAAAGGTCAGAAAGTTGGTGATTCAAATCCCTAGTACCAGTCTCCTGCATGAGAAGGAGGTTGGACTAAATGACCTCCAAGGTCCCTTCCAACTCTGTTACTGTTAAATTTTACCCCTATGTAATTTAACTATAAAATGAGAAGGATGGATTAGACTCATGGGTAAGGTAAAAAAGCATATATATTTTTTAATTCAGTTTTTCATTTTGGTGAAAGATTGCTCTAAATTAGCATCATCTTCCTTTCAAAGATACATAATATACAGTATATTGTATATTTTTGTGACCATAATGCTCTATTTCAGGTGTATAATTTAATAAGAGATATCTTCCATTGTTCCCTCTCATGTCAAAATCAGGATGTAATTGTCCCTTTCAATCCTATGCATGTAATCTTCAATTTACGACCATTTATTCAATGGCTGTTCAAAGTTACCACAGTGCTGAACAAAGGGACTTGTGTCCCATGCCCAAAGTTAGGGTTGTTGCAGGGCCCTCACAGTCACATCATCAAAATTTAGATGTTTGGCTGCCTGATCACATTTATGATCACAGGGGCACAATTCCTTCCATCTGACAATCTTATTGTTATTCATTTGTTTAATTTGTATCCTGCCTTTATTATTTTAACAAATAACTCAAGTTTGTCAACATAATCCAACATACTTCCTCCTCCTTTTTTCTCCCCAACAGGGGTGGGTTGGGCTGAGAGAGGGTAACTGGCCCAAGAAGACTCAGCTGGCTTTTATGCCTAAAATGGAACTCATGGCCTCTTGCTTTATAGCTTATGGTGTCTTAACCACTAGATCAAACTCCCTGACACTCCACACTCTGCCACTCCAGCTGACTTTCACATTCTTTTTTCTCTTCCTGCTGCTGAAAAGCTGCTCCAAAGCTCCACCAAGGCAAAAAGCCCCTTTGTGCCATGCTCCTGACCAGGTTGAGGCTGGGCTTTGCATTGAAAAAAAAAAAAACCTCCAGAGCAAAAACAGGTTTTTTGGCATGCCATGGATGTGGGACAGTGTTTCTTTCTCCTTGGACTGCAAAGGTGGCTAACAAGCAAGTACTGGAGCATGTAACACCAGACATGTCATTGGAAGGCAAAACCACAAAACGATGTCTCACTTACTTTGACCATGTCATGTGGGGGAATTCACTGGACAAAGTGATTATGCTTGGAAGAATTAGCAGTAAAAGGAAACTAGGCAGCCAAAGAACACAGTGGTTGGATACCATCAAAGCTGACACAAACAAGAGCATAGAACAACTCAAAGAAGTAGTGTAAGATTGGAAGAAGTGGAGAAACCTGCCCCATAGAATCGCAAGAGTCATATATGACTGAATGGATAACCTATCTACCTTCCTTCCTTTCTTCCTTTGTTCTTCCTCTCTCTCCATCTCCCTCTTCCTCCCTCCCTCTCTCTCTCTCCCTCTCTTTCTTTTTCTCATGTAACCCAGCTCCAACCCAGCCCAGCAGCCAGACATGATTTGCCAGATGGAATGGGCCAACTTGCCATGGCCAATTCGCCACAGCCAACTCGCCACGGAGAACTTGCCTGGCCAACTTGCCAAGGGACAATTCAACATTGGACAACTTGCTGTGGGAAAATTCAACAGTTCAATTTAATTATTTAAAATATTTTTAATTTTTGTTGCATTTCATTTTGTCCTTCCTTTTTAATCCTTTTTTAATGATTCTATTTCACCATTGCTTTGATATTAATGTAACCCTTGGCCCATGGTGAATTATCCCATGGCAAGCTGTCCATGGCAAGTTGGCCTGTGGTGAGTTGGCCATGGTGAATTGTCACGGACCCCATGGCAGGGGTCTCTCTAATGCAGAGTGGCAAGGTAACTGTGGTTGGAATTGGGCTGGAGTACTATAACTTCCAGGGATGTAGCATGCAGCCTCAGCATCATATGGCAGGGTGCAGGGTGAACAAAAGGGCAGAGATGAGAGGGAGAGACGGGAGGGCATTGGAAGCAGTCTCTTATGAGGTTTAGGACTGGGAGGGACCAAGTCCGGAACAGTTTGGATTGGAATAGCTACTTATTAATAAGTATCAGTTGACGAAGGCAATAGAGATAGGCAATACCCATGTTCCCATGCTAAGCAATGCAGTCACATAACATCTCACTTTGTGACCACATTACTCAGCTATGGAAATTCTGGTCCCAAATTGAGGACTGCCTCATTTCCTGTCTGCCTGGAATATTTCACATTCAATTTTTTTTTTTTTTTTAAGAATTTTAAGAAAAAAATTTTTAATTTTTAAGAAAAAAATTCTCTTTGTGAAATGTGTGTGTGTGTGTGTGTGTGTGTGTGTGTGTGTGTGTGTATATATATATATATCTCACATCTACGCACTCGCTTTGATGATTGTTAAATTGCTCTCCCTTTAATCGATTGCAACTAGAGAACTTGAAGGTTGAGTACTGTTTTGTTTTTGTTCCTAAACTCACAGAAGTGGAAATTTTGGCCTTTCTCTCCCCTCCCCTTACTTGCCAGTCAACCTTAATTGCCATTTTTGTAATACCATTTTTTTTAATTAAAAGAATGTGAGAACTCTGGTGTCTTGCCTCAAAGGCTCTCACTTTCTTCTTATTATTTCACATAAGAGCAGGAGGAGAAGAAGAGGAAAATCATTTTTCTCCCTCGCAGAACGGTGTCCTACATTTTAAAAATATCAAGCCCAGCTTCTAAGGATTACCAGTACTCCAATTTTTATGAGCTTTTGCATTATTGTTTTTCCAGTCATTGTTTTCCTCATGCGCAAGCAAGCAGCATTGTTTCTGGCAGCAACAAATCTCCCATCTTGCTAGCAATATTCCTTAGATATGTTCCTAGGCATTAAATTTGATTTTAAAACCAGTCTGTCCCCTTACACACACACACACACACACACACACACACACACTTACCATGTCTGGGCTATCAAAATCCAGGTGACCAAGAGATTCCTGCAAAGCGCTATATGTAGTTTTCAATATTTCTCTTCGGGTGTCTAGCTTTCATTGGGATTTTTGCAATATTGTAATCCTAAACACACATCCCCTGTTTGTGGCCAAAGGCAACACATTAAAAAGAATGATGTTGTCTAATAGCTCTCCGTTCCTGCTATTGTGAGAATTAATTATGGTTTTCAAAGGGTTGTTGAGACTTAGAGTTAAGACAGAGAGAAAACAGAAATGCCAAAATACTGCTATTATGGGTTTCTAATTTATTAGAAAGCTATCAAGTGAATTCGCTTCCAGTAGAATTTCATAGAACTAGCATAGGTCCCCTTGCTGTTCCAGCTGATCTTCTGTAGGTCTTTCATTAATCCTCCAAGGAAAGATTGAAGGCAAATGAGGTCCAGGCAGAAGAAGAACATCATCAACATTCAAAACATTCAAAATCTAAGGGACTGGTTTGGACAAAACTCAACAGCACTTTTTCATGCGGCTGTTGATAAAAATAGGATCACAAACATGATCGCCAACATCTGATGATGGATATAGCACAAGAAGAAGAAGGTCTTTCATTCAGAAACGATTTATTTTTTTAAAAAAGTTATTATGTCTTCTTCAATGTCAACCTTGCCACTGAGGTATACAAAAATGGGGACAGTACCTAGTGGCATGATTAATTGAGAAATTTTATTGTATGATTTTTTCTTGGCAAAACACAAAGAGGCTATTGTCTCAAAAGTGAACTTTCTCTGGATCAAATTAAATGGAGCAGTCATATAAGTGAAGCCATACTATATACATATCAAAGATATATAAGCAGCCCTTATCAGCAATTCAAGGAGAAAAAGAATATGAATAAGGCTACATTTTATTTAAAAATATAAAAACCAAATAAATAAATTAGAAGAACTTTAATTAAAATATTTATTTAAAAAAATAAGCCAAGTCAAAAACTCTGGAGAGATTTCAAAAATGCCAACATACAAAAGCAATATTAATAATTAGAAGTTATGTCACACTCCGGCATTTTTATTTACTGAAGAGGTCTTTTAGGCCCCTTTATAGGGGAAAGTGATCTCAGGACAGCATTCAGACATAATCCAATAATCACAAATAATAAAATATAATTAAAGTACGTCATGAATTGGAAACCATCTCACACAAGGCAGAAAAGAAAAAAAGGAAACCAGTTTCTTAACTATAGGTTTAAAATACTCATCAGCTTAGCATACAATTATTACTTTTTTTAAAAGGAAGGCAAATTAGGGTCTCAAATTAAAGCTCTGAAAATAATACTCTAAAAACAATGATCTAAATGCCATCAGCATTCTGACAAAGAAGAAATAATAATCTACACCCTAAAGCCCTCTTAAAGGCATATTACTTGATAGGGATTTCTGCCAAACTTGTCTCACTGCTTAGTGGTGATAGATCAGGTTCCCTGATGCCATTGGTGCATTACTACTAATGTTTAAAATGGCTTTTGATTAGATTTGTATGTTTTTTTTAAAAAAAACTGGGAAACAGTTCACACATATATTGATGGTCTATCTTAGGTTTCTCAACCTTAGCAACTTTAACTCCCAGAATTCCCCATTCTGGGAGCTGAAATCCACCCATATTAATGCTTAATGGGAAATGTTGATATATCTGATATAGTAATCCATCTCAAAACCATTTAAGACTTCAGGATATTCATGAAACAAAAATGGCAGCATTGGCAGTGGTGAGCAATGACAAATTCATAGCCACACACTGCATTGGATACTCAAAACATACTAATATTTACTACTAGAGCTGTGATAGTGCATTAGTTAGAATGCAGTACTGCAGGCCACTTCTGCTGGCTGCCAGTTGCCAGCACTTTGGCAGTTCAGTTGTCACCAGCTCAAGGTTGACTCAGCCTTCCATCCTTTTGAGGTCGATAAAATGAGGACCCAGATTGTTGGAGGCAATATGCTGACCCTGTAAACCACTTAGAGAGGGCTATAAAGCACTGTAAAGCGGTATATAAATCAAAGTGCTATTGCTATTGTTATTACTTTAGTACAGATAATCCTCCACTTACAACTATTTGTTTCGTGACTGTTCTAAATTATAATGTCACTGGAAATCGGACTTATGACCAGTGTTCACATTTACGACTATTGCAGTGTTGCCATGATAATATGATGAAAATTCAGGCACTTGGCAACTGGAATGTATTTATGACCATGGCACTGTTCTGGGGACACGAGATCACCAAGTGTAACTTTCCCAGCCAGCTTCCAACAAGCGAAGTCAATGCTTATTGCTTATTGCTTAATGCATTGTAAGCCGCCCTGAGTCTCCGGAGAAAGGCAGCATATAAATCAAATTTTTTAAAAAAATGTGAGAAGCCAGATCCACTTAACCACTGCATGTTTCACTTAACAATTGCATTGATTCACTTAACAACTGGGGCAAAACACATCATAAAATGGGCCACAACTCAACAGTGTTGTTTAACAACAGAAATTTTGGGCTCAATTGTGGATGTAAATTGAGGGCTACTTGTATATTGGCATCAACTAAGTACTACACATGTACCATATCTGAGGTTGCTTCAATGGTACTTCCTAAATGAACAATCAAAAGTCTCACTTATTTTGAAAGGCATTAAATGAAGGCAAACTGAAATAGCATTAGGCATGGCGGCAGCTGCAGCTTGAAAGGATCTGTTCAGACATCAGCATGTTTTTCCTGCTTTTCATCAGAATAAACATTTTGGATCATGGCTATGTTGTGGTCCACCAGCAGCCTGCAAAACTGGCAGCAGAGTTGGACAGTGAGGAGGCTGGAGAGGAACATGGGCCAGTCCTGGAGTCTGAGGAAGGCCAGGATGAGGGCTCTGCATCGGAGGCAGAGATGGGGCCAGGGCCATCTGGGAATTATGTGCTGACTCTGGAGCCTCCAGAGTTTGACGTCAGCAAGGCAGAGGAACAGGGGGAGCCTGTTCCCAGTGTACACATGCACAGAGCTGCCAGAAGGCAAGAACAGTTATGACAAAAGGGGAAACTTGGGAGTAAGACTTGGAGATGATTGGCCCCTCCTATAAGACATAAAGGAGGTGCAAAGGCACGTGAGCCTTTGCAGGAAGTAACTTTGTTCATGTTGGTCGGTTTAAATTCTGAAGCTCCGTTTTGACTCTGTGCTGCATGTGGCCTTGTAAAGCTAATTGCCAATTAGGTCTTTGGCAGCATGTCAAGGGAGAAAAAGGTGGGTGCTTATCAGCCTTATCCTGAAGGACTGTGGCAGACTTCTGTCGGACTCTTTACAAACATTTGTGACAGACTGTGATTGAACAGAATTCACAGCCATTGAAATAAAAAGAGGGTTTTTAGGACCAATTGTGTGCTTTTTACTGTCTCAGGAAGCCTAGGTGAGAACAGGCTATAGATGTAACACATCTACAGTATATGTTTTGTGTTTTGGGTCATGGATATAGATGTAACACATGCAAAAATGCATGGATCGTGTGTCATAATATCATAAAACTGTCTGCATCAATCTGACACCTTATCTTTCCCTATAGAATACTGTACTGATTGGCTGTGGGTCAGTAGTGAGTTAAAAAAAAACATTCAATAAAGCAAAAGGATGTATGGAAGATAGAAAAGTTATATTGAATTCTTTTTTTAAAAAAAGATCGCTTCCAACAATCTAAGAAGGTAACAATTAACTGATATCTTCCAAGGAGCCAGCAATTCTTCAGATGTAATTTTGAATGAAGATATTTGAAAAAAGTGATCAGGGATGATAAGCACTTAGCAGTGAGAAGAGAATGCAGTATTGCGTAAACATATCAGATTCCCAAACAACTCTGCCCTGTTTTTAATTTTAATTTGCTCTTTCAATTTGAGGCATACCATCAATATATATAAAGAAAACAATTCCAGGCTACAGAATAAGCCAAATATCAAAATCATTGAAAGCTGACCGTGAAAGCCTCTTTAAGGCTGAACATTTGGAGGTTATGAGGATAGATAGATGATAGATAGATAGATAGATAGATAGATAGATAGATAGATAGATAGATAAAAAAAACCACTGTAATATTTATCAGAAACAGAAGCATGCCCACCATGCTTTAGCCTTCCTTAAACTACATGTGCATTTGAATAATTCAAGAGAGCTAAGGCAGTGGACTACGGTTTTGCAGCATTCGTTATCTGGCTGTGCTTGCATAATGACTATTAAACATTTTATTTCTCCTGGCTGCCTTTCTACCTCTCTGACAAAATGGTTTAGTGAGCCATTGAAAATATATTGTGAGATGATAGCGCCAAAAAATGATCTTGGTATTCCAGCTTGGCCCAGCCCTAGGGATCAATATACTTCTGGTCTGTGCTATTCTGGTGTTGGTGCCTCTTTCTGACATTCTAAGTGATTGGTGGATACCTCAGAAGAAATTGCAGCACATCGAAATCTTCCTCTAATTGATAGGCACAATGCTCTGTTTACGCCACCCATTACATTTTTCTTTTCTGTTCTATTGTACCGCCAGCTAATTGGCTTTTAAAAATAATTTATTGATACAATAAATTTATTAGTTCACTGTTTGACATATTGGCCACTAGAACTAAAATTACTCCCAAAAGTCAGATCTAGCAAAATTTGTATTATATTTTAATTTCTTTTTTTTTTTCTGTCCAATGTTTTAGTAACTTTGAAAAAGTTCAGTGATTGAATTGTCTTGAATGCATATTTCAGGCTACGCATGATACTTCTTTTCCTTTAAATCAGGGGTGAAATGCTCCCGGTTTGGACCGGATCACCTGATCTGGTGGCAATGGCGGCGGGTGGTTCGGAGAACTGGTAGCAAAATCCCTGCGCCCGCCCCCATGCCCAGCTGAGCCGCGCGATCATCAGAGGCTTTTTTTTTAACTTTTAAAAGCATTTTTTCTACAACCTCTTCAGCTGAAAAAATGCTTTTAAAAGTAAAAAAAGCCTCTGATGATTGCGCAGCTCAGCTGGAATCGTCAGAGGCTTTTAAAAGCATTTTTTTCTGCAACCTCTTCGGCTGAAGAGTTTGTAGGGAAAAAAAATGCTTTAAAAAGCCTCTGACGATCCCAGCTGTGTTGCCTGATCGTCAGAGGCTGTTAAAAGCATTTTTTCCTGAAACCTCTTCAGCCATCTGTTGGCCATGCCCACCCAGTCACATTACCCACCATTACCAAGCCACGCCCACAGAACCAGTAATAACAAATTTTACATTTCACCACTGCTTTAAATCTCTTTATATATAATCACTTTTGTATTACTTACTTTTTATTACTTAGTTTTTAAAGTGAAGTTTTATTTGTCTTCAATTTTTGTGATATTATTCTGTTTCCTAGAAGGGGAAAAGAATGGCTGATATCTTTAGTTACATGCCATGACGCTATGTGGCTATGACTGTGTGGCAGTGCTTAGATAGTATTTCTACATAACATAGCTTTTTATCCACCAGAAAGACAGTAGGGGATGATCCTATCTTTCTTACACAATGGAGGTTGGGAGTAGTGAGTTTTCCTTTGCAAATTAAGTGATGGTGACAGAAACTACAAAGTCATCACTCCAGGGCACGAGAAGGGGTATGGTATGAAGTTTCAGAGGTTTCTAAGTGAGGAAATTCGTGATGCAACCAGCTCGGCCCAGCTCACTACAGGTATTTATCCTATGTAAACCAAGTCACTGAGATAGGCAGATGTGTTTGGAAGTAGGTAATATGATTTTGAATCACAGAAAAGATTTACATTTCTTTAGGTTTTGATTCCCTTCAGCTATTGGATTGTATATTATTTTGATTTTCTGGATGCTACAGGAGAGCTCAGTAAAACAGCAGGAAGTCTACCCTCCAAAGAAGAGGAAATAAAGAGAGGCATAAATATGGAAAACCATGCAACCAGAGAGAGAGAGAGAAATCCAATCTATTTTGGACACCAGCATTTATTCAAGGGTTGAAATACTATTCCACCTTTTTATCTATCTCAGAAAGAGATTTAGGGACACATTTTATGAGATGGTAAAAGCAACAAGTACAGCTTAAAAGCAACTTGCAGTAGGAAAGAGGCGAGACAAGCAAAGGGAGTAGATTAATAGCGTTTTGCCCCTTGCTATCTGTTTTCCACCATCCCTTCCGTAATAGGTTTCGACGAAGCTTAAGGCCCTTCGGTGCCAGGAGTAAAGGATTCCATATGAAATGGGGGAAGATGAAAAGCGAGCAGTTCAGCAAAACTGCCATCTGCTCAGCTTTGCAAAGCTGATCCCGATATTAGCGCTGCCATTTCATGAAGTTTCTAGCAACAACAACAACAAAATCAGTTCATAAAATGCATTGCTGTGGGTTAGTCGTCTAATGTCCTGCTAGGGAGGAGGAGGAGTGGGGGGAAGGCTCTTGCTTCTATTGGAAGAGTTGAAAAAGAAAGTGGAAAGTGGTTGCAAGGCTTATATCCTGAAAACAGAAGATAAGTTAATACAAGTCATTTGGAAGGAAGCACAATATTGTGGATAAAATACCGATCTTTGCCTTCAGTTCTTTTAATTTAGGTCTAGGGATTGGTCTGTAGGTCAGTTCAGGCATCTCTCAGTTTCTTATTTTTGCAAAACTGCCTACTTTGTGTCACCAAATTTAAGACTTATTTTAAAAATTGGTAGTGATATTTCTGTACATCTTAATGCACATTTCTCTCACTCTCCCTAGGCACACCGACACACACACACACACACCGACACACAGAGAGAGAGAGAGAGAGAGAGAGAGAGAGAGAGAGAGAGAGAGAGA
>WNWU01000004.1:38135006-38157833 GCA_012654045.1 Ptyas mucosa | reverse complement strand
GAGAGAGAGAGAGAGAGAGAGAGAGAGAGAGAGAGAGAGAGAGAGAGGGAGAGAGAGTTGCTTTGATCTATCCAGATTTTCCAATTTCCCCATATATAATGCATTTTTGTATTTCCCCCCTTAAATGTACACATATTTCTGCAGAGCAGACTTCCTTCCTAATATTCATTTTGTTTTTGTTTTTGTTTTTTGAAAAATAATGAAGAACATTGCAGTAATGGAATAAAAGTACTTTTCAATGATAATTAAGAATTAGTTTATGCATTCAGTTCATAATAAAAATCACTTAGGGGTTTGGGTTTTTTTGGTCAAAAATAAACAAAAAGAAAATCATTTTTATTCCTATCTCCATCAGCTATATTTAACAGCCAAACTGTTAATTTACATTAGCACATGCCCAGCTTCTATCACCATCATATTAATGAAATAATAAAAAGGAAGTGCCAACCATAAATGGATTGTTCTTCTATTATACTGCAATCTTATATCAAAGTTTAGCAGTGATGTTTTTGATCATACAACACTTTCCTATCAAGTGTCTTTTTCTCTGGTCATCTTGTACAATAAATACAAGTTGACATTATGTTATAGACAACATGAGAGAACTTTAAGATTGATTATTTACAACCAGAAAGCAAAGGTAGTAAGAGCAACTATGGCAGTAGGTCTAAACAATAACCAAAACAATCCAGTTTGCAAATCGTAGCATTGCATTACGATGTTAAATTTGCCAGTCTGCACTGATGCCTCCTTTTTTTTTTTATCGCATGCTAATAACTATAGTGCTTTCCAAACATAATATTTATTAACAGATGGAGCATTTCAGCTTCATGTTTAGTATTTCATTATAAAAAAAACACAGAAAGAAAAGTGCATTGTTTTTATTACTCTATAACATAGTCCTCCTTTCTTCCATTTTAAATGGAAGTGAGTGCAGCTATGAATTTATAAAAGAAAGATTGGAGGAAAGCAACTTTTGGATGGTTCAGGAACTACAGAATACAAGATTGGCCAGCTGGAGCATAATACAATGCAATTATAATTATATTTAAACCCCTTGCAAACCACGAGTTTAAGGATTTATAAATCGGCACTGGATGATGGCCTTGATCTGTGGAAAAAATCTCTCCTAAATGTATTATTAAATAATGCAATTGCAAAGAGAGGCTTGTTTAATAAGCCCTTGGTGGTCTGGAACAATGCTGTATTGTTATAGCCCAACTTAGAGAATGTGGGTTTAATTGAAGGAATGCTGGCTCACAAAGTATTGTTCAAACACACACATTTAATGACTAAGTCAGGTCCCCTCTTCTCTGGTTGACTTACAACTAATTACTTTAGGCTCGGGGAGATGGAATAAATAAGATAACCTTTGAGAAATCTGTTTAGGTAATGCACAAAACCTGCCCCTACAGTTTTTCTAGATTGTGATCACGTTGTTCAATAAGCACAATGTTTCACATATTCAAGTGAATTTGGCACATGTCGCCAGTTACTGGACAATTTAAAAAAATGCAAAAGAACATGGCAATTATTTGGGAGGATAGAGTTGAACTGCATAGTTAGCAACTTAGTCTTGAATTCATTCTCAAATCCTTAGTTCCATTAGATGTGTAGTAGGCAATAATGTCCACTAATAATGTTGTTGGTTTTTTTTTTGCTTTATCTAATGTCTTTTCTGATTAATTTGAATGAATGGATGGATGGATGGATGGATGGATGAATGGATGAATGAATGAATGAATGAAGATATTGTCCACCCATCTTTCAACAGGATGACCCTAGGTGGCTAACAATATTAAAAAGATATAACTATACAGTACAAATAAAATACTGTAAAAAATACAAATACTGAACCCTAACTAAAAGATGGTGAAGGAGGGAATAAGATGAGCAGGAAGGGAGGTGGGATATGTTATCAATTTATCAGGCACCCTAAATATAAACCCCTCTCCCATTAGAGCTCCCAGCCAACTGGCAGAGCCAGGCCATTACGTTATTGTGGAAGGTCAGGAAGGTTGGAGCTGACCTCAGTCCATGGGGCAAGAAGTTCCTAAGGGCAACGCAATGGCAGAGAAGGCTCTTCTCCTGGACCCCAGGATACCCTAGCCAATGGGGCCTGCAGCATGCCTGGGTGGGGTGGACCAATCCAAGTGGGATGAGATGGTCCCTCAAATAACCTGGACCCATACCATGAATGGCTTTAAAGGTGATGACCAACATCTTGAATTGCACCCGGAAAAACCAGCAGCCAGTCCAGCTCATGGAGCAGTGGGGCACCCTTGGGTTCCCAAAAGCTGCCTGCGCTGCTGTACTCTGCAACAGCTGTAGCTTCTGAATACTCTTCAAAAGTAGCCCCATGTAGAGCAATGGCACAAAGGACATTAGAATTGGTTGTACATCATACCACTGATTTTTAAATGTAAACTTCTAGAACTAATGCCAACGTATTTGGAAAAAAATCACCCTATGATGCATCTTCTTCTTGTTGTGCCATCTGTCATCAGACGTTGGCGATCATGTTGGCGATCCTATTCTGGATATGATGCATACAGCAGAATAATACTTGATCACAGGTATCTTTAATCAAGAATAACAATAAGTCTAACACTGCTTTGGGTGTGCATACCTTTAGTTGGACTTTACTTCTGGTGACTCTCTGGAGTAGGGTTCATATTTATGACTGTCGCGGTGTCCTGGGGTCATGTGATCCCCTTTTGCGACCTGACAAGGAAAGTCAATGAAGAAGCCAGATTCACTTAACAACCCTGTGACTAACTTAACAACTTCAACGATTCACTTAACAAATGTGGCAATAAAGGTCATAAAATGGAGCAAAACTCACTTAACAAATACCTTGCTTAGCAACATAAAATAATGGGCTTAATTGTGGTCGTACATTGAGGACTATCTGTACACTATTGCTTTCATGTTTTTGGAGAGCTTTGGAGGAGTGTACTTCGAGCCTTTTTCTTTTGCTATTCTCCTCTTTGTCACTGCAAACCAAATATTATGCTTATGCACAGTCTCTGTCACGCTTTCTTTTTACTTTAAAAAATTAATCCAAAACTATAGTGTGGTTCAGTCACAGCTTTTTACCATATCAAAACATATGTAAACATTCTGTCAGCTATACAGCTAAATCTGTAAAATATATTACTTTTCTTGGCAGTTCCTATTCATTGATACTGCAAATATCTTTAATTTTCATCTGGCATCTTTTTTTTGGTATGCTGATGTTGTCATAGTAAATCTTAGAATATTGCCATGCTCATTTGAATTAAAGGTATTTTAGTGACATAAATGATGATGGGTGTTTTTTTTAAGGTTTTATAAACAGGTAGTTTTACTTCAACACAGACATCTCATTGAGTGAGATTTTGTGTGCAGATTTTAGAAAAGTAGGACTTTGGAAGAAGGGAGACTATTTGGTCTTTCAATAATTGAGAGGCAGTTATCAGGCAATTTCTACTCTTTTCCTACCATGTCCAAAAGTTTCTTTTTTCTTTTTTATTCAATCCTGGATTTTGCTATTAGCGTATACATTGAGCTTTGAAAATGTCTATTCTCCTGTATATAAATATATAACACAATTTTTGCCTCCATTATTCGCATTAGAATAAATTGGATCATGTTGTGGCCATACTTAGGGTAGACTCACTAAGTTCCTCATTAAGAGTTTTCTGGAAGTTGATGAGGACAGTAAGGGAATTTTCAGTACAATATTTATGGAATATTGTACTGAAACAGCATTCCATGAGCCTTTAGCGTAGTCATGCTGGCTACATGACCATGGAAAATATCTTTGGACAATGCTTGCTCCCTCATGCAAGAAATGGAAATGAACAGCGGGCCTAGATTCAGACACGGCTAGACAGGGATACCTTTACCTTTTATTTGTTCAATGCTTTTATTAAATTGCAATTTTCATAAATTGATCTGGAGGTTATGATATGACCAGACCAAAACCACAAGGAATTCAGTCATGGATAGTCCAGTACTGAATGAAGAGTACTTCATTTTACAAGAGACCTACAATGGGATCACGAAATGTGAAAAACAAAAATCAAAGGAAACTTGAAATTGTGAAAGTGAAAATACATATTAAATTGAACGCTTAAGGTGTAAGTGAAATGAAGTGGATCAGAACTGGCCACTTTGAAACATACAATTATAAAGTGTGCGATCCTGTGACAGAAGGGAAGGGCGATATTATTCTTTTTGCTGTCATGTTCCAAAAGCGTGGGGAGCGTGGGGAGGTCACCCACATGTGTGCCCACACCCATAATTCAATGCATCATGCCCCTGCACATGTGTGCGTGTCCCCCCCTACTTTTAGCACGTGATGGCCTGGTGGGCCTGATAGGCCTGTCTTTCACCCTCCCCAGGCTCCAGAGGCTTTCTAGGAGCCTGGGGAGGGCAAAAATGGCCTTCCCCACCCCCCTGGAGGCTCTCCAGAGGCTGGAAACAGCCCATTTCCCAACTTCCGGTGGGACTGAAAGGCCCAAAAATCAGCTGGCTGGCACACAGATATGTGCTGGAGCTGAGCTACGGCAACGCTCGTGTGCCCACTGATATGGCTCTGTGTGACATAGGTTCGCCATCATGGTGCTAAGCTATAACCCAATACTGTTAGGAGCTATGTATGTTCTATAGAGGTGGCAGTGTCTGCTGCAGAAGAATTCTATGGCAAACTACAAGAGGTATTAAATTAAAAATCTAGAGAATGTATACTATTACTAATGGATGGTTGGAATGGAAATGGAGAAATGGACGAATTAGGAAATGTAATAAAACTTGGACTAGATAAATGTGGTAATGCAGGAGATAAATTAACAGAGTTTAGTTCATGGTCAAATCTGCTTCAAGCAACATAAACACAAACTCTACACTAAACAAAGAATAATGGAACCAGTCTGATTATGGAAAAAACAAAATAAAATGATCTATTTGATATACAAGCTATATTTTACACAGACTATAAGACAAATAGTAAACAATAGATTAGGTACACCAAATAGAATCTGGGAGAGTACGAGGAAATGAAAAGACATTGTGAAAATTAAAGTAGAAAAAGGTTCTCAAAAAAGAAAAAAAATTCAAGGGAGTTTTAGAACAAACCATTGTGATAATCAAATAAAGGGCAGAGGTGAAAACCTTAGATAATCATTGAGACATGATGACTGAACTCAAATTTTCAATGTCAGAGAAGAAAGGAGAAGGAAAGGTATAATCAAAAGTGTCCAGAATTAGAGTAAAATACCAAAAAAAGGAAAATCAAGAGGAAAATTAAAAACTTATAGGAAAATAAATGATTAAAGTATAGTTGCTTAAGGATTATCATGGAAGATAAATATAGGCAAAAGAAGTTTAAGGAATATGTAAAGATCATATTGAAACCCTTTGCAAACAGATGACAGAAACACTTGTAGAGAGTGAACATCTTCGGGAACCAACACTACTAGGAACTGAGCCTAATTGGCAATAGATTTGTGACCAGCCCAGAATTTAGTTTAAGAAGGGCAGCCATATAAATTTATAATAAACAAACAAACAAACATCAATGGTCAAATAATAAAGTACTGGGTACAGATGAAATACCTATTAAATTGATTTGAAGTTGCAGGAGAAAATAATATTAATAATAAATAAATAATAAATAAATAAATAAATTTTTATTTTATTTTATTTCCAATTTATATACCGCCCTTCTCCCTGAGGACTCAGGGCGGTGTACAGCCAGAATTAAAAACATGAAATACAAATATTAAAAGCAATTAAAATATATATAAATTTGGCCCCACAATTTAAAACTAACAAACCAATTAAAACATTTAAAATTTCTTCTTAAGCCAGCCCGGCTTGTTGGAAAAAATGTGTTTTAAGGGCACGGCGGAAGGAACTGAGGTCATGAATTCTCCTTATCTCTGGGGGCAGCTGGTTCCAGAGGATAGGTGCCCCCACAGAGAAGGCTCTCCCCCTGGAGGTCACCAGCCTACATTGTTTGGCTGATGGCACCCTGAGGAGGCCCTCTCTGTGGGAGCGCATGGGTCAATGGGAGGTCATCGGTAGCAGCAGGCGGTCTCAGAGATAGCTAGGCCCTATGCCATGGAGCGGTTTAAACGTGATCCCCAACACCTTGAAGCGCACCCGGAAGACCACTGGAAGCCAGTGCAGTTCGTGCAGGCGCAGTGTTATGTGGAAGCGCCATGCTGCTCCCGTCACTACCCGCGCGGCTGCGTTCTGGACCAGTTGGAGCCTCTGGGTGCTCTTCAAGGGGAGCCCCATGTAGAGAGCGTTACAGTAGTCTAGGCGAGAGGTGACGAGGGTGTGAGTGACTGTGCACAGGGAATCCCGATCAAGAAAGGGCCACAACCTGACAAAAGGTCCCCCTGGTGATAGCCATCAGATGTTCCTCCAAAGACAGCTGCACATCCAGGAGGACTCCCAGATTGCAAGCCCTTTCCGCAGGGGCCAAAGACTCGACCCCGATAGTCAGTGATGGAGTCAACTGACTATATCGGGATGCCGGGAGCCACAGCCACTCAGTCTTGGAAGGGTTGAGCCTGAGCTTGTTCCTCCCCATCCAGACGGCTTCCAGGCACTGGGACATCACTTCAAGGGCATCGTTGGGGTGGCCTGGGGTGGAGATGTACAGCTGGGTGTCATCAGCATACTGGTGGTATCTCACCCCAAAGCTACGGATGATCAATACTTGTTTTTAAAACAACCCTGTAATCCCTTGTATTGAAGTGGAGCTGGGAAGACTAAATGCAGCTCAAGTATTTACTGCCCAGATGCCCTTCCTGATGCCTATGTGGAGTTTGCAATAGATAATTATTCATTGTACCCAAAGAGAGAAATATCTGCCACTACCTAGGATCGAACTTACCTCCTGATTGTGAGGTATATATATATATATATATGGGGTATACACTCATACTGAAAAAAGGAAATGCATATTACTGAACCACTGCACTCACAAGAGGGAAAGATTTGCTTAAAAATCTTTGAAACAATCAGGAAGGATTCAGAAAAGGCAAAGGGGCTAAGGATCAGATAGATGGAAAATTGAGAGAACAGTATAGTTTTCACTCTGCCAAATTGACTACAAGAAGGCTTCCAATTGTGGAGATCATGCATGAATGTGGAATATATTAAGGCTAATGAGTATAATTATTAAGCTAGTTAAATATGGGATGGATAGCATGACAATTAACTCAGTACAACTCTGGCTCAAAGATCTGGCTTAAAAAAAATCAGTGGTTCCTTATCAGTTGGAACATAGCCCCCAATGGACTGCCATAATGTTCACTTCTAAACCCTATCCAATTCATGAATGTCTCAGAAGTGGGAAAAGAATAAAACACCTATCAAACATGCAGACTATGCAAAGTTGATAGCAGTGGAAAAATCCTCTGCTGGTCGCCACTGCTTTGCTGCCCGCTCATGCGCAGTGCATGCTGGATGCACGCTGCACACACATGTGCAGTGTGCACCAGATGCATGCTTTTGGATTTCCTGCTTTTTTTTTTTTTTACTTTTTAAAGCATTTTTAACTACCAGTTCCAGAGAGCCAGTAGTAAAAAAAAATGCTTAAAAAGTAAAAAAAAAAATGTTCTCAAGATCAGCTAAATGATGCGCGATCATCAGAACTTTTTTTTTCTTTTTAAAGCATTTTTTTTTACGATAGTATTTAACCTCTGGTTGATAGGCTAGCTAACTCAAAATTATATAGACAAGCACACTGGAAAGAATTGAAAGAAGAGCCTTGGATAGTACAGTGGTCTAAAGCCCTGTTATTAACAACAGCTGCCTGCAATTATTGCAGGTTCGAATCTCACCAGGCTCAAGGTTGACTCAGCCTTCCATCCTTTCTAAGGTAGGTAAATTGAGGACCCAGTTTGTGGGGGCAATAAGCTGACTTTGTATAAATATACAAAAGTATGAAGGCTATTGCTTGGCGCATTGTAAGCCGCCCTGAGTCTCCAGAGAAGGGCGGCATATAAATCAAATTTTAAAAAAAAATTAAAGAATGAAATTTAGCAGGGACACTTGCAAAGTTCTTCACGTTCTAAAGAGAAGTGTTTAGAACCCTGATGGACAGAATGGAATATAGGTTACATAGCTGTTAACAGTTGCCATGAAAAAAAATATTGGAATAAGAATTGATTGTAAACTGGATACCACTGAGCAATGCAGGGTGGATGTGAAAAAGGCAAAACATGATTCTAGGCTGCATCAACAGAAGTTTAATTTCCAAACCACCTCACCCATTAATATTCTCTTCGGCTTTTAAATATATTAGTGTCAGCCTGGTGACACAGTCCTGGCACACCCAGATGAAGTAAATCTATTTTAAGGTTATATTAACACAATCTTACAAATCTCCCCTGTTGCCTTTACAGTTCAGGTAACTAGGAAGATTCACTTCTGAGATATTTGCCACACCCACGTTCCTTCTGTGGGCTAATCTACCTCTTATCCGACTACTGCCGTGGCTGCAGCTCTTCCCTCTGTATCTCAAGATCATTTCCACATGACTTTACAACTAGAGTGGGTCTGATAAAAGGTCTATGTTGGCAGGAAATTGACCTTCTCCAGTGACTACGCCACATTATAGAACTTACTACCCCATAGGTACGCCTGTCTCCTTCATTTATGGCATTTCAGGAGATGTCCTTTATTAATTATATTGTGGGCTTTTAATTGAATTAGTTGTTGGATGCTTCTTTTAGATTACTTGAAGTTGAAGATCTTGATCTTCTGGAACATTTTTAAAATCTGACTCTGTCCCCAGACTATAATTGGACTATAATAATATTGCAATAAATAATTAATAAAAATAAGGGGAAGCCACTGTTTTTTGTTACACTGTATTAAGCAGATGCACCTTCTGCATTTCTGGACTCTACAGTTTAAGAGAAATTGGAACATGTTCAGAAAAGGGAATGATCAGGAGACTGTAGACTAAGTCTCACAAGAATACAGTACAGGTAGTCCTCGACGTATGACCACAATTGAAACCAAAATTTCCATTGCTAAGCGAAACAGTTGTTAAGTTTTGCCTCTTTTACAATCTTTATTCCCACTGTTGTTAAGTGAATCACTGCAGTTGCTAAGTTAGTCACATGGTTAATAAGTGAATCGGACTTCCTCTTTGACTTCACTTGTCAGAAGGTCGCCAAAAGTGATCACATGACCCCGGGATATTGAAACCATCATAAATATAAACCAATTGCCAATCATCAAAGTTTTGATTACATGACTGTGGGAATGCTGCAATGGTCATGTGAAAAACAATTGTAAGTCACTTTTCTCAGTGCTGTTGTAACTTCAAACGGTCACTAAACAAACTGTTGTAACTCGAGGACTACCTATAAAGGAACTTGGAAAGCTTAGCCTTAAGAATAAAAGATGAGAATGGCTGTATGGATAAGTCACTAAGTAAGGGTTTATATGTATGTATATTCATGATATGAAACTGCTCTTTGCATCTGAAAGGGAGTTATACAGTATCCAAAATCTGTTTTATCTTAATAATATTTTTTGTTTTAATTTGTGTAATTTTAATCGGTTTTTGTATTTATAATGCGTGTCTATTATCTTGATGCAGAGTTGCCTTAAACTCTTGAGATGGGCAGCAAATAAATTTGATAAATAAATAAATAAATAATAAGTGTAGGGCATGGAATATGGTTATTTGACTTACAGGAAAACAAATTGCATTTGAAAGGTAAAGGAGAAAATAAACCTTCCTAAGTGTAAGAACAGAGAGATGTTTGATTTGATGTTTGTTGGAAGTAGAAGCCAAATAGCCATCTATCTTGGATATTTATTTGGAATTGTGATTGAGCAGAGGGTTAGATTTGGTGGCTGAAATAATCCCTTTCCATTATATTCTTCTATCATTTTAGGATTCTTTGCTATTCCAGACATGATTCTAAACTCCTTATGTTACTGGCAATTGGGCTATCCTCTCTCTCAAAATTATGGATTCAGAAAAAAAAGGATTTTTTTTGATAATTGCTAGTTTGTACCCATGCCACTGAAGCTGCAAATATTTATATCTGTACAGCGGTGAAATCTGAACCAATTTGCTACCGGTTCACTGGCCGTGCATGCGCACCACATGCCAAGCGCGCGCTATGCACACGCATGCACAGTTCACACCAAATGTGTGCTGCAAAAGGAGGCTTGGGAAGGTAAGTGGAACAGTGGGGGGGGATCAGCTGTGGTGCGCGATCTTGGGAACCTTTTAAAAAACGTTTTTAAAGCATTTTTTTTACTACCGTTTGGGCAAATAGGTAGTAAAAAATGCTTTAAAAAACTTTTTTAAAAAAGGTTCCAATGATCACAGCTGTGTCGCCTGATTGTCAGAACCTTTTTTAAAAACTTTTTTAAAGCATTTTTTTACTACCTATTCACCCGAACCAGTAGTAAAAAAATGCTTTACAAAGTTAAAAAAAGAGGTTCTGACGATAGCGCGGCACAGCTATGATTTTGGGAACCTTTTTTTTTTTTTTTTGCTTTTTAAAGCATTTTTTTACTACCTATTCGCCCAAACCGGTAGTAAAAAAAAATGCTTAAAAAGTTAAAAAAAAAAGTTCAACAATCAGCTGAGCGACGTGCGATCATCAGAACTTTTTAAAAACTTTTTAAGCATTTTTTTTTTACTATCGGTTCGGAGAATCAGTAGCATTTTTTGCTACCGGTTCAGGAGGACCGGCCCACACTGGTAGCATTTCACCCTTATATCTGTATCATCTATATCTATATAAATCTAATCTATCTTTGATGTTGATGTTGAATGTTTAGAGATCTGATACATCAATTTATTTAAAAATAAAAAAAAATAAACAGAAGGCCTAATAACTTATTATTCATGTTTTGAAGAGAGAACTGGGAAATGAAGCTTTATTTAGGCTTCTCTTTGAGGCAGCGATGGGATGCATTGTGCTCAAATTCATATTTCCTAGAGATTAATTATGCCAAATCTTTCTTTTAGCATTCTACATCACAGGACATCAGAGTCCCCAGATTTCTCCTGAAGTTAAATCCATGCAATCCTTTATTTTAGAACAAGATCTAAATAATTTTAGAATAAAATATATTGGTAGGGGGGAAATCAAAGTTATTATTGGGGGATATTATTACTGAAGTTACTACTGGAGGAGATGAATTAAAAATACTCTGGTGCCATATAACAACCTACTAGATCCCAAAACAACTTGCAATCTTTTTGTAATTTTAGTAATTAACAGCTAAGAATCATCATTAGGTTAATACTATTCAAATTGTTGCTTCTAGATTTAATTTAATTAATTTAATTTAATTAATTCAATTTATATGCTGCCCTCTCCAAAGACTCAGGGCGGTTCACAATACATTTTTAAAAATCATTATAAAAAACATTTAAAAATTAAAAACATTAAAAACTCATTCACACCATTCATGGCTGGATCTCGCCAGATCACAAGAGTGAGATCAACGGCCTCAGGCCTTCCAGAAAAGCCAGGTCTTTACCGCTTTTCAGAAGGCCAATAGGGTGGGGATGGTCCGGACCTCAGGAGGTAACTGGTTCCAGAGAGCTGGGGCAGCCACAGAGAAGGCCCTCCCCCATGGGCCCACCAGCCGGCATTGTTTAGCTGATGGGACCTGGAGGAGACAAACTCTGTGGGATCTTACCGGTTACTGGGAGCTATGCGGCAGAAGGCGGTCTCGAAGATAACCTGGCCCTGAGCCATGTAGGGCTTTAAAGGTAATAACCAACAACTTGAATTGTGACCAGAGACCAATAGATATCCCTACTACATGGGTATTTTTAGTTTAACTGCTGAGGCACCTAATGTATTTAATTATTTTAAAAGATTGATATGACCGTCCATCTTGAAACAATTCTGGGCAATTCACAAAAGCAATGAAACTACAAAAACCTTTATAAGTCTATAAAAAAATAAAAAATCCAATGCCTCAAAAGCCCAGAATGCATAATGAACCACCCACAGATTACATCTCTAACTGACTCTACCTTATGGAAAACCTTCCTCCAGCAATCCAGCCTCGACCTTCTGGAACATTCTTAAAATCTGGCTCTTTACCCAGGCATTGTTCTTCTGGTTTAGTCAGGAGGGAGGTTTTGATAACCTCGAGCCCAATGTAGGACATGGGAGGAGGTAGAAAATTAGGGGCTTATTTCTAAGTAGAAAAGTCGGGCTGTATTGCAATCGATTTAACAACCACAAAGCAGACCCAGAACTACGTATCATTCTAGCCTTTTATAACTGTCCCATTAGGATGTTCATAATTGAATTTACTAATCTGATCTGCATTTGCAGAGCCGAAAGGAAGATTATAAAATATCCTGATCTTGAAACGATTACAGGACTATTGAAGGTGGGGGGGGGGAGGATGAATTTTCAGCAGTAGAAGAAGGGGAAAAAGTAACCAGGGCAGAAATATTTTGGGATGGTTCTCTTATTATAGCAGCATAAAAGTGACGAGAGCACTGTCCATAACACTGCCAGGAAAAAACCAGACAACTGGAAAATGTGGATGATATAACCCAGGGGTGTCAAAGTTAAGGTGCTTAAATCTGGCCTCTGTGGCTGGCCTGGAAATAGCAAAGGACAGCCGCAGTGCCTCTGGCAGCCAAAACGGGGCATGCAGCGTGCATGTGGCCCCCATATGGCCCATTTTTGACCTGGACAGCCTCCTGAAGCACTTTTCTGGCCAAAACAGGGGCCCGTGCCCCATTTTGGCCAGCAAAGTGCTGCAGGAGGCTGTCCAGGCTGAAAATGGGCTACAAAAATGCCTCCCGCCCCCTGCCGGCCCATGGAGGAGAACTACAATGCTGATCTGACCCTCGAAGAAATCCAGTTTTACACCCCTGATATAACCCAACAACAGTCTTTTATTCTCTCTCTCTTTCTCCAGTACTTCTCTGGACTTTAAAAAAAATTCAGTTGTGAAAATGTACACCATCAAAACTATGAGTAAACCTACATGGTGTATCAATTAAGGACTCCAATGAGTGAAACTAAGATAAATCTATGTCAATACCTAAACAAATATATCAGAATTGTTCAATGGACAATCATATTTTGCTCCTTCCTCATATGTTCTATTAACAGCAATAGAGAAGGAAAACATATTCCTGAAAACATGTGATGAACCTGGTTTCTGTTAAGGTGTTTATTATGTACTTTCCATCTGAGCTCCTCTTTTTTATACACAAAGGTGGCTTACAAGCACCCAGAAATTGCATGTGAACTTCTCAGTTGTCTTTATGCATAGAGGCACACATATCACCACAAAGCTCCTAGGCAATTCATCAGAAGAAGTTTTGTTTTATTTATGTGTTTCTTATGGTTACCAGAAAACGGAGTGCAACAATCCAGGGAACGCTAAATGGTAGCAAAGATACATGATTTTCTGACACTTATTGGTTATCTGGAGTTTTGCAGCTCAGCTGAGTATCAAGAGAAAGAGAAAAAGGGACAGGTATTTTCCAGACAGACAGTCAGACAGTCAGGCAGACAGACAGACAGACAGATAGACAAACAGACAGACAGACAGACAATGGAAGAACAAGAGCAATTCTCAGCCTTTTGAGATCAAGAAACAGACACCACCAGGACTACTGGAACTCTATAGCTATAGGGTATAATAACAGAAACCCTAAAGCCTGACAGACTTTCTCTCTCCTCTCTTTTGTACAAAAAGAAATCAAGTTGGAATTATACTGATTTTGTTGCTCACCCCGTTTTCCTTCCCAGGGCTAAGTAGATGTTTATCTAACTGTTCTTGCATTCCATTTTCAAGGTTAGCTCCATAGTCCTCTACAATTTTCTGTAAAAGGTCTTGCAAATTATATCCCTTTCTGGCAGGATGAATTGCCTTCATGGTCTCAAGGTTAAAGGGGTTTTGCTTTGTTTTTCTACATGCCAGAACCAGGCTTGGTATCATGTGGACTCTGAGAAGGTCCATGTCTAATGAAAGCACCTGTAGTTAGGCATGTTTTCCTTAGAGCTGAAAATATACAAAAAGGAAAATATGTCAAGCAATGCTGAAAGAGGTGCTGGAGTTGCTTTGTATGGTAAGGGCTGGAGATACTATTTATATCAAGAAAAATATGGAGGAGGAATATGCACACTTGAAGAATTGTCAGGAGCAAGCAAGTTCAAGAGAGAGATCTCCTAAACCCCTGGATGATGGAGAAGACCAGTGGTGGGATTCAAATAATTTAACAACCGGTTCTCTGTCCTAATGATTTCTTTCAACAACCAGTTCACCAAACCGCTCAGAAAGTTAACAACCGGTTCTCCCGAAGTGGTGCGAACTGGCTGAATCCCACCACTGGAGAAGACTGCAACTTTTGGAGAACATCATCAAAGTTAGTTTGACAAAGTTACTAAAATCTTGCAATCCCATGAAATATTTGCATTTCCACCTTCCTGCCAATGTTATAAAATCAAGGAGAGAAAAAAATAGAATAGATAAGTAATTTTTTAAAAAGCTCCACTTGGAATTTTCTGTATAGAAATCTATTTGTTAAGGCAACATTACTTTATCTATTAGAAACACACACATAGTATACACTGGAATTGTTCCTCCTGGAGATAATGAAAAAGACTTATGATAAGAAGACAAGACACATCATTCTACATATAACAACTGCAGCAAGATTGGCTTTTGCACATTGTTGGAAAAACGCAAAGATGCCCTCCGATGACTTAATAATTAAAAAAAAGTTTTTGACTGCGCTGAAATGGATAAACTGACATTGGAATTGAAAGGAATGATAGACTTGGAGTATTGTAGTATCGTGGGAGAAATGGTACAAATGGATTGAAAACAGAAAAATAAAACAGACTCAGACATTGTAGAATTAGATGAAGTAAAATGTATAGAGTATAAGAATTTTGTAGTGATATGTTGTGTAAATGGTCACAATCTTGCAAATATATATATATATATATTGTAATTTTGCATTTATGTTTTTTTATGTTTGAAAATCAATAAAATATTTTTTTAAAAAAAGAAGAAACACACACACACACACACCAGTGGTGGTATTCAGCCTGTTCTGACTGATTTGGGCAAACAAGTAGTGGCGACCTGTAGTGTGGGCGCCTATCCTCCCACCCATCCTGGAGCTATGCCATCCTATTTAGCCACATATTCTAAAGTGCACACATGCGTGCAAGCCGTGTGTGCTCACATTTTCGGTGCATGGCGAACTGGTGGTAAAATTATGTGAACCCCACCTCTGACACACACCAATGCACATTATCTACCTAAAAGTACCAAATTTACAGTATAAATATGTAACTTAGAGAAGAACAATGTCTGTCTGGAAAGTACCTGCCCCCTTTTCCTCTTTCTCCTGATACTCAGCTGATACAAGGAAAGCGATGAGCTGCAAAACTCCAGTTAACCAATAGGTGGCTGAAAATCATGACTCTTTGCTACCATCTAGTGTTACCTAGATTCTTGCACCCCATTTTATGGTAATCATAAGAAACACAGGAAAGGATTAAATAAAACAAAACTCTCCACTGGCATCCTTTTATGCAAATCTTGCTGCTGCTCCTCCCACTTCCAACATTAATAAGGCAAGTAAAAGAAATGCAAATATAGCATGGATCATGTGGATTTGTGTGAAACTGTTGGGATGGTATCTAGTATGTCCCCTGATTCATTTGGGAGCGGGGCGAGGGGGGGAAACAATTTTTAAAAAGGATGATACCCAGTTTGACGAAAAGACAGCAAAATGTATAGCTCCCTTATCACTCTTTGTGAGCCAGAAAACGAAATTCTTTCCCACAAGCTAAGGTATCATCTAAAGAACAGTGCATCTTAAAAACTGCGAAGCTCAGGTTCCATCTGCCTCCTTTATTTAGTTTTGAGTCTGATGGTTTCCAAAATCCTGCTGTGTTGAGAATGGGGTGTTTTCCCATTTGAAGCACACAAAATAAACTGTGATTCTTTTTTCAAAGCTCCTTAATCTCTGGCACATGGCACATTTTAAATTCTTCCTCCAGGAAGGCCATCCTCTTTGAGATGAAGAAAAAAAAAACGGTAAAGCATCTCTGAACAGAAGGACCAGATGGCTCTTCCTGGTAACAGATCCCTCTTTATTTTTAACAGAATCAATAGTTATTTGCAAGGAACTGAGCCCGTAATATGAGAGCGAAAACATCAAAACTCCTGACTTTGAGCAGCTGCAAAAGCCAGAGTCTGGTGCTATTTCCCTCCTCTAACTGAAGTACCAGCAACTTTTGTGAGGTCAATGAAAGTGACCCTTTTCCCTGTTGGCAAACCACACTCCAATTTAAATTCATCAATACGATACTCTCCTTTTGCCTCACCTCCACAAATCTTCTCCAGTAACCGATGGAAGCTAATCACACAAGAACCAGTTCATGCAGCCATTAAATAATAATAATAATAATAATAATAATAATAATAATAATAATAATAATAAGTGAATTTTATAATTGGTCTACAGTCAAATACATTCCTTTGTTCGGATCAAAAGTGAATAAAGCATCTTCTCTGAGTATCTCCAGCAGTCACTTGCTAGTGGAGTTTTGAAGGGGCTACACATAAAATGGATGAATTTAAGATCCCCCCCTTTTTTTTATGCTGTTCTTTTATAAGAAACATCACTGAATCCCATGCAAAAGGCTAATTAGTTACAAAGGAATGTTGCTGCCTAAAATGTAATTTACGATCTATTTGGCCTAGATCATCCACATGACAATAGCGTATTTAGCACCGATGGCCACACCTTACAAAGCTTCCAAACCCTTTTTTGGGAAAAGCTGCCACATTATTCATTCCTGCCTGTGTTACATCTTCCTTTAAGAGGGGTTTTCATGTGCATGACCCTAATTAAAATACTGCTCCTGCAAAAGAACTGCCAGAAGACATGCAGGATTCAATTATCGCATAGATGTAATACCCACTTTTATAACACAGAGGAAACAAAAAGAATGCAAGCTATCCTTGCTAATGGATGAGCATCTCTACTTCCCTCACCGCCCCCCCCTTCCAGCCGGCTTCAAGCCTTGAGGGTTAAAATTCTCTGGGATTCATTATGTTTGCTGGAATTGCTGATAGGGAGAATAATGATTTCTATCTAATGGGGGGGGGGAGACTATTGGGCAAGTCTTAGATGAAACAATGAAATCCAGTCCCGTAGAGAGTTGTTGGCTTTAGAGCCAGGAAAAATATATCAGCAATTTTTCGTTTAATTTTTGTTAGCTAGATCTTACAGCTTTTCTCCAGGATTTCAAAAAGATATTGATAGTGATCAATTCATCAACCTTTTGTCAAGAGAGGATGTGCAGATTTTTATTTGGCTCAAAATGAGATTCGAAGCAGTTTGAAACTTCTCTTCCTCTCTTTCCTGAAATCCTAGACAAGGGGTTTGCAACCTTAAACACTCAAAGAGCCATTTGGACCCATTTCCCACAGAGAAAAAAACACAAAACCTAGGTGGGCATTGCCAACTCCATGTCACTCACTCCCACCCAGTCACATGACCCCTCTAGCCACGCCTACCCAGCAGGTCATTAGGGCAGAGAACTGCTTGTTAAAAAATGAAAAAACACCACACCAGGAACCACAAAACCTTTCTCTCTCTCCCCCTCCCCTTTCTCTGTATCTTCCCCTCTCTCTCTCCCCCTCTCTCTGTATTTCTCCCCCTCTCCATCTCTTCCCCTCTCTCCCTCCCTCCCTCTCTATCTCTCCCTCCCCCTCTCTTTATCTTCCCCCTCTCTCTCCCTCTCTCTGTGTATCTCTCTCTATATCTCCCTGTTCCCTTCTCTTTCCTCTGTCTCTCTGTATCTCCATCTCTCTCCCTCTCTCTCTTTGTATCTGTCTTTCCCCCTCTCTATCTTCTCCCTTTCTATCTTCCCCCCTCTCTCCCCCTCTCTGTATGTCTCTCTCTCCCTCTCCCTTTCTCTCTCCCCCCTCCCCCCCTCTCCCATTCTCCATATCTTTCTCTCCCTGTATCTCTCTCCCTGTATCTCTTTCCCCCTCTCTCCCCCCTTTCTGTATCTCTCTGTGTGTGTCTCTCTGTCTCTCTCCCCCTCTCTACTCTCTCCTCCTCTAATATGATCTGAAGGCAACAGATTAGAAGTCATACAGTATACCATGAGATGAATGAATGAATGAATCAATCAATCAATCAATCAATCAATCAGTGATCCCATGACCAGCTTAATTATAGAGCCAACTTGGTGTTATGCAGTGTGGTATTTAGGCGGTTTGGGCCTGTTTGGGCAGACCGGTAGTTAAATAGCTGGGTGGCCTCGCCCCTCCCTGCCCCTTCCAAGAATCCCCATATGTCCTATTTTGGCTCCTAGGTAAGTGCAAGGAGGCCTCCTAGGCCCAAAATGGGGCACAGGGGGTCAAGTCCCCCCGTGGCCCTTTTTTCGCTCCCAGGAGGCTTCAGGGAGGCCTCCTAGGCCCAAAATTAGGCATATTATTATACTTCATTTGAATATATGTGTTCCATCTTTGGATGAGAGATAAGTAATCTATCCGTTCATTCAAATGCATTTTGCCTATCATACAAATAAGATACATAAACTCAAACCTGTTTTTTCAATAGCATCTGAGCTTCACCGAGCTGTAGCCCAATGACAGTATGTTTATGTTGCTCCTCAGACTAATAAAAGGAATTGGGTTGCAACTAGAGCCATCAAATATATTTCTATTCCTTCCTGAGAACTGAAAGCAAATTGGAATGAATCCAAATAAACATTAAGATCAATTGGGATTATGCTTTGGTTCCTCCTATGGTTAAAGTATAGTAATTTCAGGAATGGGGGGAGTAGCACTCTTCCCTAGGGGAAACATATCGGGGCCCAACTTGCCTAGCATTTACAGAGTAAAACTATCCAATGATTAAACTACCATTGAATCATTGGCACATTAATTCTTTTTTGTTCTGAAAATGGTTTAATATAATGGAATCCTCCAATTTGTATTGTTTCACCTGTTGTTAATGTTGTTATTTGAATGGTTTGCTTTTATTATGACTTCTTTTCATAGTTCATCACTCTGAAGTCTCCTTTGGAAGAAAGGATAGCATACAAATAATGGTAATCTAGTCTGTAATTCTTGAATAGTTGGACTAAGGTTGGACAAGAAGTGTTATACCTGTGAATGGTATGTCAGGCATACATAACTGCTAGGTTTCCATAGGAATGTGAGCAAAAATCCTAACGGGCACCTTTGCTCTTTCACCTCCAGGGGGCAGTCAGTTAGAATGCTAGTCCACCTCAGATAAAAAGAATAACTTGAATAACTCCTTTGTGGCATCCCCATCCACTCTTGAATCTAGCCCAGATGCTCTGCTGTCAAGAGCATCTGCTGAGTGCTACTTCACAAAAAGTATTTCCTTCATTGGGATACAAGCCATGTGCTTCAGGGTATACTGCGTCATGTAAGACAAGCCTCATCAATGTCAAAACACAAGAGGAACCTTTGGAGTTTCGCAAAGTTGTAGAATACACATCTTTTTTTTCTCCTCAGAAGAAAGGATATCTATACTATTTTTATGTCTACCTCTTTCTCCCTCATACACATGAGGTGCACAATCATAATATTTAAGGGAAAAAAAACAATTAGCAGCCAAGGTTAGTAATCATCACTGTTAGTAAGAGTGAGGTGAGTAGCTTCACCTGATAATTTGGCTTCAGGAGGTTCAGCTAATATCCTCCATCTCATGGAACATCAAGATGGGATAGTTCACCTCACCTGGTGGCTTCACTTCAAAGACTGTGGTTTCTGGAGATGTGCCAGATATGCTCAGAAACTTCTTCACTTGGCTGAAGTGAAGCAGCACAGCAGCTCTTGCTCTTTAGAAGAAACAACAAATCCTTGCTTTTGTTTTGTTTTGGAAGCTTTCCTTGGGTGCTTCCTTTGGAGTTTCATCAAAGCAATATGCTTTTTGAAGCTCTTTACATGCTCCTCTTGAAGTGGGCTCAGTAACGAATAAGAGGTCCATTCAGAACTGAGGCGGAATTCTGTATTAAGTGAAGTTTGGGAACTGCTTCCAAAGATAGGCTCCTCAATAGGGCTTTTACAGAAATCTAGTGTGGAAGTTGTGATGATCTGTTATTACAGTACAGCCAGATTCACTGCAGACTTCCCAATATAAAGGAAATGAGGCAGAACAAAATAGTAGAAGGTGCTCCAAGCCACTGAGGATACTTGAGCTCCACTTCCAAGTCTTGCACATTTAAATTGAAATTGAAATGTCTTCCAGCAAGATGTTCCATGCCTCATATCCTAAATACTTTCCAGCAAAAACCCTGAGAAAACACAGAAGCCTTGGAGGGAGCCAACAAATTTTTCTTGGTAGGGAATTCTTCAGAGTTAGGCCTGGATGAATCAAGATCTCTGTCTCCCTCCCTTAATTGTCCTGAGTCAAGAAACAGGGCCTCCGAAGTATATATTAAAGAATGGGCAGATTCTTAGAGATGAAAATAATCTTTAAAATAATTTGAGAAATATTCGAGAAATATTATGTCTCATGGCTTGATTCCTGTTTCTGAATGAAATAAGAATGCATCCTTTTGAAAAAAAATGTGTCAACAGAAGTTGATCTTTACATTTGACTTAAATATTCAGCATCAGCTGTTCTGCATTCAATTCATAGGTATCCATAGGTATCCACTAATAAAATCCATAGTATTATTAGACTTTTGAAATGTGCATTTTGCATACATTTCTTCAACGTTACAATTGCATACCTTGCTTGGCTTGGCTTGGCTTGGCTTCCTTGCCTCTCCTAATGACAGATGGGAAATCATCCAAACTGTGGTCTCCAAAAAAGCAACATTTCTCCTTTTGCATGATTTTTATTCCTTTGTTGCTATTGCTTCACTGCCGGTTTAATTCTGTTACGTGACAGCTGCAGTTGTCTTACCTTATTTCTTGGCTAAAATGTTAGCACTGCATGAGGTCTGGTATAGAACTCTAGTAGTGGTAAGTGGTTGCAAACTATACGATGTACACATCCAGCATCAGGAAATCACATTTTCTCAGCACACTGTCTGATGCTTCTGAAATAAGGACTGTGAGAGCTAAGCTCTTCCCAGAGCTATATCCTTTTGATAAAAGGCAAGAGACAGGTGAGATTGTTCACTAAGGTAAAATCAACAGGTGTGGAGTCACAAACACCACTCTCCCACCCCCCCCCCCCCAATGTTAATATTCCAGAATGGCGTCTCTATTGCAAAATGTCTACTGCTAAGTATCTCACAGAGCAGATTAGATTTTAAAGCTAAGAGAGATACACTGAAGGTTGCCTTTGTGTAAGAAACTTCTGTTTTTCTACCTTATTTTCAGGGAGATTTAGAATTTCTTTTCACTTTATTTGCATCAGCTGAAATGGCAGAGCTGGCCGGCCTGCTTCCTGCCTGCCTTCTTTAAAGTTTTACACACTACTCATCATCATTCGTGGTGTTCTTAGATTTCTGTGTTGACTAATTACAGAACAGAACAGAACACTTTATTGGCCGAGTGTGATTGGACATACAAGGAATTTGTCTCAGGTGCATAAGATCTCACTGTACACACAAATAACAAAGTATTGCAATCATAATAATGATACCAATAAGAGAAGGTAATTAAAAAAAAATAGATGAGAAGGCTAATAGTATTTGGCCTTGGTAGTCTCAGTGGTTACCAGTACAATGGGTGCTATATCAACAATATTTGATCAGTACTTAGAAAATCTGAACATTGACTAAATTTCCATCTGCCAATTGCAAAAGGATGCACTGCTTGAATTCACAGATATAGTATGCCAATGTACTGGTCATCCTTGACTTAACACAATGGAGCCCAAAACTTCTGTTGCTAAGTGAGACAACGGCTAAGTGAGTTTTACAATCTTTCTTGACACAGTTATTGGCGAACCACAGCAGTTGTTAAGTTAGTAATACAGTTGTTAAGTGAATCTGGTTTCCCCATTGACTCTGCTTGTCAGAAGGTCATAAAAAGATGATCATATGACCCTGGGACACTGCAACCATCATAAATATAAACCAGTTGCCAAGCATTTAAATTTTGATTAGATGGCCATGAGGATGCTGCAACAGTCATGTAAAAATTGATTATAAGTCACTTTTTTCAGTGCTGTTGTAACTGTCGAGACTAGCTTCGGCTCGACACAACGGGGTGTAGGGAAGCTGCATACCCAAGGGTCCAGATGGCACACAATGAATCTCTGGGGGGTTGTTGGCTGATGGGTGGTGGGTGCACACAACGTGAGGGTGCTGGTGATGGGTTAGGGAGTCAGGCATGTGATGGAGTAAGCCATTGCCTTAAATGGACTTTGCTACTGCACCAAGGAAGTGGAGAATGATGTCACATCAGGCGCCCAAGCAACTGAGAAGCGAGGATCCAGGAAGTGATGCCTGATTGGAAGGCGGGCTGACGCACCCTATTCAAAAGGCGCTGAGAGGCAGCTGCTCTCAGCGCTGACTTTATGTTATACATTGTACGCTTGGCATTGTCTACGATTGACCTGGAGCATGAATAAACCATCTTTCACACCCTGTGAAGCTTAGCTGAAGGTTTTGTTTGAATACGCCCAGGTTTGTTGAGCAAGCTGAGAGTAACTTTGAACAACCATCAAAAGAATGGTTGTAAAATAAGGATTACAATATTCTATGGTCTTGGGAAGAACTCAGTGTGCATGAAGGCCAACATCAGCTAAAGAATTAGCAGTTGTGACTTCACATTTTGTGAATATTATTATTATTATTATTATTATTATTATTATTATTATTATTATTA
>WNWU01000004.1:38094316-38134996 GCA_012654045.1 Ptyas mucosa | reverse complement strand
AAAGGAAAGGAAAGGAAAGGAAAGGAAAGGAAAGGAAAGGAAAGGAAGATATTAAAGCTATGAATTAAAATCAGAGGGAGGAAGAGAATATTCTAATGGCATTCAATGAAATTTCATACTCTGACAGGATAGCCAATTTAATTTAGATGAAGCATTTTAATCAACAGTGAAGCTTCTTCAGTTTGATCTTGTTTGTGTGTGTATGTGTATTAAACAGCAAGTTCTGCTGAATTTAGTAAGCTTATGCCACAGTAAATCTGAAAGGAATATAAAGGAACACTGAACGTACTAATGAAAAGCAAAGGAGATGCATTTGAGAGTGGACATTTTTTTAAAAAAAGACAGGAGACCAAAGAGTTTTAGTTAGTCTGAGCTATTTCCTGATGGCCTTAGTGGCAACCTTGTGAGTCAAAGGTTCTCCTAATGAAGACTTCTAAATGTGTCTGCCAGCTTGACTTCTACAGTATTAGGAAGATAGAAAGAATCTCTGCTCTATCCTTTCCTCTCCCCAGTCCCTCAAAAGCAGGTGGAAAATGATCCATGATGATTTGATATCCTGGCTGACCTTGAGAATCAGACAAGTAAAAATCATGTTCTGGCTTGAACTGCTCTGGGTTCTGCAAAAGCAAACTTTCCCCCTCCTCACCATACATACAACAGAACTAACATAAATTGCCTCCCTCCTTTTCTTCTCTGTGTTCTAAATCCATGTTGTTGCATTCGTTTGATAATAGGCAATCAGATCCAATGGTTCCTATTTAGATTATCTAAGATGACAACACATTATCTCTTCCTTTAAAAGACCCAGAGTGACAAGGCAAATACATGGAGATGCTGTGTTACAAAAATAAGTAAATTTACTGCAAATGTAAATGCATTGCAAGTGAAATGTGAGAGTGGCAACTCAGCTATCACACTGCCAGTTTTGTGGGAACACAGAAAACCAGGAGTCTCTCTTACCTGGCATAAAGTCTGGATGTAGAAGTGGAATAGGGATGGAGTTGTGGTGGTCTATATCAGTGGTGGGTTGCCCCCAGTTCGCACCAGTTCTATAGAACCAGTAGTAAAACTGGCGAGAAGCTCTGCCCACTGACCCCGATGTCATCAGAATGCTTCTGTGCATGCGCAGAAGAGCGCGAGCAAGCGAAGCAAGTGCGCGTAAGTGGCCTCGTTGCGAACCAGTAGTAAAGGTAAGTAAAACCTTTAGTACCCTGGTCTATATGACACCCTGGCCAGTTGTCTTTTCAATAATAAACAACAACAACAAGAACAGATGACAAATCTATATTTCAGTCATAGATCAGTACACTGTAACATTCTAGTTTTGTACATATGGATCTAAAGAGGGAATTCTTCGGACTACAAAGAAGGAGTTTGGGAGAGACATTCCTTGAAAATTCAGATTATGTTATTATAACCTGCAACAATAAAATGTAGTTCCATTTGTTTTTATAGTGCTCTTTCCTGGCATGGCCTATGTTTCAGGATCAATCTTGAAAGTCTGATTGAGATTTTCTTTCCCATATCTTATACCAAAGAGAATCAAGGAGGGTCAGTCTTGAGTTTCTTCCTCACATCCTCCGTTCTTCCTGGATTAATAGCAATAACACTTAGACTTATATACCACTTCATAATGCTTTACCACTTCCCATATACTGTAAGTGGTATACATATATACCACTTCATAGTGCTTTACAGTGGTTTACAGACTCAGAATATTGCCCCAATAATCATTTTACCAACCTTGGAAGGATGGAAGACTAAATCAACCTTGAGCTGGCAAGAATCTAAACTGGTGCCTATCTAATAGTTAATCTATCTAGGTATAATAGTTCACCCAGGGGTGGGCTCCTAGGCAGTGGTAGGATTCAGCCAGTTTGCACCACTTCGGGACAACCGGTTGTTAATTTTATGAGCAGTTTGGTGAACTGCTTGTTGGAAGAAATCATTAGAGCAGAGAACCGGTTGTTAAATTATTTGAATCCTGTCACTGCTCCTAGGGGTTCAGCAAGGTTCAGGTCATCCTCTAGCCAAGGATTGCCAGGGTTTGGCGAACCCCCAAATGCCACCTCTGTCTGGCCATGGCCACCCCATTCCACTCCTCCCAGGAATCTCTACGCGGCCCATACATCATTCCAGGTAAGTGCAGGGGCCATACAGACTGTCTGGGAGGGCAAAAAATGGGCTTACTGGAGGTTCTGGAAGTCTGGAAACAGGCTTGTCTCAGGTATGCCGGGCGGAACGCAAACAAACACAGCAACAGCCCTGTCAGCTCTCAGCGGCGCGCTGGTTTATTTGTGTCTGCTCCGGTTACATGCTGTGATTCGCAGGAACGAATGAAATCGGCGCTACAGACTCCAGGAACGGGGCGTTTATATAGCACACCCATTCATTACATAGTCAAATACCACGCCCGTTCATTACATAGTCAAATACCACACCCATGTGTCTCAACATGCCCCTTCTTTCTGGTGGATGGCTCCTCCAGCGTCAGCAGAGTGCGACCGCACAGCACGTTCCGGTCGTCCTTTGAAAAGTTCCTTAACCCGGCGTAACCCGATGCCACCACCCCTCACCCTGCACGCGACCACCTACACCCAGTGCCACCACCACCATGTAAGTATATATCTCCCACTGGTGGCATGTTGCGGTAGAGAGTGTCGAGCAGGTTGCTTGGCTCGACAGCTTGTTTCTGGCTTCTGGAGGGCCTCAAGACCCTGGGGGAAGCAGTTTTTGCCCTCCCAGAGGCTCTAGGAAAGCCTCCGGAGTCTGGGGAGGGTGAAACCCCCCCCCACTGTGGTGCAGGTGGCCGACTAGGCCAAGCCCAACAACTGGCAGCGAACCCATTGCTAAAGGAACTGAAGCCCACCCCTGAGTTCAGTTATCTTCTTCAAGACCATTGTACTTTTCTACAAATGTGGATGAAATTGAAAAAAATCTTGGTTTTGAATAGAATAAATATTTAGAACTCCCTCAATGTTCTGTGTAAAATAAAAGCTGAAACATTTCACATCTTCTGTTAACAAAGAACAATGGCAATTCAAAGCAAGCCCTTGATCTTCTCGCTGTTTTACTCTAAGACCCTCAAAGTAGCAGGGCTGAGTATGTGGACTGCTACCTACCTAACCTGAGGCTCATGACTTTCTCCAATTAAAAAAAAAAACAAGCAACAACAACAAAATAAATCAGCAAAGATTCATTATAATACAGTGTATGAAGCAAAAAGAGTAAAGATATGACTATTGACATGAGTTTCTTTTGTTAACGTTCTACCATAGTGCACAGATTTGCATTTAGCAACCTGCCATGATCTAATGTTTGAATATTGTGTATTTCTTAGACTCTAAAACATCATCAGCATTATTTATTTATTTATTTATTTATTTTATTAAATTTATATACCGCCCTTCTCCCCGAGGGGACTCAGGGCGGTGAACAGCCACAAATAAAAAACATATGTACAAAATTTAAAAACCAAATAAAACCAAATTAAACATTGGCCCCAATACTTTAAAATCCCAATTTACAATATTAAAACATTAAAATATTAAAACCCCCAAATTAAAATTTTTTCAATTCAAAATTTCTAAAATTCTTTTACGACGGAAGGGGAAAAGGGAAGAATTAGGCCAGGCCCGCCTGGTGGAACAGGAAAGTTTTTAACTCACGGCGGAAGGCACGAAGATCCGGGATCCTCCGTAACTCTGGGGGGAGCTCGTTCCAGATAGTGGGTGCCCCCACAGAGAAGGCTCTCCCCCTGGGGGCCGCCAGCCGACATTGTTTGGCCGACGGCACCCGGAGGAGCCCCTCTCTATGGGAACGTACCGGTCGGTGGGAGGCAATTGGTGGTAGTAGGCGGTCCCGTAAGTACCCGAAATTATCAGAAATATTTATATAATATATATAATATATATATAATATATATATAATATAGAGTGGGCATACCTTGTAGCAGCCTATACCAGGGTTCCCCAACCTATTCGGAACTGGGCCGTATGAGTATTGGGCTGGCATGCATGCACACACATATCTTGACTTGCATGAGCAGCAGGCCAGCATGTGTGTACACACACGTGCATATGCATGTGGCCCCACCACTCGCACAGCCTGGTTTCCCTCCCCCCCACCAATTGGGCCGCCAAGCCACAAAGGTTTGGGATCACTGGTTTATAAAATGTCTATCTTCCATAGCACCACAATCCACAGTGATTTCTCTCCATGTAAACATGTAGATATAAACCTAATGCTCTTTTCTACTTCATCCCTTATGTTCCAGTGCACAGTGGCCAGAATGGAAATGGTGTCTTCTGCTTTATTGGCCAACTCTGGAGAGATTTCATTTTTAAGCCAAACCAATGATCATTTGGAAAACAAGCCCATCACAGCGCTCAGAAAATTTGCAGCATTTACAACACAACTGAAAAGTTCTTGTTCTAAGATGGGGAATACTTCTAACTCCACCCTACATATGCTTACTAGATTTTTTTTTTATTTGATTTATATGCCGCCCTTCTCCGGAGACTCAGGGCGGCTTACAATGTGCTAAGCAATAGCCTTCATACTTTTGTATATTTATACAAAGTCAGCTTATTGCCCCCACAAACTGGGTCCTCAATTTACCTACCTTAGAAAGGATGGAAGGCTGAGTCAACCTTGAGCCTGGTGAGATTCGAACCTGCAATAATTGCAGGCAGCTGGTATTAATAACAGGGTGCTTTAAACCACTGTACTACCAAGCTCTTGATTATGTAGACAGCTCCAATGCACAAATAAGGTGTATAATAAACTGGATAATAAATTTCCAATTTGCAATCATTCTTTTACTGACCATTCAAAGTTTCAACAGCACTGAAAAAAGTGACTTAGCTTTTACTGTTTTTCACACTTACAATCTTACAGAATCCCCATGGTCATGTGATCAAAATTCAGTCTATACCAAGGGTCTAGACTAACAACTGACTCAGATTAACAGGTTTAACAGGTTTAACAGATTAACAGAGTTGGAAGGGACCTTATAGGTCATCTAGTCCAACCCTCCCACCCAAGCAGAGACCCTATACCATTTCTGACAAATGGCAGTCCAATCTTTTCTTGAAAATCTCAAGTAATGAAGCTCCCACAGCTTCCAAAGGCAAGCTGTTCCATTTGTTGATTGTTCTCACTGTCAGAAAGTTCCTCCTCATTTCTAGGCTAAATCTCTCCTTGGTCAGTTTTATTCATTATTCCTTGTCTGACCTTCAGGTACTTTGGAAAACAATTTGACCCCCTCCTCTCTGTGGCAGCCCCTCAACTATTGGAAGATGGCTATCATGTCTCCCCTGGTCCTTCTCTTCACTAGACAAGCCACGCCCAGTTCATGTAACCGTTCTTCATATGTTTTAGACTCTAGTCCCATAATCATCCTGGTTGCTCCCCTCTGCACTTTTTGTATATTTATGATAGGTGCAAGTTATCAACTTTTGTGATCTTCTGACAAGGAAGCAAACAAAACAAAAAAAAGTGACTGGGGAAGCCAGATTCACTTAACAACCGTGTTACTAACTTAACAACTGCAGTGATTCACTTAACAACTGTGGCAACAAAGGTCATAAAATGGGGCAAAACTCACCTAACAACTGTCTCGCTGAGAAATAGAAACGTTGGGCTCAATTGAAGTCATACGTTGAGGGCTACATGTATAACAATTTGCCATTCACTTTGCCTATTGATGTAAATTCCAAAAAAATGTCATAAGTACATTCTTTTATTTTCACAAACTCGAGATCAAACTATAACCTGAATCATTGAGAAGAGCCGAAGCTATATTTAGACACTGAGTAAGTGTATGTTTCATATATATTGTGAAAAGATGAGGGACTTTAAGAACCATTCAATGGAACAAATGACACTATTATGTTCTGTATTTCTCCTTAAATAATATTTACAATCCATATTTTAGAAGACTGAATAAGATCTAAATCGTTTCTTTCATATCATGTCTGTGGACAGCATCAATACACTACTTCTCTGAGAACTATTAGCAACAGCTTACAAAAGCTCTATTGATTTAGGGGTTTCTTTTTTTAGTCAGATGTTTGGTTAGAGACCACTCATGCGAAACACATGAATAGAAGTCAGAAATCATATTTGCATATAAAAACTTGGTAAAGGATGCCAGAACCACTTAGATCAAGTGTTTTGCATTTTTAAGATTGATTATTTTGTATTTTTAACTGTGACAGTTTTTATATATTTGTTGTTTTATATTGTACACTGCCCAGAGTTATTCTCAATGACATGGGGAGTTATATAAATCTGATAAATAAATAAGCCAGCTAAAATGTAGAAAAGACTCCTTTTAGCCAAACCTTGAGTTTTAGTGACTTCATGGTAATTAACATAGTTTGTTTGTTTGTGAAAACTAAAGTAGTTTTTTGCTGCCGTATTCTTCCCAATTTGTCTAATGACTTGGCATCTCCTGGTGGTCTTCCATCCAAATAGCAACCAGGTTCAACCCTTTTTAGATATTTTGATCAGCCAAACACAGCTATGTCAGGCCCCCTAGCAATGGCAATAGCAATAGCAATAGCAGTAGCATTTATATGTACAACTTAATAGCACTTTACAGCCCTCTCTAAGCAGTTTACAAAGTCAGTATATTGCGCCCAACAATCTGGGTCCTTATTTTACGGACCTAGGAAGGATCGAAAGTTGAATTAACCTTGAGCTGGTCAGAATTGAACTGCTGGAAGGCATCAGAATTAGCTTGCAATACTGCATTCTAACCACTGTGCTGCCTAGGTTACATTAGTACCCTTTTCAAACTTAATTAAAGAAAGGTTCCACATAACTCTTGTCATACACTTCAGTTCCTGTCGACCCAGCAGTTCAAAACCAGGCCGACAGCGAGTAAATAAATGGGAACCATTTTGGTGGGCAATTTCATAGGGACATGAAAGGAACCCCTAACTGGGTGTCCTCCGAACAATGATAATGTCACCAGCAAATCCTTTCATCCCAAAAGCACTTCAGTGCTTCCAACATGGAAGTAGTAGTAGCACTGCATGAATGGAATAAATCATCTGTAATTTAAAACAAAAAGGTAAACAGCAAATGAACTCATTGCTCTTTCAAGATCCTATCACTCTGATTTTATTATTCTGTTCTTTTTGGGTTTTTTTTTTACAAAAAAGATGATTTTATGGCAATATGAGCTAGTTCATGCCTTTCAAATGACACTGAGGTCAGGTGCCTGATACTGAATTGTCTGTAATTGTGTCTTCAGTGCAGTGAGCTGGGATAAACTGGGATGTAGATGTGTAGAGACTGGAATGGAATCCAATGCACATTTATATTGCCATTAATGGTGATCTGTAAATTGTAGGTGTGAGTACAAGTGGGAAATACAAGCCTGTTCTTTTTTATCTGCAATTTTGATCTCAATACACTACCACCACATGTGTGCACAGACACAGAGGTCCTTGCCTTACCTCTGGTTAACACATCTCTGGTTAACACAACATACTACTGTAACAATAATAAAGTCTTTCCAAGTCAAGATAAACGTTGCCAACCATCTCTACCACTCCTACTGGTACGCCATCTAATTCAGTGATAGAGGCAGAAAAACACCTAAACCCACTAGAACAAGTTAATGGTCATGAGCCATAGGGGCGCAGTGGTTAGAAAACAGTACTACAGGCTACTTCTGCTGACTGCCGGCTGACAGCAATTTGGCAGTTTGACTCTGACTGGCTCAAGGTTGACTCAGCCTTCCATCCTTCCGAGGTCAGTAAAATGAGGACCCGGATTGTTGAGGGCAATTAGCTGACTCTGTAAACTGCTTAGAGAGGGCTGTAAAGCACTGTAAAGTGGTATATAAATCTAAGTGCTATTGCTATTCTTCCATGAACATTTTTTTAAATCCCACCTTTATAGGTAATTCAAGGTGGTCAATATACCTAATACTCATCCTTCTCCCATTTCTCCTTCAGCAACAATCCTGTGAAGTGGATTGGGCTGAGATAGAGTAACTGACACAAAGTCATCCACTGACTTTCATGCCTGAAGTTGGACTAGAACTCATGGACTCCTGATTTCTAGGCCAGCATCTTCACCACTACTCTCAAGTGGCTCTCAGGTTAATTCTTCAAGTGAAGTATATCAGAAAAGAGCATACTTTTTGAGCAGTTTTTGAGAATTTATACTTTCAAGGGTACTAGCATCTGGCATATCTTATTTACAATTTTGTTCTGGATAGTATGAAATTTCCTAGTCTGGACTTTCTTCCCTTCTGCTATCTTTGCTTTAAAATAGATGCAGGGGGAAATATTTTTAAAAATGTATGGCATGAAAATTTTGACAGTACACTATGAAGTTGAAACTTGGCAAGCTTAATATCTTTCAAAGTGTCACAGTCCCTGCTATTTTCATCCAAGGTAGGGAGGGAAGGAGGGAAGGAAGGAAGGAAGGAAGGAAGGAAGGAAGGAAGGAAGGAAGGAAGGAAATCCCAGACTTTTCAAATCTTGATTTCCAATTCAAATTAACCAGGATTGATTCAGACAAACAGACTCCCTTCCTCTCTATACTTGATAGGCTATAAATGAAACAGATACTATGTGCTAGTTTATACTATGCATCCAACATGCAGCTGTTTGATTATAAATCAGTGGCTTAAGTGCTATGGGTAAGGGTGAAATCTGAGGAAATTTAGGAGACTGGTATCTTGTAAGACTTCCTGGAGAACTTTGAAGTCTGATGTGGTGATCAATTGGCAAGGTAATCATAAATCCAAACTATCAAAAGGATAGTTTACAGAAGGGAATCCAAACATTTCAAGACTCATCTGATATGATACTTCACAATTTACTAGAACTCTTGCCTTTTGTTGCCAGCATTTTTCTCAATATAATTCAGCAGGCTGCTTAGTTTTATTATAGTACTGAATGGACTAGATACCATTCCTGCAAGTTTGTCCTTGCTGGGCAGATTCTTTCTCTATCACGACATAGTTTGTGCTGTGTAAAAGTTCCTGCTTTGTCTGGCCACTTCACTTTTAAGATACCTCTAAAGAGAGAATTAAGAAAATGTGTCGAGAGTCAATATAGCTTTTTAAAAAAAGTTTCCATTATTGATCTGCACCATCTCTTTTACTGAGGGTATCATTGCTTTTAAAAAATTTATATTGTTTGAAAAGCTGCCTGCACCACCTGAATAAAACTGCCCAGGCATTAAGGAAGAGTATCAGACATTGTTTAAGAAAGCTATCACTGTCATGTAGTTTTAAACGGTTAAAGAGACAACCCTTTTTGGGAAAGTGGTGCTATTTTTATAGAATTATGTTCCACAATTTGCACTCTGAAGGAAAATCTACACAGGGCTTAAAGAATTTATATATTTTGGTTCACATTAACCTGGTAGCCTTTGACTTTCAACCATTTTTTTCAGCAACTCTTTGAAGATACAAAAAAAAAGTGACTTACAATCAGTCCTCACACTTACAACCATTTAATCAGTCAGATAATTAAAAATTGGATGCTTGGTAACTGGCATGTATGTACAATGATTGCAACATCCTGGATCACACAATCACCATTTCTGACCTTCCTAGTTTCCGATAAGCAAAGTCAATGGGATAACTTGGAGTTGCTTAATGACTTCAGGATTCACTTAACAACTGAAGTAATCCGCTTAACAACTTCAAAAAAGGGTGTAAAATAAATTACGACTTACTTAACAACCGGCTTGCTTAGCAATGGAAATTCTCATCCCAACTGAGGACATAGGCTGAGGACTTACATACACGCATATTGGCTAAGATTGAAAATAAACACATTTTATATTTAATTGTTTCAAAGCTTTTGCTTCCTTGGGATTGCTTTTGCACTGAAGAGCAATTATATAAATAAAATTGGAGCTTGCAGGTATCGTGCCATGCTGGCTGAAAATTCTGATTATTTGTATTACTGATTTATCTTGCTATTATGTATTGTAATCCTCTGGTTATATATATTTGAATAAGTAATTTTTTAAAAAAATATTGAACTGGATAAAAGAGATATATATTTTTTAATTTCCTTTCTTCGTTTTATTTCTCTACCCCTTCTTTAAATTCTCTAGCATTCTCTTCCTCTAAAATTTCAATGTAACTGGCTGTTATTCCCTGTTGATTGATCAGGGAGAAGAATCTCCATCTGGAACCCATGTGGCTGTTTAGCCAAATAGCCTTCTTCTCTGCATGTTATCGATGGATGGATGGATTTAGTTGATTGAGGAAAGACTGGTGTCTTCTCTTAAGAAACTAAATATTTAATGATGTACCTTGACTCCTTCCCAATGCCTTCCTGTCTTTAAGCTTTCTCCATGCTCCTTTGCAAAGTTCAGCAGTGCATAAATAGAGATTAAATTTAAAAAGAATATATTCTACATCATTTTTTAAAAAATATATATATTCAAGGAAGGAAGAAAACGAGGGAGACAAATGTTGCCTGTGTTTGTAAGGGTCTATGGAGATTCTCAGTCATCCACGTCATGGTTGTCCCAATGGTGCTTTTTCAAGAGGCAACTGGACTTTATTGTTTTTCTTTGAAGATGTTTCGCTTCTCATCTAAGAAGCTTCTTCAACTCTGACTGGATGGTGGGGAATTAAAGGATTTATATTCTTGTGCCCTTGTGTGAAATTTTGGACAAAGATCTCCTGCCTTTGGATCGTTCTACCTTATAACCAGATTGATCACTAAATATAGACTATATACAAACTTAAAACATGTTTTTTTAAAAAAATGCATTGTGCATTGTGCAATGACACCTTTGTGGTGCCATTGAGTCAGCCCCCCCCTTTTTTTTCAGGCTTTTGGAGAAAAAAGAAGATGAAAGGATCTTATTAATTTTCATAAGTAGACCCCTTAAAGCAGCTGCATCAGTTGATACAGTTCTACAGAGGAATTATTGAGTCTGTCATCTGAACCTCTATAACTGTCTGGTTTGGTTCTGCAACCCAACAAGACAAACACAGACTGCAGAAAAAACAATTACTACCAGCCTGCCTTCCATTGAGGCCCTTTATACTGCACGAGTCAAAAAGAGGGCTGTGAAAATATTTACAGACCCCCCTCGCATCCTGGACATAAACTGTTTCAACTCCTACCCTCAAAACGATGCTATAGAGCACTGCACACCAGAACTAGACACAAGAACAGTTTTTTCCCCCGAACACCATCAGTCTGCTAAACAAATAATTCCCTCAACACTATCAAACTATTTACTAAGTTGCATTACTATTAATCTTCTCATCGTTCCTATCACTTATCTCTTCCCACTTATGACTGTATGACTGTAACCTTGTTGCTGGTATCCTTAAGATTTATATTGACTGTTTCCCTCTGACTATCATTAAGTATTGTACCTTATGATTCTTGACAAATGTATCTTTTCTTTTATGTACACCGAGAGCGTATGCACCAAGAGAAATTCCTTGTGTGTCCAATCACACTTGGCCAATAAAGAAGTCTATTCTATTCTATCATGTATCAGGCTCATAGGAAAGGGCAGGGAGGGAGTTCCTGATTTTTCAAAAAGCATGAAAGTATTGTGTGGGTGTTTGTGCAAGGTCTGGAGCACTTCTGAATCTTTTGTGAAACATGCATGGTGTTAATAGACAGATCTTCTTTAAGAATGTGATGCATGAAATTCAGATAATTTCATTAAACCAGAGATATTTCTTCCCTGAGTGAAAATTTTATTTTCCATGACACATGTGCCAAGCTAGGCAACATCTGGGCTACATATGTAATGAAAAGGGGAAGTATTTATGAAGTGTAGAATTGCCCACATTTAAATCTGAAGGAAAAGAGACGATAATTACCCATTAACAAAAGTACCTCAGGCTTGTTTCTTTCACTCATGTCACACCTTTGAAAAACCCTTGTTAGAAATTAAAAGAGCAGCAACTTGAAAATGATAATGAAACTGGTCCAGAAATAGCACGCTAATGTTATTTCACTGAAATGATCGTATTAACAGAAATAATCTTATCACTAATAACACAAATCTTAAAATGTGATGGCGATTTAGAAGACGTCGCTGAACATAATAGCGGCTTTTACCAGTTCTCTTTGAAAGCTTCGGTTGTGAGATTTGGAGCATTTCTGTGTACAGATTGTATCACTGCAGCTGCCTGGAATGAAAGAAATACTGGGCTTGTAGAGATCCTGCTAAATAGAGGCGCTTCCAGTAGGGTTTGCCACTTAGGTGGAGTAACCCAGGGATGCTATTCAGCAGGTTCTGACAGGTCCTGGAGAACCAGCAGCGGAAATTTTGAGTAGTTGGGAGAACCAGCAAATAGCACCTCTGGCTGGCCCCAGAGTGCAGTGGGAATGGAGATTTTACAGTATCCTTCCCCTGGAGTGGGGTGGGAATGGAGATTTTGCAGTATTCTTCCCCTGCCACAGCCACCAAGCCACACCACGCCCACCAAGCCATGCCCACAGAACTGGTAGTTTAAAAAATGTGAATTCCACCACTGGACTAACCTGTTTGCCCCAACAAATAAACAACAAAAGGAAATTGGTCTCTGGACCTATGAAGCAAGAGATGGAGGAATGGCTTGCCTTGGAGCAAAGGTTATGGTAGTAACTAGTACGAATCTGGTTGGATGCTCTAAGTTGCCCGTTGGATGGAAAGGAAGTAGCCTAATGGTTGCCCAAACTTGCAATTTTTGATCACCAGTCATGAAGATTTATGGGTAGTCTTCCAGTTTTAACAGCAAGTGGAACTATAATTTCTATCACTATGTGGTACAGTTATAAAGCCCAATATTATATGACTGCATTGTTTAAGGGTGGCATCCCAGAAGTCCCAGGTATTGTTGTTAACCAAATCTTCCTTTAATAACAGAAGATCCATATTGATCCAAATTACTTCTGGCTTGATCCCTTCCAGCCCCAAGCCTTGGTAAGATAAGGGACTGCTTTCTCTTCAGCTCCCCACACTTGCTATCCCATCTTTGCCTTCTGCCCTCCCCTTGCTCATCCTGTCACCCTCACCATTCATGCTGCCCCCAGCTGACCTTCGCCATCTTCTTCCTGTCTCTGCTAATAAGGCAAACCCAACCTGACCTTTTGCAAGGCAACTGCTGGAAGGGCAAGGACATTTCACCCATGACTGTGCCTGCCCTATGTTCCAGTCACATGTGGCCTTGTTAAGACCAGGAGCGGAAGGTTCGGCATGCACAAGACAACAAGGCAGGCAGGAGGCAACAAGAAGAGGTCATCCAAAAGCTGGAAGAGGACAGATAAGCAGGTGGAGAGATTTAAAACATCCTCACAGTTGTAAGTGCTGTCAAGTGGCCAAGTGCAGAATAACAGAGTTGGAAGGGACCTTGGAGGTTTTCTAGTCCAACTCTCTGCTCAGTCAGGAAGCCCTAATACTATTTCAGAAAATGGTCACATGTCATCAACAATGGAGGAAGACAGTGAGTGTCAGCTGGGGGTGGCAAAGCTGGCAAGGCTGTCAGGACCAGCAAGAGCAAGCCTGCCAAGGATGGCACGGCTAATAAGTGACAGGCAGCAAGCTTGCTAGGGGCAACAGGGCCAGCAAATGCAGGATTGCCAAAAGGGCAGAGATGGAGAGGATATAGGCTAGAGGGGAGGTGGATTTAGGCATCCCTGTGATTGTAGGTTTTGGGGGGCTGTCAACCCAAATTTTGATCACATGACTACAGGAGCACGTCTATATCTATAATTTCAGGAACTAGGTGTATCAAATACTCATTTAGCATCAGGAGCCGTGGTTGCACAGTGTTCAGAATGCAGTACTTGGGCTACTTCTGCTGATTGCAGGCTGTCTGCAATTTGGCAGCTCAAATCTCACTAGGCTCAAGGTTGACTCAGCCTTCATCTTTCCAAGGTCAGTAAAATGAGGACCCAGATTGTTGGGGGGCAATATGCTGACTCTGTCAACCACTTAGAGAGGGCTGTAAAGCACTGTGAAATGGTATATCAGTCTAAATGCTATTTCTATTGCCATCACCATAACTTCAAACAATCATTGAACGAGTGGTTCTTGGACTACCTGCATTTACATTTGAAACCTAAATGCATTAGGATTTCTCTCTCCTGAGGTCCAAAGTTCAATAGTTTCAAGTAACATAAAAGTTTATAAGACTGGAAGTCTTCCCCCAAAATTGGAACAATAATGATATACCAACAGAAGATAAAGTGATTAGTAAAATTATGGAATGTGCGGAAATGGACAAGTTTATAAAAGAGATACAAGAAAAGGATGAAATGGATTACTATTTAGTTTGGGAGAAATGGTACAATTGGTTGGAGGAGAAAAAGGAAAAAAGATATGGAAATAAACGAGAAGATATAAATTACAGATAGGAAATTAAGTACCAACTTAGGTTAATAGTAAATCAAACATGTAGATGAAGAGATCACATAGAGACGAGGTATTAGGAATATAGGTATAAGAGATATGTTAGAATAAGAAAGAGAGAATGCATGATTTTGAATATAGCTTACCATTGTGACAAGTTGAAAAGAAGATGTAAAAAAAAAGTTTCTAAGACTGGAAATCTTTAGTTCATTATAAAGCTTACTTATTTTATTTATTATTTAGTTATTTATTAAACAAATTTAATAGCCTCCCAACTCCGGGTGGCCTACAATATTCCTTGCCCGTAGGACTTGACAATACATTTCCTGAGATAGGACTATTTCAATTATTATACTGAATTATTTCAGATGCTACAGCTTGCTGTCGTGCTTCTTTGAGAAGCTTTGTTCCTGGAATCCCCAGTGATGTGAAAGCTGGAGCCATCTGATTTATAATTTGGACCAAACCATCAGCTTGCTATTATTTCTTCCTTTGATGATAAAGAGATGGAACAGCAGATTAAGAAACTGGAAATGCTATTGACACTTAGAAAATGTATCCAGCTGGCAATATCCAGCTTAGCCTGTTAATGCTCTTTGTCAGACTTTTATGTAAATAACACTCATAATCATATTGTCCAGGGATATGATATCATTGAGCAAGGGATTCATTTTCCATCTCACTTGGTACTGTTAATATGTATATTGGAGAAGATGGTGCCTCAATGACTGAGCTCAAACAAAAAAAAAAAAAAACCAACTCAGAAAATAGGTCCATTATTAATTAGAACTAGCAATATGCCTACTGCAAAACGTGTTTTGAATTTCTATAAAGTATTGCCCAGAAATTTCATTTTGATTCGGCAGGATCAAATTTTCTATGCTCAAGGTGCCATTTGGAAATACAAGTGGTCCTTGACTTACAACAACAATTGAGCCCCAGATTTCTGTTGCTAAGTGAGATGTTCGTTAAGTGAATTCTGCTCCATTTTGCGACCTTTATGGCCACAATTGTTAAGTGAAGCACTGCAGTTGTTAAGGTAGTAATATGGTTGTTAAGTGAATCTGTTTCCCCCATTGACTTTGCTTGTCAGAAGGTCACAAAAGGTGATAAATTGACTCATAAATATGAGTCAATTGCCAAGCATCTGAATTTTAATCACATGACCATGGGGATGCTGCAATGGTCATAAGTATGAAAAACGGTCATAAGTCAAATTTTTCAATGTTGTTGTAACTTTGAATGGTCACTAAATGAACTGTTGCAAGTTGAAGATTACCTGTATAGACAAATCAAGTGCTCAGGTATATGACCAATATTTTTTTTTCTGTAACTCGTCAACAGATTGAAAGAGAACTAATATAGTAAGTCAACTGAAAATGGAGATGAGCTCATTCTTCTTTCCCTGTCACTTTATGCTTCCTATCCAATTTGAAATATTATTAGCCAATGTCTTATAGGTTAATAGTGATCTTTAATATTCTCCTACTTCTTTTGAAGCCATTTTCCTTGCATTTCATGTTTGTGAAGATGCTTCCACATGTGGTCTTTCTTCAAGGAGAGAAGCAGCTCTGGACCTGGCAGAGTGAAGGAGCTAGATTGATTTATTTCTGGCTCTATTTTAGCTTATTTGAAGTTGGAACAAATCTATTTTTTCCTCTTTGACATTTTACGCACAGTTAAGGGGATCCTGTTTTATATTAGCAAGACTTCTCCCCTCGTCATGTTCTCTGGATCCAAGTCGCTTAACAACAATTACGTTTCTTTTCCATAATCTTTCAACATAGATTGAAATATTTATTTGAATGCACTATTTAAAATGTATCTTCCCCTGTCTTTGACCTCAGCCAATAATTCAACACGCAACTATAGACATAGCTATTTCCAAAGGCATCTGGTTGCAGAAATTAGATACCCTTGTTTTTCAGCGGCTTCCAAATGCAATAGAGAAATTGTAGTTTTTTAGCCAGGAAATGACCCTCCATAACTCCTGAACCAAGCAAATATTAGAATATGTTAAAAATGTGATATGTTTTAATTTTGGTGTAGAACAGATGGGCAGTAATTTTTGTTCCTTCAGCCATAGCTCAGGGCAGGGCACTAAATGTTATCCTTTATATTCTTTCTGCTGCACTTCCCTGTAAATCAGCACAGTGAACAAAACCAATTGGCTCTGAGTTTTTTTCCAGGTTCACAAGTTGTAATCACCTGTGGAGGGTTGGGAAATGGAACTGCAATTATAAAACCTTGTATAGAACTGCCTGAGAAAAACCTTGGAGTTTTCAAGACGACGTTGGGTGCTGAAGGAGAAAAGAAGAATAATTCCATTTTGCGTCTAAAATTTTCACATTCATATTTTGAAAGCAAAGGAAGAGACTTTGAGAAGGAAAAAGAAAAGGCTTTCCGTATTAAGTACTGTTGCATTCCTCTTCCAAAGTTTACTACATTTATTTTTATTTTTATTTTTGGTGCCAAATGTCACGCTTGTTCTTTGAGGTACAGACCAGGGACTTTTCTCAAAAGATGCACAAGACCAAGAAATAAACAAGTCCAAGGCAAAACCTTGGTTCGGATTTAATTCAAGGGGCATGCCATTAAGATTAAATTAAATCATTTAATTTACTAATTTACTGTTTTGGATAATAAGGCAGTGGCATATTAAATAAATTAATTAAAGGAACAAATAAAGAAACATTTAGGGAAGTCCCCATTTGTTACACTGTGTCCTGGAATCCAGAACCAACTTCTGGAGGGATTCGTTGGGTACAAGCAACCTTGGCCCTTATTTGTAATGGCCATATACATACCATAATTTATAGCAAAACATGTCATAACATTATTTTATACTGTAATGTATAAAACCCATTACTTCCCAAAGCCTCAGTTATTCTCCTACATACCCTTGTACCTGATGCATGGATGGCACAAACTGACTGACAGATTGACTGACTGACTGACTGAATCTTTCTCCCTTTCCACTGCTGTGTATAACTGCTGGCATTTGCAAGGTGACACAAAATGGCATTTAGCTGGGTACTTGAAGAATCTGGAGTGTTTGATTAATATAGCCCACTTGTGTTTTAACATCTAATGCTGAAGTATAACCACTTCACTCCAATGTTTTGGGTGTCAGAGTGCATGAAGCATCACTGCTTGGCTGTGAAAGAGTGCCAGCTGGGAATGAGTGAATTATTAGCATTGGGCATAGATCCAGTGCTTGACATTTCGCTCATTAGAAAGTCTATTGTAATTAATGTAATTGAGATCTATTGGGTGTGCCATTGATGGATATGCTTGTCTCTAGAATACTTTGTTGTCTTCCAGGAAATTCATTGGTGAGAAAATGATGTATGCTGTGTATTAGCAGCATAGAAGCGGATCCTCTAGAGACAAGGATTTCTTGTTATAGTGGGCTTTGTCTCAGCAGAGGGACAGATGATAGCCTTGGAATGCTTCTTATCTGCACTTACTATGGAAGTGGCTTTAAAAAAAACCCCTAAAAAATACATGTTAACCCATTTAAATGAATGGCACATTTGAGCACAGCTCCCTGCACGTCCCTGAAAAATATCCAGAAGAAATGCTGTTTTAAAGAGATATGCATCATGTTTCAGATATATGTGCCATTTGTGCTCGATGGCCCATGTTCTTTCTTTCTTTCTTTTTTTTTTTTTGCTTTTAATTCTAACCTACTTGACACAGAAGTGCAACACTGCTTCAGGCACCCTGTAGATATTGATGGATGGCAACCCCAAAAATCCAGTCTAGCACAAATGAGATTGCGGTGATGGGAAACTCAGTCAGATGTTCGATTACAAGAATACTCTGGAGCAAGAGCATTATGTTTTATGTAGTGTGTAGTTGCCATGCAGTTCTGGTGCTGGGGCTGTTACACAGTTTCATATGAAATAATTGCACATACAAACATATATCCAACAATATTTTAATTGATAGAATTACAGAGTTGGAAAAAGCCATTTAAGCCACAGAATCTAACCTACAGCTCAGTGGTGGAAGAGCAACCTCCTCAGTGAAAATGAAATTTTGCCCTATATAAATGAAATGCTTTTATTTAAAGGTAGAGGTAGATAAAAAAAATCTATGAGGAATAAAATATTATGAGCAAGTCACAAAAAATGACTTTAATAGAACTGTAGTGTATTGCAATAATATTTGCACATAGCACATTTTTGTTATAAAACCTTGGCAATATTGTTGTCCTGTGATTAGGGATTGATATATTTTTTTTAAAAAAATCAAATGTTATTGGTTTCCCCCCCCCCCACATTCACCCACATCCTTTTTGAACAAAGTATTGGCCATATCTTATCTTATACAATTTATCAAATTCAAATACATTTTACTCAATTACAATTTTTGCCACAATTTTATTTTTTCCCTTTTTTTAATCATATCTCAATATTTCTTTGCTTACTTATATAAACAGCATCTTCATTTGCTCCTTAAATTCTAATTTTACTGTTTATTCATATTTATTCCCTTTTATTCTGTAACAATTCATTCTTTATCTTAGTATATTTGTGTTTGTTCGGGGTTGCCTTTCTTCCATTTCATCTTTTTTTATTGTTCAGCAATCTTTCTCCTCCAACCTACCATCTCCCTCTTTTCTTTCTTTCATACTTTCTCTTCCCCTCCTCTTCTTCTCTTATCTACTTCCCCTCCCCTTTTCCTTCTTCTCCTCTCCTCCCCCCTATCTTCCCCTCTCTCCTACTCTAATTTCCCTTCCCTTCCTTCCTCCCTACTCTTCCTTCCCTCTCTCTCCTTCCTTTTCCTTTCCACCTCTCTTCTCCTCATCTCTCTCTATTGCTGTATTCATCTTCAATTTAATATTTTCCACTATGGAGTCCAGGCAACCCCGATCTTTCATTTATCAAGTATATTTCACAAAATTCCTCTTATCTTTTTAATTATAAACAGTATATTTCATCTTATTCCATTTTTCTCTTTAAATTTTTACCCAAACAATCTTCCAATCCTTTATCTTCTTTACTTTTAACAATGTTTTTTTCTTCTTTACTTCTTGCAAGTATATTACGGAGTGATATTAAACACACAAACAAAGCATACACAAATTGTTGTGCCATAAAATTGTAAAAGAATCAATAGTGTTAGATTATATCAGAAAAGGCCATAAGAGTGGCATAGATTAATAACATGGCAAGCCCTGCATGGGGCTGCCCTTGAAAAGTATTCTGAAGCTTCAACTGGTACAAAATGTAGTAGTGCAGGCAATCTTGGGCATCCAAAGAATGGTACATGAAATACCTCTGTTGTGCAATCTGCATTGGGTGCTGTTTGCTTCCAGATCCAATTCAAGGTATTGGTTATGACCTTTGAAATCCTACATGGTACGGGTCTTCATCCCACTAAATCAGCCTGTCCCACCTGGTCAGGTAGGGAAGGCATGTTTGTGGACCACATCAGCCAAAGCATTCCAACTGGTGGGATCCAAGAAAGAGCCTTCTCTGCTATTGCCTGTGTCCTGTGGGACATGCTCCTACGAAAGTGAGATGGGCCCCCTCTCATCTGGCCTTCCATAAAAATGTAAAAACATAAGTTTGCACCTTTGCTTGGGTTGCACAGATGAGCACGCAACTGTGGAGTTGGTTGGTGCCCTGAAAGCCCACCCCCCTGCCTTTTAAAGAATTCTTAACATCCATTCTCAACATCTCTTGCCTCTTTTAAATTTAAAAAGTTATATATATATATTCACATTTTTTAATAATTTATTGTACATTGCCCAGAGTTTCTCTGTGAGGGAGATGGGTGGTTCTTAAGTATAATTGATAAATCAATCAATCAATCAATAAAATATTTTAATGTATCGGGATAGCGAAATGATAGCAGTAATTTGGAATTATATCATATTGTGGACACTTTTTTTGGCAGGGTTAAAACATTTTGATTCAGTTGAGGATTTAAAACATGGCAGTATTCATGGCTGTGGCTAAACCGTTTTTTTAAAAAAGTTTTTTTATTTTTATTTCTCATAAACATACTTAAATGCACAATCTCTTATCCATTGTTAACCATACATATTATCTTTTGACTTTTATCTTAGTTCATTCTTCATCCTAAAAAAATTAGAGCATATTCTAAGTTGCTCTTCTACCCTTTCCTTTCCTCTATTTTACAACAACCTTTCCTCTCCTTCTTCCCTTCCCTTCCTTCTTCTATCCCTTTCTACTTTCTTCTTTCCTCCTCTCCTTCCCCTTCCCTGCTAGGGCTAAACCTTATTTAGAAGGACTGAATAAAACAGCTCTCCTATTGGGACTTCCTTGACTTGCTAAATTAAGCCACTCTACCTTGACGTGTTCTGTTGACGATCCAATTGAGTCAGCTTGCCCAGGTGGGGAGATGCTCTGATCCACCAGAAGGGGCCCTGCATTAGCACAGAAACCTTTTTTAAAAATCTAAAACTAAATAAAATGGTTATTCTCCTTGTACCTCAGAGACAAATGCTGATTCAGCATTTTTTTTCTTAAAGAAAAGCATTGATTTGAAGTCCCTTTTCAAGCCAGTCAGGGCCAAACTATATGGTGTGTATTGACTTAATTGGTCTTTTAAAGACAGGATGCAGAGAATTAGAAAATATGGGGGCTTCTGGTTACAAACCTGTATTCGTTTTGGAGAGGCACTAAAGCACTAAACCCTCACCCCTAAAAAATATCCTGCTATCCCCATTAATTTCAAGGAGTGGTCAATTTCTTACTTTATATAAAAAAAAACTTTTGGGACATGTGTGTATTTTTATATTGCTTAGCCTACGCACCAAACAAAATGCTACCTTGTGATTCTTGGCTGTCTATTATTAAATTCTTAACCAACATATATCATCACATTCTGTGAAACTGGCTCTCAAACTCTGATTCTTCACTATTTTGATATGAGTTGCAAATATGATCAGCAGTTGTTTTTTTTAAAAAAAATAACAACTATAATTTTTGTAGGTGAGTATCTGTGCCTTCACATCAAGGTTGATTCATAGCCCCTACCTGGACTAGTTGTTGCAGTTTTCTTGACAAGATTTCTCAAGACATCCAGCTATTTATAGGATCTCCTCTCCCTGAGGGTACCTGCCTGTCTCACTAGATCAGATAGGATAGGTGTGGTCCTCATTTCTTACTTGAAATAGTGCCCTCTAGTGGCACCTAGAAAGATTACCTTTTCCATGGCTATTCCTCTCTTTATCCTCCAAGTGCATTTTTTAAAAAAAAATGGCTCACACGGAGGCCATTCAGTTCAATTTTCTTTTCTTCTAAAAGGAATACCATGAGCTACAAAACAGCCTTCTTTTCATTATTCCCACTCATTCAGAGGGTCACTTTGGCTTTTTTCTAAGAATGGCTGGGTCATAAAAAGGAAAGTAAAAAGGGAGGTAGCAAAAATGGAAAGTCCGGAACTGCTTTGCTTTAGGAAAGGGTTGCTGCTTGAATGGCCAAGGTTTTATTATTTGCCACAAAATAATAAAAAGCTGAACAAAAAAATTATTTCTTAAACGGGAAAGTAATAATTCATCTCAAAAGGCAACAGTAGAGGAAAGATGCCATTTTTAAAGAGTATAATTGTTAAGGATATTACCTAATAACCAACCTTTTACCTATCTGCAAGTAAGGAAAATCCCTTTTAACCCCTAGAGAAACTTCAGTAAACCAGAAGTTTACTAAAGAAAGTTCATACTTGGTCTTTAAGCAGGAGCAGACATGGGGAATCTCCAGTCTGTAAAGTGAGATCTTTGATGTTCTCCTGGCTTGGTAGTTTTCGCGCAGGTGTGTCATTCTCAAACTAAGTAACATCATCCCTGCACTGAGGATGTTACTTAGTCTGGTAATGAAATGTCTGCAAGAAAACCTCCAATGCTCAGAGAGCATCCAGGATCCCTCTGTTTAACCCTGAGTTACAAATATTCTCTTTTATCAGACTTTAAAGTCTGTAGTAAAATCCCTCCATTCATTCCCTCATCTTCCCACTAATGTCTTTTTCCCCCCTCTGATTTTGCCAGGGCTGGATGGACTTTGACTTACAATGTAGTAGAAGAAGTTAACAGTGACAGTGTTGGAAGGTACCTTGGAGGTCATCTAGTCCAACCCCCTGCTCACGCAGGAGATCTGTACTAGGGATTCGAACTGCCAAACTGCCAACTTTTCTGATTGACAAGCTCAGTGTCTTAGCCACTGAGCCACCTAGTCAGGCAAGGTGTAAATGAAGGAGTTAATTTACCCTTCAACAAGAACACAGCAGCTGCCTCTGTTGCTAACTTGTATAATATACATTCTGGGAAAAAATAGATTCTGAATGTATGTGTATCTATTTATCCATACATACAAACACTGTATTGGTGAAGATGCCTTATTACTTCAGAAATCATATCCTCCTTGAGTAGTGAGACTTTCATTGTTTGCTACTTTCTTTATATTAAATGCACTATTTGCTACACGTTTTCTTCTTTACATTGTTGGTTTCTGGCTGAAGATTATTTATTGGTACTATTTTTATCCAAGTGTTATATTTGCGTGTGTTCAAGGACAGACCAATGAATTTCAATCTGCAGTAGTTACATGATGACACTGTAAGAGAAAGTAATATAGGATTGACTCTTTGATATTTCTTGAAGGAAAACAAAACTTTCTGGACTGTTTTGTGTTTGTTATTGCCTGAAATTCCCTTGATTTCCTCTTTGTTATGGATCTTCTTAATAGAATAAGGATTCTCGCCACCATTACCAGAATAATGCCATATTGTTGTGCTTAGCAAAGCTGCGGAATAATTTAGCTTCATAAATAAGACTGTTCTTTAAGAATTATGTTGAGCTTTCAAATTCATATCCGCACTGATAGATTGCCAATGAAAACTTGGCATTCAAATATGTAACGGAGTATTAATTTGTTATTTTAGTTTTTTGTCCCACTTAATAATGAGGAAAATAATATTGATTTTGGATACAGTCATGAAAGAGTGATGATTAAAAAATTATAGAAATGTTTGTTCCCAGAAAGGCCTTTATAATACTTATGAATTTTGAACCTGTGAGTTTTTATTACTTACAAATAATTACTGTATACTGTGAGACAGCAGTAAATTAGGAAATTGGCCTCATGCCCAGTGGCGCACCAAGATCAAACCTCCATTTGCTTGTAAAATAGAACTCAGGGTTTTGCACAATTTATGATAGCAGGAGACTTGCAATTATTTTTTTCTTTTGCCCTTCGCTTTGCACTTCATTGGTTTTAAGACTAGTTTGGTTGGGAAGCTATTTATAATGTTAACAGTTAATGCACTAACATGACCAGTAGGGCCCAGTCAAAGAGTGACCTAAAATGGGTAGGGTATGAATGTAGCACTTCTCTGAGTACTTATACATCAGATATGTGTTTTGAAGTTCTCAGAATATATTGCTGCAGTACTTTGAATATAAAAGTTAGTCCTTTTTTTTAGTTTATGGTTTAGCTGCACTGTCCAGTAGCCCCATCACTGGATCTGGCCAGCAACCATTTTTGGAGAGCACAAAGGGATAATGTTTCCCTTTGTTGTTCCTCCACTCACCTTAAAAGTGATCTCTAGATGCAATTTTCTGCTTCATTTCCAAAGCGGATTTTTCCATGTTATGGGCCCTCAAGTGCTCTTGTACATTTCAAGTTCCATACTTCAGTTGTTGCAAGACTGGCTGCCTTGCAGAGACTTCAGCATCCTCTGAATTGAATAGTGCTATTGGGAAAGCTATAATAGCACAATGATTTTAGCATTGTTTTATAAATAGATGTCTGGATCAAAGCCAGTTAGGACCTTATTTTGATTACTGTTTTTCTTTCTCTCAGCCACCTACTGTTCCCTGTGTGCGCGGGATTCTTTTTTTTCTTTCTTTCTTTTAAATAAATCCACTGTGTCATTGTTTTTCTGTGTGTTTTTGTTTTTGAAGTAGAAGTGTCTCATCCCCAGCTCCCAAATAGTCCATAGGTTATTTGCAAACGGAAAAAGGTGAAAAATTCCTTTCTCAGATCTTGTAAAAGAAAGAAGACTTGGCTTCTTAATGTTGAGCTGAATGGGTTGTATACTTTTATATTACATGTGGCACATGGATTTCTGTTTTAAAAATTACATTTTGGGGGGAAGAGGGAACCTGTCATACTATGAGAAACAGTGTGAAGTACTAATTACCACAGTTTTTTTTTAAGTGTCTTGTCCTTTGTAAATAAAGGTGTATGGAGAGATGTCAACATAATACAGAGGGGTGTTTTTTTAGACTTTTAAAATCCCACCCTTTATATTATTTTTAGAAATAACTCAAGAGGGCCAACATAAACATTCCTCCTCCTATTTTTTTTCCACCAAAAACCCTGAGTAGGGCTAAGAGACAATTTTTCATGCCTAAGATAAAACTAGAACTCACTGTCTTCTGGTTTCTAGCCTGGGTGCCTGAACTGCTACATTAAACTGGCTCTCAGAGTTTAATGTCAATTCCAATGGGACACAAACACAGCTTACATCTTCAGTTTTTCCCCCTATTCATTATATTCAAAAGATAACATATGTGCATATGTTCCTCACCATTTAAATGAAAAGGGGATGCCCCGTAATGGTAGGCTGTGTAATGAAAAATCATCACCTTGGAATTATGCTAGCAATAATTCCATTGACTTTGCTCATCAGAAAGTAGCAAAAGCTGGCCATATGATCCCAGGACAGTACAACCATCATAAATATGAACCAGTTGCCAAGCATCCAAATTTTGTTCATGGAACCATGGAGCTGCTGCAATGGTCATAAGTATGACAAATGGTCATAAGTCACTTTTTCAGTGCCATTGTAACTTTGAACAGTCACTAAATGAACTGTTGTAAGTCGACAGCTATCTATATTTTATTTTATTTATTTATTACATTTATGAACTGCCGATCTCCCTCATTTTCAGGGAGAGACTGAAAGGAATTGAGTGATTTGGAGGCAGCTACAGTATTTGCAAAATGTCATCTAAGCAAATGAGATTCTCTGAAGAAGCAAGGGTATTAAAAAAGACTATATTATAGTTCAAGACACGATAAAGATGAAGACACATATATTCCAGAGATAAATTTCAAATCCATTTGCCAGAAAAATTTATGGCTCACAAATACATCTCCGGATGCTATGGACATTAAGAAGATTTAAAACTATTCTTTGGGGAAGATGACATAAGATTATTTGGAAGACGTCTGGAAAGAAGTGACCCTTCCTAATTCAGTTTTCCTAAACAGCAAGATTAAATATATACTGCCAATTATATTACCAGGTAACCCAACAGCCACTGAAAGTGCATAAGGAATATCAAGTAGAGATCAAACTAAGCAGCCATTCTAAACCGTCTACCCAATATCACAGATGTGTCTCTACAGTTGCAAGATCCATTAAAAAAGTATACAATCTCTAGTGATGACAAAGTTTTGAAATCAACTAAACCTCAAACATTAAGTTCTTGGTGTCTGAGTGTAATAACAGACATTGGACTTAAACACAGATTGGAAAACTTTGTGACGAATTCTGAAAAATCTGTTTCTTGTGGGGTGGTAGTAAATTAATGTAATTATATAGAAACCTGTTCCTGTCCAAATTCAGTGCCATGACCAATGCACACAAAGTAATCAACAATCAATTAGACACTATAAGAATGGTCTGTACAAGATGTGATTTGATTGTGCAGGCTTGGCTCTTAAATACATGCCACATTTAAAAAATAATAAAGGTAGTAGATTTTCCAAGTAATAGTGTCAGCATGAAGCACTATTTCCTTCTTTCCTAGTATTAGATTCTATAGGAGTATCTCTGAAATTAAATTTAGACCCCAAGAGCTTGAACATGTGCAGTTATACACCAGATTAGCAGCTAGAATTTGCAGGAAGTCAGGCATTTTGAAACCAATTTAATTACATCAGGGAGCTAAACAGGATTGCCACCTTTCTCTTGGTCTTATTGCTATGGCTACTGAACATTACACAGAAGATTCAAGTAGAAGGTACTGTTTCGTGTGCAGGGAAAAACAACTTGAGTTATTGCAAGCCTTGATTAAACTCTAGGCTGATGATATTCTATTATACATTTGTAGGCATAGTACAATACGTGGGAAGAAAGTATTGAAGAAAGCTCAAATATTCATATTTTTGGGGTGGAGAAGTTGTACCTAAACTTCTAAGCTTATTACAATGAGAGCCAGTTTGGTGTATGGCATCAGGCTAAAAACTAGGAGACTGTGAGTTCTAGTCTCATCTTGGGCCAACTGGGTGACCTTAGGTTAGTCATTGTCTATCATCCTAGAAAGGAGACAATGGCAAACTTCTTCTGAAAAACCTTGCCAAGAAAATGGCAGGGACTTGTCCAGACAATCTCCAAGAATCAGGTACAATTGAGCGGAACCCTCCTTCCTTATAAAATACATTTTTCAGAATTCCGCATTATCACCATGCTATATCCAGATCTCATATTAACAATTTTATTGCTCACTTACTGTGATTCATCAGGTTTTTTATAGTCAAAGAATACGGTTCTTTTTTTTCCCAGTTTTGTTTGTCTGAGCTCATAGAGCAGTGATGGCTAACCTTTTTGCTGCAATGTGCCAAAAGTGGGGGGGACCGCAAGAGGGTAGCGTGTGTGCGTGCCCACACCCATAATTCAATGCCCCCCGCCCCCCTGTGCATGCATACATGACCCCCTGCTTTTGGCATGTGATAGCACGGTGGGTCTGTTTTTTGCCCTCCCCATGCTCCAGAGGCTTTCTAGGAGCCTGGGGAGGGTGAAAACAGCCTTCCCCACACCTCCAGAGGCCCTCCAGAGGCCGGAAATGGCCTATTTCCTGACTTCCGGTGGGCCTGAAAGGCCCAAAAATCAGCTGGCCGGCACACATATGCGTGCTGGAGCTGAGCTAGGGCAACATTCACGTGCCCACAGATATGGCTCCGCGTGCCATAGATTTGCCATCACGATCATAGAGGATGATAATGGTACAAAATTACACCAACTGAAGAAACGACAATGAGATTTTCAGCTCCTTCCTTCCTTCCTTCCTTCCTTCCTTCCTTCCTCCCTCCCTCCCTCCCTCCCTCCCTCCAGAAACTTTGTGTTTCAACTTTGTGTTTCATCTTGAATTCAGTTAAATTCTGATGTCTGTTCAGACTAAGGTGATACCTTGACATGGAAGAAAGGCACTTTTGCAGTGTCCTAATATTTTTCATAGTTATGCTGGAACAAGGAGACAGAGGAGGAGGAGGTGGAAAAGAGATGTTATATCCTGAAAGGCATACATGCCTGTAGGTTACATGCCTACATAGTGCGTTCATGGTGAATACATTTAGGATTGCAGTTCTGGATCTGGATCACCAATGATCAAAAAAAGCATGGTTGGGAAAAAACAAAGACAAGTAAAACAGAAAGGCATCAGAAGCAATAGCTTAATGCAGGGGTCCCAACCCTTGGTCCGTGGACCGGCATTGGGCTGCAGCATGCCAGAAATTGGACAAGTGAAGCCTAGCCCATCCATGGGATGCAGGCAGCATGTGAAACCATGCCCTCTCCAGTTTGTGGAAATACCTCTCTCCACAGAACTGGTTCCTGGTGCCCGAAAGGTTGGTAGCTGGCTTAATGATTCTGTCACTTGAATTATACAATTCTGTATTATGATAGATAAATATTCATATTCATATTATGATAGGTAAATATTAGTTTCAAATAGGAGTTTTAATATCCATAACTTAAGCTGGTTCCAAACGGTTTCTCTTTTTAGAGATTATTCATGATTTTCATCATCACACCATGATTCTGCCCAAAATAACTTATAACCATGGCTGTCAGAAAATTTCCACAACTGGCCCACATTTGCAAATGAGTTCATTAGAGGACTGTTAACTTTAGGTTGAATCTGCACTTCTCTAACTTATTTTAAATAATTACTTAAAAGTGACATGTACTCTAAGTTATCATTATGTTTCTCTCTCTCTCTCTCTGTATACAATACACATAAAGAGATGTACTGTATTTTTTGGAGTATAAGACACATCTTTTTCCCCCAAAAAAGAGGGTGAAAATCTGGGTGTGTCTTATATTCCGAATGTAGCCCCGCCCAGGTTCTCAAATGGAGGTTTCAGAGGCTGAAAAAAGCATCAGGAAAAAAGCTTCAGAAAAGAAGCCCCCAAACAGAGCTTCAGAAAAGAAGCTCCCAAACAGAGCTTCAGAGGCTTTTTTTCTGAAGCTCTGTTTCAGAGGATTTCAGAGGCAGGAAAAAAAGTGAAAAAAAGGAAGGCACAGAGCTCACAACCAAGGAACCTGTTGCTTAAATTCACCTCTGGGAACAGCTGATTGGTGGTATTTCAGGAGGCTGATCCACCTGCCAATCAGCTTTTTTCTTATTTTCCTTCCCAAAAACTAAGGTGAGTCTTATTCTCCAGTGCATCTTGTACTCCGAAAAATATGGTATATCCTAGGCAAATTGTACACAATAGACATACATTTTAGACAGATATGTACAGAATTTGTTCAATCCCAGTCAGACTTTAATTCATGGAGTGTGCAGGTTAATATTACAGCTTTAATTAAACCATTTGGCTACATACTAATATCCAGGGACATCCACAAAATATGGTAAAAAAAAAAAAACTCAAGTTGCTGTCCATGACAATACAGTCTGATTATGTGTGACATGCATAAAAACCAGGAAGAGCTTCAATCTTAACTTTTTGACTTTGGTGGATGTGTGTTCTGACCTTAAAAAGCAGGAAGCAGGAATTGGTCCTGGCAAAACCTCTTTTATTTACATGACTGTGAATTACTTTCATTCACAGTCCACAAGGTTTGTCTAAACAGTTTTTTGAAGGAATATTTCCCAACACACCTTATCTCACTTGGCAAACTGCCACGTAACTTGTTTCCAAATGAAGAATACGGCAAAACTTGGCACAGAGTCCCTTAGAGTCACGAACAGAACTTTCTACTCTTGAAACTACTGAACGAATGAATTGTTTCCTGCAAAAGCCCCCTCCCCATTCGCTCCTCTTTTGTTTCCTATGGGAGGGGCCAATCATTTCCAAGGTGTGGCTTTACTGCCAAATCAGCCATGCTTTCTGAGTTGTTCTTGTCTTCTGGCAGCTCTGTGCATGCGCACACTGGGAATGGGCTCCTGCTGTTCCTCTGCCTCACTGCTGTCTAGCTCCCCCTCTGCCTCCGAGCTTTCCCCAGCCCCCAGGACTGGCCCATGTTCCTCCCCAACCTCCTCACTGTCTGAGTCCGCTGCCAGCTCCACTGGCTGCCAGCAGGACACAACACTGTGGATACCCTGCGGACATCACTTACTGCTGCAAACCAATGGGTAGAGCATCTTTCTGTACAGATACTTTCAGACTCTGCTGAAATCATTTGTTGAAAATAACACCGGGAAAGGGCATTTTCTTATCCTGCCAAATAGGTTCACAAAGCGCATCCTTTTGGCTGAGCTGCACTAAAGAGCAGGTTGGCCATTTTTTTCCCTAGACATTCATTTTAACTAACCAGCAAGATACATCAAAAGCTCTGCATCCATAAGTGGAATATTTCTATCTAAAAAGGTATGCTCTTTTTTTTGGCATCACATTTATTCTCTCCACTTAATTATAAAAACCTGCAATTTACATTCTTATAGAAAGGTGAGGACAATTTCAAATGTTCTTTAAGATCACTGCTGCCATTAATTTATCTTGGGATGCTGTGAGGCTCTGCATGTTTTGTGCCGTCGTGTTCCAATTATAATGTACGTAATACCTTAGAAATTGACAGGAAAGGAGGCCATAATGTTATCAGGCAAAGATTCACCCTTCAGCAAGTAAGCTTATATATATGAAAAACATTATGCAAATTAATTTTCCATGCAGAGCTGCAGTCCAAAAGGTCTCCTTAGTGGAAAATGAGGATCAATATTTCTGAGAAAAAGCAAATTGAATCACAGCACTGCTTCAATTTTTAATGGTCCTAATGTTGAAGATAAATAGCAAAATTGTTTCAGATTGTTTATTGCGGGATGTTCTAATTTCTATGCCTCTTCTTCTTTATTTTTTGGAACCATTTATTGCTGACATCAGTGCCACACAGCAATTTAGGCTGAATGAGAGAATGTCGTACATGTAAAGAAAAAGTAGCACATGCAGCAAATCTTTTAACCATCCATTTATCTAAATTTCCAGAATGATAGATGCCCCATTAAACTAATTATAACTGAATTTATACTGATACTAATGTCTTCCATTGTTATGCAGAGCTCTGCCATGACATTCACATTATAATAATGTGCCAATTTACATACAAAGTGATTATTGGAACAATTTGCAATTACTAGCATTACAGGATTGATTATTCTATCAGAAATCTCTTTCTAGAAAACCTTTTCCTCGAGTATGCTCCATCGGCAAAAGATCACACTTGAGGAATGTGCTAGCAATGAAGTTGGCAGACTGCAATTAAATCCAGTACTGTTACTCTGAAAGAAAGGTCAATTCTTTCCTGATCTGCAGATATTGTTGATGCCAGTCAAATTGGAAAGATGTGTTCAAAACAGCTGTCTCCAAATATGGACCGCCGGAGGGTTGCAACTCCAAATAATCACAGTTGCACCTCCCAAAACTGAAGCAGATCAGGTTGGATACGAGGTGGGTTTTTTTTGGGGGGGCTCAATTTTTTTAAAAAATATGAATAAATAATTTATACTAGGGGGAAAAACGGGTACTAGAACAGAAAGCCAAATATATGCTTTTCTGGTCAAGCAATAGCAATAGCAATAACACTTAGACTTATATACCACTATATAGTGTTTTACAGCCGTGGTGAAATCCATTTTTTTTTTACTACTGGTTCTGTGGGCGTGGCTTGGTGGGCATGGCAGGGGAAGGATACTGCAAAATCTCCATTCCCACCCCACTCCAGGGGAAGGATACTGCAAAATCCCACTTCCCTCTCCACTCCTGGGGGAAGGATTTCGCAAAATCTCCATTCCCACCCGACTCTGGGGCCAGCCAGAGGTGGTATTTGCTGGTTTTTTGAACTGCTCAAAATTTCCGCTACCGGTTCTCCAGAACCTGTCAGAACCTGCTGGATTTCATCCCTGCTTTACAGCCCTCTCTAAGTGGCTTATAGAGCCAGCATATTGCCCCCAACAATTTGGGTCCTCATTTTACCAATCTCGGAAGGATGGAAGGCTGAGTCAATCTTGAAGCAAGATAATGGCAGGACAATCTTACCTAAACTCTTCACTTGAATAAGATTCTTGTTCATTTACTTTCTAAATTTACTGTTTTCTGGACTTCAGGAATCATTCCAAATTATTGCCACAGCTGGAAAACCAAATGCTTATATTGTGGGGAAAGGGCATATGGCACCCTTTTCTATATTGATCCATTGTTTCAAAAACAGTATTGTAAGCAATGAGTTTCCCCTGCTTCAAGAATTGTCATCTCTCCTCGTTGATGGCAAGAGTTAATTTCCTGAAAATGTATCTGGCTTAGTGATAAGTAAATAGGCAGCTATTTATTTCAGATATCTGGAATGTTAACTTGCATGCCAACGTTGCCATGGCATTATATGATTTGTGATGTGGCAAGGAACAAACTCCTTATTGCCTCCCATCCTCACATAGCCATTATGTTCCGCTACTGATTAAGAATGGAAGAAATCATTTCTATCTATTTTTTTTTTACATCTTACTGGAACATTTTAAGACAAATGCCAACTTTTAACCTTATCTACCACTGAATATTGTTCTGATGAGACTGGGAGAGAAGGATGGTTTCTTTCATTTGGAAGCAAAGTTATAAGTCACTAATTCCCCCACTAATAAGTAAAATGTCTCAAAACCATTATACACACACACACACACACACACACACACACACACACACACAAACACACGGCAAATCCTGCTTTCCATCCATTCTTTCCAAACCGTCTTCTAAATATTTCTACACATTTCCTTAATAGCATGTGTGTTTGGGAAAATTAATTCAGTCAAACGCGCATCGAGTGTCTCATGGTTCATTCACCAACAGGAGATGGTGCCAAGGAACAGCTCCGATGCTCTTTTGAAACAGTTGCTCACTTGGGCATAAATTTCTATGTCTTATTAGTGCAGACACTTCTGCAGCATCTTGCATATTCCGCTCACCAGCTGACAATTGCCTGTTCGTAAACTAGAATACTCCAGAAAACAGTTCCATCTTTGCTTTGCAGTCTGGAATGTATGGCTAAGACAGAAGTTCAACTCATTCCAAGTTTCACAGACTCTACAGATGGATGGTTTTGATCATTTTTCCCCCACTCAGAAAGAGTAACGAAGAATATTCCTTTGTATCAGTTCTGCATCAATAGGAATAGAGTAGACAGCATACTTATTCATTTTTCATGTTCATCCCCACAGTTGAATCAAATATCAGAGAGGAATTTCAAAAAGAAGGATCAAGTTTTATGCTTTGTCTTCATGCCTGTCTAGGTGTTTTAGCACAGAAGTAGTGATTATATGGGCGTTCTTTATCCGGTAGTCCTATAATTTTGATGGAATCGGTGGCGGGATTCAAATAATTTAACAACTGGTTCTCTGCCCTAATGATTTCTTCCAACAACCAGTTCTCCAAACTGCTGAGAAAGTTAACAACCAGTTCTTCTGAAGTGGTGCGAACTGGCTGAATCCCACCACTGGATGGAATGGGATGATGTTATTCATTTGATTTCAGAAAACCAAACCATCTGCCATATTTCTATCATAAGAACAAAAAAAAGTGAAGGAAAAATCATTAGGGTTGGTTGGGTGGGTGGGTGTATAGTGTGTGTATGTATACGTATAGCAATAACAATAGCACTTAGACTTATATGCCACTTTACAGTGCTTTACAGCCCGCTCTAAGCAGTTTTACAGAGTCAGCATATTGCCCCCAACAATTTGGGTTTTCATTTTACCCACCTGGGAAGGATGGAAGGCTGAGTCAACCTTGAGCTTGGTGAGATTTGAACTGCCAAATTGCAGTCAGCAGACGTAGTCTGTAGTATTGCACTGTAACCACTGCACCACCATGGCTCGTATCTGTATGATATACCCTGTTTCCCCGAAAATAAGACATTCCCTGATAATAAGCCCATATCGGGCTTTTGAGTGCATGCACTAAAATAAGTTTCCCCCCCCCCGAAAATAGGCCCTCCCCGAAAATATTTAAATGCATGTACAGCCGGTCCCCGCCATTTCCTCTGGTTTCCTCCACGTGCCCCAAAATAATAAGACCTCCCCCAAAATAAGGCCATGCGCTTATTTCAGGGTTCAAAAAAATATAGGACAGGGTCTTATTTTCGGTAAACACAGTATCGGTATATGTATGTATATCTTTTTATGATCTTGTAATCCAGTGGTGAAATCTATTTTTTTTTTACTACCGGTTCTGTGGGCGTGGCTTGGTGGGCAAGGCAGGGGGAGCATACTACAAAATCCCCATTCCGTCCCCATTCCAGGGGAAGGACACTGCAAAATCCCTATTCCCTCCCCATTCCAGGGGAAGGATACTGCAAAATCCCCATTCCCTCCCCACTCTTGGGGGGAAGGATATTGCAAAATCTCCACTTCCATCCCACTCTGGGACCAGCCAGAGGTGGCATTTGCCAGTTCTCCAAACTACTCAAAATTTCCGCTACCGGTTCTCCAGAACCTGTCAGAACCTGCTGGATTTCATCCCTGTTGTAATCCCTTGCTTCAGGATGGAGTTGGGGCAGATGAATGGAGCCAAGTATTTTACTGGCTGGATGCTCTTCCTGATGTGTATGTGGAGTTCGCAGCAGATATTTTATCTTTGTGCCTTGATAGAGAAACATCTGTTGCTGCCTAGGATTGAACTTTCAACCTTCTGACTGCTTAACAAGTTAAGAAAAGAATGAGGGAGGAAGTAAATGTGTACAATTTGTATACAATTGTATGCTGATTTCTCCTGAAACCTGATTTAAATTAGAGTTTTTGGACTCTAGTCTTTTGATTTTGAGATTGTAAATTCAGATAGAAAGCGCCAATAACACTTTCAGTTCCCAGAAAGGAAACATTGTTCACACATTCTTGTGCAAGAAATATCTTAAAGATAAATATTATGGCATTTTATGTACTATCAGTTAATTTCATCAGACACATGAAATATTATTCTGAAAGGGAATGTGTGCAATGTTGGGATTGGAGAGAGCGAGAGAGATGTGGGTAATTGAATTCTTTGGTCTGTTTAGAAATTAAACTAGGATAGATTTTATTGTCACCCTTGCTAATTGCAACTGCTTCTGTTTTGACTTACAGCTGAAGGATGGTGGCCTCATTTCTTATGCAAGAGAGCCTTTCATCCATGCACACTTTCAGTGTCACCAACCAGTGCAAATCCATCAGTTATGGTACTTCTGTGATGATTGGTTGTTTTGACAGATGGAAGGACCAGACTCATCGATTCAACCATCTCTTATCACACACCTCTCACCTGTTTCTCCACCCAACTGGAAAAAGGGAGAAATGAAAGGGAAGAGGAGCCTTATTATCAATCCCTAGTTGAGACTTGGATCAGTCTGAGCAGCATCTGAGGGCTATGTGTGTATGTAAGACTGTCCCAAAGGTGCCTTTTCCAAGAGGCAACTGGACTTTCTGGTTTTTCTTTGAAGTCTTTTCGCTTCTCATCCAAGAAGTTTCTTCAGCGCTGAAAGTCCAGTAGCCTCTTGAAAAGGCACCTTTGGGACAAGCCTGACTTGGATGACTGAGAATCTGCATAGTATGTTGATTATGCAACACCCCTCCCCCTCCTATTAGATGTTGTTCATGGGAAACATTACATCCATGTTTAAAAATACCAACAAACCAGTGGTGAAATCTAAACTTTGTTACTACTGGTTCTGTGGGCATGGCTTGGTGTGGGGAGGTAATGTGACTGGGTGGGCGTGGCTAATTTTTTTTTTTTACTTTAAAACCATTTTTTCTACAACTTCTTCATCGAAGAGATTGTAGAAAAAATCCTTTCAAAAGGCTCTGATGGTCCCAGCTGAGTTGCCTGATCAGCAGAGGCTTTTTTTTCTTTTAAAAGCCTCTGACGATCCAAGCTGAGTTGCCTGATCGTCAGAGGCATTTAAAAGAAAAAAAGTCTCTGCCAACCAGGCAACTCAGCTGGGATCATCCGAGCCTTTTGAAAGCATTTTTTCTACAACCTCTGAAGAGGTTGTAGAAAAAAATGTTTTTAAAAGCCTTTGATGATCCCAGCTGAGCCGCACGATCATCAGAGGCTTTTTTTTACTTTTAAAAGCATTTTTTCAGCCGAAGAGGTTGTAGAAAAAATGCTTTTAAAAGTAAAAAAAAAGCCTCTGATGATTGTGCGGCTCAGCTGGGCATGTGGGGGGGGGGCAGGGAGTTTTGCTACCAGTTCTCCAAACCACCCGCCTCCATCGCTACCGGATCGGGCAATCCGGTCCGAACCAGGAGCATTTCACCCCTGCAATAAACAACACTACCTGAAGGGCTTGTGTTATGTAGTGGCACAGAAAGACATCTTTCTCTCTCCCTTCACCACATCATGTCCATTACCACCACTGGTTAGCTGCTCTTCAGTCTTCAAACTGGGGAGAGGTTCAGAGATTTGCAGATATAAGGGGAGAGCTGGGGTCCAAAGAATTGGAATCTCTTGCTCTCCCAAACTGATGGACTTTGAAAGGCAGTATCTAGGGACTGGAGAAAAGCAAATAGATCTAACTAGTCTAGAATGGCCAGTAGGTTCAAAACCATTGCCATCCAGTAGGCATCTGATTCTACCGCCAATAAGTCTAAGAATGAGCTTACTGAGCAGAAAATAAAAGTACCATATCAACTAAAGACAACTTCAAGCTGCCATAGTTATCAGCAGTGGCCAAGATGAAAGCAGTATCATGGCAACAGGGAAGAAAAAATAAAAACATTTCAGGTATGAAAGGCCAGTAAGTATCATATTTAATTTTCTCAGATGGACAGGCAGACTAAATAAGACAGCCACAAATATAGCTAGTCCAATAGCCTCTAAGTGTTTTGAATTAGGTTTACTGCAATTCCCGACAGTTGCTCACAATATTGTGCCTGATGGGCCATGTAGTCCAACAATTTTAGGAGGCCTCATTTTGCTTATTGTTGTGGTAAGAAAGAGTTCTATAAAATGCAAGCAAAAATTACATATAAACCAGATGTACTGTTGGCTAAATATGGACATGTATTGCTGCCTAACTTCTTTTTGAGCTGGCTAGTTCTCTTTCGTTTATTTTCTGTTCCTTCTGCTGTGAGGCTACATATGTGTTTCAGATTTTATCTATGCAACAAGACAATGCTAATAATGCAAGATGGTGTCTTTTGATTATGGTTATGCTAACTTAGTTTTGATCAATGAGCTAAATTAAGTGATTTCTCAAGATAAATCATTACCAATTGCATGGAGTGAAATAGGAATCTGTATTTTGGGGGAAAGGACAGATAGGTTACTGTACTAGAATGGCCTTGCCTGGATGGGCCCTGCCCGCCCTATATATTAAAAGTTTATTTTACTTATATTGTTATATATGCATCTGTATGGATGCAATTTAAGAGGCCCTTGGTGTTCTCTGGGCTTGGTTGTTTTCTTGCAGTTGTTTCATTACCCAAACTAGGTACATCATCAGTGCTAGTAAGGAATGGGGTTTTCTGTTAGTTTGTATTTTAGGGGCTTGCCCTATCAGTGTTAGTGGGAATGGTCTTGGAGGTTCTTTGGTTGGGCTGTTTACTGTTAGCTTGTTTAGCAGATCCTTGTTTGAGGTATTGGGTAATGTTTGGGTAATAAAACATCTGCAAGAAAACAACCAAACTCAGAGAGCATTAAAGATCCCACAGTTCAACCCTGAGTACAAATATTTTCTTTTACTTGTATTTAATTTAAAACCAATAAATACGTATAAAATGACCACAATTAAAAATAATTACAAAAACCGGCATGCAAAGCAAGAGAGGATGATAACTCAGAAAGGGAGTCACTGTAAAATTTCTCTGGTCTCGAGAATCTCAGGCCTGATAAGAGAGCCAGGTCTTGAGGGACCCTTCAGAATATTGAGCTGGATGGAGTTAATCTCAATTCTGGGGGGGGGGGGGGGACAGTGGTAGGTTGCTCCCGGTTCGGTCCGGTTCTATGGAACTGGTAGTAAAACCGGTTGGAGGCTCCACCCACCCGCCACAATATCATCATGGGTGATCTGGGCATGTGCAGAAGAGCATGCGTGCGCATGAGCAAAGTGAGTGTGTGTGTGTGATCCCACTGTGAACCAGTAGTAAAAGTAAGTGGAACCCACCCCTGGGGGGGGGGGAAGATTCCTCAATGCAGGGTCTGTGAGAGAGAAAGACCTCATCCTGGGACCCACCAAATATAATTCCCTGGAAGAAAGAACCCATAGCATTCATTCTCTACCAGACCTGATGGATCCAAAAAATTAGAAAAAAAATAGTTCTATATGGTTCAGGCATCTTCTGCATTTCAAGAGAGCATACCAGAAACACATTAAAACCTCCTCGTGCCTAAAAGAGTAATTGATCCCCTAAAATGCCCAGTCAAAAGCTTGTCGGAGTTTTCAGTGCATTTCTCATTTCTGGTGATTCTAATACAGCTCATTTAAAAAATAGACCTGAAGCGAGGGCTAATGGCCTGGTGTTAAATCACCTCCTGATGCCAAAACATTGGGTAGACAATTCACCACATATATTACACCTTGCAGTCCTGTGACTCAGGAAGAGATAAAGTGAGAAACACTTCCTTGCTTACATTGCTAGTAACTAAGGGTCAATTTAGACCCTTAGTTACTTGCTGGGTGGCCTCTCTGCTATTATGTATGTGTGTGGATATATTGTCTACAGTTCTGCAGGGTAATTTGTCATCTTTGTCTCAGTGTAGTCAAGAATAACAACTGGCTATTTAACATGCCCAGCTCTTTCTTGAACCAGAATGTAATATCTGTTTTGCAAAGACTGGCGACAACATCTTTATTAAAAGCGAAGACTCATTCAACGCAAAGGGTCAGGGACCGTGGCTATAAGTCAAGTCTCTACCCCATTCTTTTTATTATCAACTATCAACACTGAGCAAAGAAGGACCACTCATGGGAAATTTCAACTTATGATACTTCTGGCATATTCCAAAATAAAATGCTTGCTATTCATAATCCACAGTTCAAAGAACAGTTATGCCCATGTTCTCTTTTTAAAAGAAAAAATAGTCACTATTGCTTTGAAAATAAGAAATGGGAGCTTGCTGTTTGAGTAACTGTATGGCAGACAGAACCATGTCAGAAAATCTCCTTGCCAGGCTGCTGGGAAGGATCTATTTGTCTATCAGAATCTGCATCAGGAATACTTTGCATTAATTTTAATATTGCCATCAGATTTTCTTCTTGGAATGTAGCAAGAGCAACAGTACAAAGGTATGTGATGGGGATTTAGCATATAACTGCAGGAACTACAATCCCAAATAAATCATAGGACATAAAAGGAGCTTTCATTCATCAGACCAAGTCCTGGAGTTGCTAGGAAAATCCAACGGAGCAGCTCATAACAGTGGTGAAATCCAAATGTTTTTACTACCGGTTCTGTGGGTGTGGCGTGGTAGGCGTGGCAGGGGAAGGATACTGCAAAATCCTCATTCCCTCCCTGCTCCTGTGGGAAAGATATTGAAAAATCTCCATTCCCATCCCACTCTGGGGCCAGCCAGAAGTGGTATTTGCCGGTTCTCCGAACTACTCAAAATTTCCGCTACCGGTTCTCCAGAACTGGTCAGAACCTGCTGAATTTCACCCCTGGCTCATAACATAGTAGGAATTACTATATCATGCTCACTACTACTACTACTACTACTACTACCACCAGTACTACTACTATCTGTCAGTAAAGGCTACTACTACTGCTACTAGTAGTAGTAGTAGCCTTTACTGACAGATATTTTACTGCTTCCAGTATTGGAAGTCTATTTCCTGCAAAACTTCTATCATTCCAGACAAGCAGGACATTCTAAATGCACATAATTCAATAAAACTAGGATTATAGCCAGAAATATGTGAGATCTGATTGTTTCATGATAAATTCACCCATAAACAAGTCTTCCAAAACAACTGGAGAATCAATGAAGTTTTGGCAGGAAATAGTAGCCCCAGCTCACACTCTTCAACAGGCAGAACCTTGCTTCCACAACACCTATTCTAATGTAATTGCTAGAACTGTATACTATGTTTCAACCAGTAGGCTGCCAATAAAATGCTGCACTTTCCTGCTTCTTCTCTAAAAACTAGTTGTGGGAAGAGTGGGGTGATGACTCAAATGTTGCTTAATTTTGGAAGGCAAAGGTGAGGGGGATAATCCATCAAGCAAAGGTATTTTATTGAAAATAACCTTATTCATTACATGTATTAACATTATCATCTTTCCTAAGATTCCAGAAATTCATGCATTGTTTTTTGTGCTGATGGAGAATTCTGAAAGATTATTCCCACTGCATCTACACAACAAGAAGACTGACTAGCTACCATCAGTATGGCAGTCATTGTAACAAGCTGCCCAAGTCACTCTTTTGCTTAGATTTGGGTGATGGTATTTTACGTGAAACAGTTGGCCTCATTCCAGATGAGTTACTGTAAAACTTAAAAGAGTTTAATTATCCCTGATAGTTAATATTTAATGATGAAGAGGTGATGGGGAAGAGAATTGTCTTGCGGGATTTCATTTCACTGTCCAGATCCTCCCCCCTCCATCAAAATAAAATCCTTTGATATAAAGGACAACATGTATTTATTGTAAAAAATGGGGGGGGGGGAGAGAGAGAGAAACAGGCAGGCAGGCAGACAGACAGACAGAGGAAGAGACAAAGGAAGAGAGATGGAGTGGAGAAAGATGAGAAAGACACAGAGAGAAAGAGACAGAGAAAGAGATAGTGGGAGAGGGGGAGAGAGAGAGAGATGGAGATGGAAGTGACATGGAGGAAGGAGACGTAGACAGAGAGGAACAGAGAGAGGGAGAAAGAAGGCGATGGAGAGGAAGTGGAAGAGGAAGAGAGAAACAGAGGGAGAGATAGTGAGGGAAGGAAAGAGAGATGAAGGGCAATATAGAGGGAGAGACCGTAAGTGAAAGAGAGAGACAGTGAGAGACAGAGACAGACAGAGAGAGATGGAAGGAAAGAGAGTGTTAGAGAGAGAGGGAAAGGGAAAGTTAAATGGAGAGGGAGGGAGGGAGGGAAGGGGGGAGAGAGAGGGAGAGAGAGAGAGAGAGAGAGAGAGAGAGAGAGAGAGAGAGAGAGAGAGAGA
>WNWU01000004.1:38047537-38094306 GCA_012654045.1 Ptyas mucosa | reverse complement strand
AGAGAGAGAGAGAGAGAGAGAGAGAGAGAGAGAGAGAGAGAGAGAGAAGAGAGGATACATTGCTTAGAACATATATACAAAAAATTGCCCACTTGTAAGCTCTTTGTTTTTTCCCTTTCCTCACAAGCTGTTTGATGTGAGGCTGAAGATATTTATTTGTAAACTCTTATAAGGGTGAGAAGGGATTGTTGTGAATATTGTATATTTACAGATCTATGCAAAACTCTAAGCAAGTGGTTGCACTTCATAAAGAATCCTTCCCAACTGCTTTGTGAAGTAATACAGCTAGTTCTCAACTTACAACAGTTCATTTAGTGACATTCAAAGTTAGAACAGCACTGAAAAAAGTGACTTATGACTATTTTTCACATTTACAATCGTTGCAGCATCTCCATGGTCAGATGATCAAAGTTTGGATGCTTGGCTACTGACTCATGTTTATGATGGTTGCAGTGTCCTGGGGTCATGTGATCTCCTTTTGGGACCACCTGATAAGCAGGAAGTCGGATTCACTTAACAATCATGATACTAACTTAACAACTGCAGTGATTCACTGAACAACTGTGGCAAGAAAGGTCATAAAATAGGGCAAAATTCACTTAACAGATGTTTCACTTAGCAACAGATATACTGGGCTCAGTTGTGGTCGTAAGTTGAGGACCTCCTTTATGGCCCTTTTTTTTTTTTGTTCTAAGAGGAGAGAAGAGGAACTTTTTTTCATACAGCACTGGTCAAAATGTGTCCTGATTAGGTGTCCCAAAGGTGATTTTTCATTAAGCAACTGGACTCTCATTTTTTTTTTGAAGATGTTTTGCTTCTCATCCAAGGAGCTTCTTCAGCTCTGACAGGATAGTGGGGAATGGAAGGGACAACTATGACCAGAATCTCTACAGACTCCTGGTTAGGTGGCTTGAGAAAACAGTACACAATAATCTGAAGTGTGCAGTGAAATTGATCAGTCTGGGGTCCCATCAATATACACTGAAGGTTTTCCATATTCATTGATTACATAGACTAACAAAGTTAATGGACATACAAAGAATCATGAGATCCTCCTACATACCTACAAAGAATCCCCCTTTGGTTTTTCTTCAAGAGACCCAAGTAGGAAAATTAATGTAAGATTCTGGCATAGTCTCTATTCTGCAGAAAAAAACCTACTCTGTGGAGTCTTGTAAAGGAAAAAAAACAAGACAATAATCATAGCAGCAATGATATACGTTTCATTTATTTATTTATTTATTTATTTATTTATTTGTTTGTTTGTTTGTTTGTTTGATTTATATTGCCACCTATTCGCCTATGGAGACGCAAGGCGGCTTACAGAATATAAAAAAACCAAATTTTAAAATTAAAACTCATAAAAAAATCAAATAAATTAATGTAATAAAATCACCCCTGACCCCTACCTCCCACCCCAGCAACAGCCGATCACACGAGCCATTTAATGTGCTCTATCCCGCTCTGGATTCCCCAGGCCCACTGGCAGAACCAGTTCTTCAGCGCCTTCTGGAAGAGAATTAGGGTGGGGCTGTTCTAATCTCTGGGGGAATGATGTTACAGAGAGAGGGAGCCACCACAGAGAAGGCTTTTCTTCTGAGTCCCATCAGGTGTATCTCCCTCAGGGATGGGACCCACAGCATTCCCTGCCTCCCTGCTCTAATGGGTCAGGTAAGTGTGATCGGCAGGAGATGGTCCCTCAGATAACCTGGGGCACTGCCCCCTCCTGTAGGAAAGCATTAATCACTGCCAGAGTCTACTCGTCTGTCACCTCCTGGGAAGCTTTCACAAGCCAGAAGGGACATGGGTTTAATACATAGGCTTGCACACATACTCCCTAGGAACCTGTCCACTTCCTTGGGAGGAACAAGGTCAAACTGTTGCCAGATAACAGGGCAAGAAACTGCCTCAAGGGCTTCTATCGGACCAGCAAACATGCTGGCATCAAACTGGGAACGAAGTCGAGCGATTTTGTCTTCCAGAATGCTAATGTGGTCTACTCAGACTTGAACGTTTGTGATTTTTTAAAAATCCATACCCTAAAATATGCATTGACATCTGGACCTTCAGTTGGACTATCTCAAGTTGAGAACTGGAGTGACACCATCTGGTGCAAATGTTCTAAATTTATTATTTTTCTCAAACCGATCACAGGATTGATAACAGTTTATACTGTACGTGCAAGTGTGGCCTAAAATAGTCTAAGATACATTAATTATGATAGTGGTGTTTTTAAAACAACAACAACCAATAATCCGCTGCCTATTTAAAATATACTAGTCTTTATGTTTTAAAAAGAATGCTGATAAAGTTTCTTTCACCAATAAAAACTCCTATCTCCAAGCCTTTGCAAATATTGTCAATGTTTAGACACATAATACACAATGGTCTGCAGAGTGCTCACATGTTTATTGTAACTGTACAATAAAGGTAGCATTACTACTACTCCTGCGATTTGTTTCCTATCTGGGCTACCTTGAAAGAATATAGAATAGAATATAGGATAGAATATTTCATATTTGAATGTATACAATATAACTTGTTTCTTTCTTTTCTTTTCTTTTTTTTAAATCACAGTTGAATAACTATTTCATCAGAAGTGCAAATATACAGTAAGCACCTTTTCTATTTTAAAATACAGTTTTGGAGTTTCTGCTATTGGAGCAATAAAATTCATGCTGATTTGGAAGAATGTTTAAGCACATGCATCTTGAATATGTGTATATCTACACAAAACACAGTTATGTTCGAAGCTAAGAATTAAACTGGCTTCATCTCTCACAGCTTACTAGAAATAAAAACAGGAGAAACCTACACTGTATACATTACATTTAAATGGACTTTTATTTCTATCCCCAACTGGATGAATGCAATTATATAGCACACATTTAAGCTAAAGAATTTTTTTAAAAAAAATTGAGTAAGCTTAGAATAAATGTTCAGTTGCATGTTTTTTGGCAATGTTTTAAAAGAAGATGATGATAGTATGGAAGGAATGTTTGATATTAAACCCTGGATAGAATTATCATCTTTGCAAATGACTTAAACTATTAAAGTGGAAATAATTCAGAAATATCATTAGCAACCAAATAATTTTAAAATACACATGATTCTTTCCTCTTTGTTTAATTTAAACCTAATATCTGCTTATTTCCGACATAAGCAGAAAATCCTGATAAATAATTCCAATACATGCCTAAACATCTCCCTTCACAGCTAGCTCCTAATTTGATCTCTGGAGACCTTTCTTAGTAGCCGAATATTTTCATTTATTTCAAGAGTACCTACATCACCAGATATTTCTAATCTCATGTTGCTTAGTAATGCTGCTAGATGAGGTTCTCAGCAGATCATTAGGCTTGTTCAGTAATAATGTTACAAATCACAAGAGATTCATCACTGTGAATAAACAAAAGAAGGGTTATTTTTACCAAGGGAAAATGGAATAGGTTAATTTCACTTTCCAGGGTATTTCCTGAGATTATTTAACCAGAATATATTTGTGTGTGAGTGAGTGTGTGTGTGTGTATCAAATTTATATTTCACTGATAAAGAAATAAAGGGAGACTAGTATAGATCTATTTAGCTCTCATCAGCTAGCCATACCCTTACTTGGATTCAAACTTGGGCTGCCTGCATTTTAGGCAGTTGTATTAACCTCTGAGCCACAAGTTCTCCTCCCTTTATCAGCTTGAGCCAGGGGAGAGATTAAGTGTTTTTCTACCCAGACACCTGGTCTACTCCAGCATGTGGGAGGGAGCGTACTGCATCTCTTTCGCCTTTCAGCTCCAATCCAGGAGCCAAACCATTTGGTATAAAATGTTTGTCCTGAATGTGACTGCTTGAGGGATCCTGAATTGGATTGGATGCATATATATAGAATGCTTTTGAATTATAATGAAGCAGTCATTCCTTATCCATACTATAAGTATGGATATAGGTATCGTGTGGATATATCTGCCAGTAAAATGAAAATAATATGATGATGGGCATAATAATTTATGCATCATTGTTGTCATCATCATCACATTCCTATTGCTTTATTAAAAATATTGTTGGGATTGCTAGAGGAATCTTTGTCACAAAAGTTATTAAATTTGTGTTGGTGTGTGTATGGAAAAAAATATTGGACAGAGACTTATAGATGTTATATTATGTAAGATACAAGGGAAGAATTAACTAGGGTTGCCAGGTCTGCTTCCCAAAAATAGCGGACCAGCAGAGGGGTGGGGGTGGGGTTTAAGTAGTAAAAAAAAAAAATACAATTAAATTAATTTCTTACAAACATTTTAACACATATTAAAATAATCACTTCAAAACTTTACTTAAAATTCAAAACATCAAATATATTATAATAATATGTAAAATATTAAATTACATTTTACTTTGCTGTCGTGTGTATTTTTTATTTGACTTCGCAGCTTTGATCAATTCTTTGTGTTTAAGGAATAATTCTTTAATTTTTTTTAATTTGATTTATATGCCGCCCTTCTCCGGAGACTCAGGGCGGCTTACAATGCGCTAAGCAATAGCCTTCATACTTTTGTATATTTATACAAAGTCAGCTTATTGCCCCCACAAACTGGGTCCTCAATTTACCTACCTTAGAAAGGATGGAAGGCTGAGTCAACCTTGAGCCTTGGTGAGATTCGAACCTGCAATAATTGCAGGCAGCTGATGTTAATAACAGGGCTTTAGACCATTGTACTATCCAAGGCTCCTTATTTCAGTACAAATTTCAGTACAACGTTGAGAAATATTAAAAAATATACAAAGTTCACTTCGAACTGATGGTACAAGCAGTCGGTTACGTTCATCAGTCCACAAATTTCCCATGACGCTGAAAATTCGTTCAACGTTTGCATTTGATACCGGAATTGATGCACAATTGATACCGGACAATACTGGAACAGTTTCAGTAAACTCGGAGCTGGCTCTTTCTTAAAAAAGTACGTCCACTTATCAAGGGATGAATCGCCCTGCAGATGAACATAAACTTCTTCTAAGGCAGAAATTTCATCGAAGAGAGTGCTGGGTGGAAGTGTTCGTCATTTGTTCTAAAGTTGGAGGATTATTGCGATCAATTAGATTGAAACAATTTTATATACTTTTATTAAATGTCTTGTGAAACAATTGAGTATGATTAATAATTTTTTTCGGAGAATCGAGTTCAATGGATATTCGATCTTTGTCTCATTCTAACTTATGAAAAAAAAAAGACAAAATGCGATTCTCCTATCCTTATTCTCTTAGACTGTACAGCTTTAGATTACGTACCATTTCATCATAAAGCTTTTGAATAAAAAAAATGTCCACTATTTTGTGAAAAAAGTGAACATAATGTGAAAAAAGTGGACTGTCCGCTCAAATAGTGGACACCTGGCAACCTTAGAATTAACACAAGAACACTGACACTAAAGGATGAAGAGGGTATGTATATCTCTCTCTATTTGTATCCTATAAATATTTACCACTTCATTCTAGCTCGGTAGAGACAGACAGATACAGTTGTTAAGATAAGTAATAGAGCAAAGAGTTATGGACCCAGGAAACTAAAGCCCGTTAAATAAAGAGCATCAAAGATTTCCAGATAAGGGCAGGGTTGGATAGCTAAACTTTCCTTTTGCATGTTCCAGACACCTCCAGAGTTAATCAAGGTAAAAATGTGTAACCAATTATTGGGTGTGTGTTTGTGTGTGTCAAGGAAATTGTGTTGTTTTAACATTTGCCGACCATGCAGGAGCTCATTTCACCATTGAAAGCCCTCTAAAAAACTTTCGTCCAGGGGCCCTGAGCTTTTAGAATATAGGTCTAACCATGCCACCGAAATCTGTGGGTGTGGCATGGTCTCCAACCTTTTGCATCTTTCACAACCCTAATGTAAAGTAGTATTTAAAAAAGAGAAAAGGGGATATTACTTTTTTAGACGTAACATTTTTTCTTTATCTGCCTGTTCACTGTGATTCAAAAGTTGATAGAGGAGAATTGCTGTCTTGTCTTTAATAGGCTTCTGGTTCCAGTGGAGCATGTCATCAACTACCACATGATCGACAGGTCATAGTAGGGGACTGTAAGAGTATGTGGGAGTGAGCTTGGGAAACAGGTTGAAGAGATATAGCCAAGGGAATGGCCAGATAAGAGGCAGGTTAGCATGCAGCAGGAACGTGGGCAGGGCAAGCAACTCAAAAGAGACCCTCCCTAGTTTCTCCAGCTGTGAAGGGGGTTGGGGAGGGGGAGAAATATACTTTTAGACTTCCAACATTCCGTTAATGTAATCTTACGATAAAGTGGGATTATCTCATGTGGCCATATTTCCTGACTCATTTACCTGGCAAGGTGACAAGGTCCAAAGAAAGAACTTTTTAAAGAAACCCTGCAAGGTGCAGAATGTGGTGCAAAATTCTGGAGATTCTGACAAATCCAAAAAGAATAAAAACAGAAAAGTTACAAGGAAGAAGAATCAAGAGTGCTAGATGTTGGTCATGCTAAACCTAAGATTTTGCTAATCTATAGAACCTACCTCTTTTATCAGTATACTCAATTGTTGAGCTTAGAGTTAATAGTGAAGGGGTCAATTAGCTTCAAACTAATAGACTAAGTAGACTAATAGACCAAACTATAAGGGACACAGTGGCTCAGTGGCTAAGATGCTGAGCTTGTCGATCGAAAGGTCGGCAGTTCAGTGGTTCAAATCCCTAGTGCCACGTAACAGGGTGAGCTCCCGTTACTTGTCCCAGCTTCTGCCAACCTAGCAATTTGAAAGCACGTAAAAAATGGAAATAGAAAAATAGGGACTACCTTTGGTGGGAAGGTAACAGTGTTCCGTGTGCCTTTGGTGTTTAGTCATGCTGGCCACATGACCAAGGAGATATCTTCAGACAGCGCTGGCTCTTCAGCTTTGAAACGGAGATGAGCACTGCCCTCTAGAGTCAGGAACGACTAGCACATACATGCGAGGGGAACCTTTACGTTTAATAAACTAAGATATTACTGGGTATGTTTAGTTTAGTGAAAAGAAGGACTAGGGGTGATGTGATAGCAGTGTTCCAAAATCTCAGGGATTGCCACAAAAAAGAGGGACTCAAACCTATTCTCCAAAGCACCTAAGGGCAGGACAAAAAGCAATGGATAGAAATTAATCAAGAAAGGAAGCAACCTAGAACTAAGAAGAAAGTTCATGAGAGTTAGAACAATTAATCAGTGCAACAGCTGGCCTCCAGAAGTTGTGGGTGCTCCAACATTGGAAGTTTTTAAAAGGAGATTGGATAACCATTTGTCTGAAACGATATAGAGTTTTCTGCCTGAGCAGAGGGTTGGACTAGAAGACCTCCAAGGTCCCTTCCCACACTGTTATTCTAAGTTATTATTATCATCATCGGATATTTTCATGTGCTCTATCAGTGCAATTTCTCTTACTCCTTCTCTTCTTTAATATTTACAATGCTGGAGGTATGGTAAATTGAAATAGAGAGAAAAGGGAGAAAGTAGAAGAGTTGTTAAGAACAACCACAATATTTCAAGGAAACTATTGCTGTTTATTAATTAAATTTGTATTTGAGTATATTATGTAATGAAATCTACTGTTACATGGATCAACATCAGAGCAAGGTAGAATATATATATATATATATATATATATATATATATATATATATATATATTCTATTTGGGGTGTGTGTGTATGTATGTACACACACACACACACGTGCACACACACACACATGCACACACACACACACCAAATTTATATTTTGCTGATTAAGAAATAAAGGGAGAATATAAGCAAAATATAAATTTGGTATAAAATGGTTTGTCGTGAATGCGACTGCTTGAGGGCTCCTGGATTGGAGCTGAAAGGTGAAAGGGAGCAGAATGCCCTCTCCCACATGTTGGGGTAGACCAGGTGTCTCAATAGAAAAACACTTTATATATACAAGTCTTGGCATATTCGGGTCTTTTCCCGTGTAAGATCGAGAGTATCTTGGCAACGTTTCGACGAGATTTCACTCGTCATCTTCAGGCTGGTGTCTTCAGCTTTGTGCACAAAGTGTGTGAGCAAAGTGTGATCAGAGAGGCTATCTCTCTATAAATACTGGTGGGGAGGTGTGAAGTGCTGGCTTTGTTGTTGTAAGCGGGTTGGTTGGCTGTGTTGTTACATCTTGATTGGTAGATAGAGTTGATGTTTGCAGATTAGTCGGCTGTTTCGTAACATCCTGTGTGGCCGAGGTCCTAGCTGTGTGCCCATTAGCCTTTTGTGTTGTAACAACCTGGGTAATGGGTTGTGTGGTAGCATCCTGAGCTCTAGTGTTGTGATATCCTGAGTCCTGTGCTGCAACATCCTGGGTAGTTGGCTGTGCTGTAACATCCTGAGCTTTAGTGTTGTAATATCCTGAGTTCTGTGATGTATTTTCTTGAGCAGATGGCTGTGATGCAACATCCCAGGCTTTGGTTTGGCTCTGAGTCTGAGGTCTTGTCATGTGTTCATGGCATGTGTTAGTTTGCTTTGTGTGGGGATTGAAGGGGGGCGCAACAGTTGGCGATGCAAAAACAAATATATATAGAGAGAGGGGGGAAGTACATTATGTTGAAAGAAATGCCAGCATTTGAATCATGATATTAATTTCATTTATTAACATCAGAGTAATAGTGATAGAAGGTACCTTCAAGGTCTTTCAGTTCAATCCCTCTGTCCATTGAAGGAATATTGGGGATGGGGAGAATGAAATCTCTTCCTCTTATTCTTGTTGGTCTCTATCATCACATTCCAAAAAGGATGAATTACAGACTTTGAAATTTTATCACTATCCTTTTTGTGTGTATGTATTTTGCTTAGAAAGAGTTTATGATCCAAAGGAAGCGAGGACAACCAAAGATATATCAAGGGGAAATTAGTGCTTTCTTCAGTGAGCCAGTTTTGGCACAGTTTCAAAGAGCAGAAAAGACCAGTCTCTTGTGTGCAGTCATATTCACAAGAGCATTTGCCTCAGGATGAAATAATAAAAAAGAAAGTTAAGATAATGTTTTAAAGAGATTTGAAACCAGCACTATTCATCCCTTTGGTTTTAGCTATATTTAACCTGGGCTACAAACGAGTCATACGGTGGCTTCATCACATACGCATTGTGCAGCTGGTTTTGCTACTGTACACAACCACATACTCATAATGCTTAATCTACAAACTGAATATTTTCTTATAATTGTTCAGAATAGGCTGCCCTCCAATGCTGGGCAACTTAAAGATGGTGAATATGGGAAGAGATATTAGCAAAGATGAATTCCAAGATGTTGTGGTAACGGTCTGTCACTATCTCAAAAAATAAGGTGAAAGAAGCAACATTAATGAGAATCTCCCCCTAATGGGTAATGCAGCATTTGGTTTATTTTTAGCTGCATTGTAAGATAGTGTGTGTGTATACATATACGCACACACAAATACAAAAAGAGAGAGAGAGGGAGAGGGGGGGGAAGGAGAGAGAGAAGTATATAGTAAACAGGAAACTCAATTGAATAATTCATGCGCCGTTTATAAAATGCCCAACCATTTTATTTAAACATATGTATGAATAAAACAAAGCTGAATACTTTATAAAAATATGAATTATTCAAATTAATTTTTGCTATTGTTTGCTAAACAGAGCATTCAGTGAATAATATTGAAGTGCTCATATATATACGTGCAATTAAATTGAAATAAGCAGGTTAGTTGCTTAGTTGCATAGCTGCTGCTTGTAAATACAAATACATACATGGGGCGTCTGAATTGGAATTCTTTAATTTAATTGTAATCAGTATAAACCTAATGTACCGTTACTGAATACAACAATTTATTTGGAACATGCACACAGGTGCATGCGCGCACACACACACACACACACACACATTCTGAGACTGTTGTTCTAACAACCGTGGAATAGAATTGTCCAATTTCCATGGTTTTTTCCAGCAAAAAAGACTGCGTAAAGTCGGCTTGAAAAATCTCAGGTGTCTTCTTCTCTTTATCATATTTGATAGACCTTTAAAGGAAAATTGTGATTCTCGTTAAACTTTACTAGAAGGTATCAAAGTCACTATAGCTTTTCGGTTTGCTTAATGATGCAACGCTCGAATCATTAGATTCTATTACCGTTTCATTCCTGCAAACTCTTTTAACGTTAAAGCATTTGGGTTGTTTTTTTTACAAGCCTTTCTCACTCCCAACTGTACTGTGATTGTTTCACATCAGTTAAGCTTTGGCTGCTGGCAAATCTTTGCAAGGCCCTGGACTCAACCAACCAGGTTTCATTATTTGTTTTGGATGATACATTCCGCTCTGAGGTATCTTTTCTATGAAACTGTTTTTTCGTTAGCTCTAGCATAATACTTTCACAGATAGATCTTGGAATTCTGGTTGTGTGCTTGATTGTTTGTAACCTTCAATTGTGTGAAGCAGTGCATCATGAAGAAACAATTTTTGAATCAATATACCTAAAATGGGCAAATTTAAAGAATGCATCCCAAAATCTGGAACCCATGAATCAAAGGTGGATTTCAGCAGGTTCTGACCAGTTCTGGAAAACCGGTAGCGGAAATTTTGAGTAGTTCGGAGAACCGGTAGTAAAAATTCTGACTGGCCCCACCTCCATCTATTCTCTGCCTCCCAAGTCCCAGCTGATCAGGAGGAAATGGGGATTTTGCAGTAACCTTCCCCTGGAGTGGGGTGGGAATGGAGATTTTACAGTATCCTTCCCCTGCCATGCCCAGTAAGCCACACCCACAGAACTGGTAGTAATTTTTTTTGAATCCCACCACTGCCATGAATGCCATAAGATTTTAATTTTAAAAATCTGTGACCGCTTCAGTGCCTTTGTGCTGCTACACTGGTTTCTAGTGCTCCCTGCCAGATTCCTACAAAGAAAGTTAATGGGGAAGCCTTCAGGAATTTGGAAGTCACTCCGACACCCATAGTTTTTGGGGTTTTCACAATCATTCTGTTCCTTTGCTTAGGTAAGGAAATATATCCAAAACAATGACCCAATTAATGGATCATCTAGTACAGGGGTGTCCAACTTGTGACCTGTGACCTGGATGCATCATGCACTGGCCATGACCACCCCCAGTTTAACGAAGGGAAAAAAAGTTGTGATATATGTTGTCGCGAGTTTGACACCCCTGATCTAGTAGAACCTCAAGTTTCATACTCTAGAAAACATGTTGTACTACCAAAATAGTGTCAGTGACTTGAGGGGAAATTGCCAAATGTGCTTTGGATTCATATCAATTGTAAATTCAATTTCCAAAAACTCACATGTTCCCTGCTCCCATATCCATGTCAATTTTTCTATAATCCCAAGCGCAAAACACATTGGTTGGAATCTATGAAGATAAAGAAGGAGGACTTTATCAGAGCGGTAGAAAAGAACCATTGGAATTGGAAATAGTATATACTTATTATATTTCCATCTTTATGGTAGGATAGTGGAATTCTATTGTGTCTCAGAAAGGACAAGTCTAAATGCTTAGATCAGTGATTGCTAACCTTTGAGCCATCACGTGCCAAAAGCGGGGGGAGAACTGGAGGGATTGTGCATGTGCATGCCCACACCCATAATTCTATACACCCCACCCTCCTGCACATGTGCACGTGACCCTCCCCCGCACTCCCCCTGCTTTTGGCATGCAATGGCACGGTGGGCCCGTTTTTCACCTCCCCAGGCTCCAGAGCCTTTCTAGGAGCCTGGGTAGGGTGAAAACGACCTCCCCCACCCCCTGGAGGCCCTCCGGAGGCTGGAAATGGCCTATTTGCTGACTTCTGGTGGGACCAGAAGGCCATTTTTTTGCTCTCCTCAGGTTCCAGAGCCTTTCTAGGAGCTTGTGGAGGACAAAAACAGCCTTCCCCACCTCCCGAGGTCCTCTGGGGGCTGGAAACAGCCTGTTTCCCCTACTTCTGGTGAGCCCAGAAGGCCCAAAAATGGAGCTGAGCTCACGTGCCCACCAATATGGCTCTGCATGCCTCTTGTGGGACGCGTGCCATAGGTTTGCCATCATGGGCTTAGATACTTCTACTAAAACTTCAGATTATCAGCTTACTCTTAGCTTTAGCTGCATCTCTATTAAGTTTTTAATATGGAGAGGAGACAGGGTATTGCATGGCTATCATTACTGTCTTGAAAACTCAGCAGTTTGTCGGTTATTAATTTTGTCCATTTCCCCACAATGAAATTCAAAGAATATCTGCTTATCGGACTACTGTTGCAAAATAAAAAAACTTGTCTGGGCTCAATGCATATGTAGATTGAGTATCTGTTGAGTAATCTGCAATCATAAACCAATGTGGAATTATCTTGAACTCTATTAAGGTACTATAATTGAATGCCCATTGATAAGGGGCCTATTTTTGTGCACACAGATGAATATAGAAATCTATCCTGCTAAGATAATGTCTCAACAGTCTATAAAAACATTGCTTTGGTTCTCTCTGCTGGAACAGCTAAGGACTTTCTAAAATGAGAGAATTTGACTCAGAATCTGGCCTCATTTCCCAAATCTACCAGGGCTAATTTTAAATAATAGCAGCTAGGTTGCACATCCATATATGTATTTATGTGCAATTCAAGTGTGGGACAATTTGCACTGACCATTGAATGAACCTTGGGTCTTTGCTTTGGTAAAGCATCTCTTTAAAAAAAAAAAAAAGCTGCAGAAAAGAATGGAAGATAGTTAAAGCCCAGGGTTGGTTTGAACCTTCGACAATATATGTGAATGTAAGCAACACTTACTGAGCTGTCAGGCTCACCTTTTTTCTTTGTGAGCTAATTAGCTCTGTTCTTTCTGGTTTGTTTTTAATGTAAAGGGTAATTATCTGAAATTGCTTTGCAGCAATTTTGTCCTTTGCACTAGTTGTTGCCATGTGCAATTTAAACTGAAACTGGCTAGTTAAGCTTTACTTCCCCACTTTTTCTTTTAATTTAAAGGGAACCTTGAAAATGACAGTGATGAAAGTTTAGCAGCTGAGATTCCCTGTAGTCCATAAGTGGCAGTTTTCTGAGCTCTGCATACCAGGTACGTTCCAATCCCTGTCTAAGTTTATCACGTCTTTTACAATGTATTATTGCACTGTGTATTACAGTGCTTGCCAGATGAGAAACTCAGACACAAGATTTTGGACACCTAATAGCATTTGTCTTGGAGGTGGAAAATGCAGGAACACTAATTAGGCTCTTTGCATCCACTCTTCACGGGTTCCAAATCTTGCACTTGGAAAACTGAACATCCTCCTTTATGCCAAATTGGATTCCATATGAGCATCTAATTAATGTCAAACAGCCTAGTCAAGCAAGATGTGATTAAATCTGGCTTTCTTTTCAAGAAAAGTTTAAGCGGGGATATAGTAATCAATGTAACACATTTCAGCTCAAACCCACAGGTTCTAAGCAGAATGAAGAAGAGGAAAGGATGGAAACTAGGATTAAAATATCACATTTGTTTATTGCAGAGTTTCTCAACCTTGGAGGCTTTAAGAGGGGTGGACTTCAACTCCCAGAATTCCCCAGCCTGCAAGGCGATTCTCTAATCAGCAACGTTGGTATTGACTGACTGTTGGCTCAACTTGTTTTGTCACTGCCCATCAACTACATTTTATAGAAAATATAGGGATATTTAAAGATATGAAGTCCTGGTTCAGATCTCGGCCTTGGCAATATTAATAAAAATAAAATGTGATCATTTGCTAGCTCTCTCTCTCTCTCTCTCTTACAGTCCCTGTGCCTTACTTCCCTGATCAGCACTTGTTCAAGCTTTTCTTAATTTAAGCTTTGAATAACATCTTATAGCCAGGGGTGGACTTCAAAATTTTTAGGAAGGAGTTCTCTGCTTGGTTGCTGGATGGGCGTGGGGATGGTGGGCATGGCCTAATAGGCCTCCTGCACCATCGGGGGTGTGTGTGTGTGTTTTTGCCCTCCCCAGGCTCTGGAGGCTTTCTTCGAGCCTCTGGGTCGGTGAAAATGGCCTCCCCAGGTTCCGGAGGCCCTCTGGAGGCTGGAAACCGGCTCTCTTTTCAAGAAAAGTTTAAGCGGGGTTTAAATTTAAGGCCCATTTCTGTCCTTCCCGAACTTCTGGTAGGCCCGTTTTTCACCCTCCCCAAGCCTCCACATGTGCCCTGCACTTACCTGCACCCAAAATGGGCCACATGGGGACTCCTGAGAGGGGCGGGGCGGGGTAGGTGGGGCCAGACAGGAGTTGGATTTAGGGGTTCTCCGAACTGCACAGAATCTTAGCTAGAGATTCTCCCAAACACCTGCGAACCCCCAGCAGCCCACCCCTGGTTATAGCAGATACAAACAGAATGGAAAGTTACTTGTGTGCATGCGTTTGTGCATTGTGTGTGTTCTAATCTAATAGAAAATCTTACAATTTTACCTTTTCCCAGGATTAGCCTTGAATAAAACAACATAGGGAAGGAAGGAAGGAAGGAAGGAAGGAAGGAAGGAAGGAAGGAAGGAAGTTATCACACAGTTATCATCCTGGCCTGTCATATCTTAGGCTATTTAATTTTGCAACCTCGCTTGATAGCTTCCCCACTGTCACAGCATTTGCAAGATCAGTTGTTTCTCTTTGTGATAGCTTTCCCTTTTTCTATTAACACACTTGGATTATCAGCTAGTCCAATCACATTTGTCACAAGCCTATCCAGCACATCTTTGGAAAACAATCAACATTTTCAGTCAAAACAGACAGAAGTTCCAAATGTGGAGCTGCACCAAACTGTTGAGAAAAACGAGGTTTGTCTTTATGGAAATTAATTTTTATTGCAAGGTGCTTACGAAGAGCAGAGAACTGCCATCTGAAAGAAAACACTTGCCAACTACAACAAACTGGCCTTTTGATTAAGTTATATATCTAATGAAAGATGAAGAATTACACACACACACACACACACACACACACACACACACACACACAGCTTCAAATTTAATAGTAAATGTAATGTGCTTAAGAAAGCGTAATTCACATGATTCAGAAGTGAAAATATTGTTTTTTTCAATCAAATGGAAATTCAAAATTACAAAATTTAATAATGACTTGAGTGAAGTCCAAATTGATAATCCATAACAAAGAGTATACAACTTGTAGAGATAGAAATATGGCGTCTTTATTATTATTATTAGTCTTCGTTGCAAGTTTTTCAAATCCGCCCTACCTGCTGGATGAAGTGTTTGATGTGTTAAATATGCATTACAATTACTGTTGTTGTTGTTGTTGTTGTTAGTTGTGAAATCGTGTTTGACCCATCACAACCCCATGGACAACATCCCTCCAGGCCATCCTATACTCTACAATCCTTTGGAGTACATTTAAGATCCCGCCGACTGCTTCAGTGACTCCATCCAGCCACCTCATTCTCTGTCTTCCCCTTCTTCTTTTGCCCTCAATCTTTCCCAGCATTAGGCTCTTCTCCAGTGAGTCCTTCCTTCTCATTAGGTGGCCAAAGTATTTGAACAGTTACTGTAGTGTGACTTAATTTCTATATATTTCTATCCAAAACAGAAGTATGAATGCAGACAAAACAACATTACTGCCTATATAACAAAGATATACAACTTCCGTTGACTTGAGGGCCACAAAAGGTTTTCAATGCAAGTTGAAAGCTGTTCTCCAATAAGAAATAAGGCTATAAGCTTCCCTAGGAGAAGATTTTGGGGGTTTTTTTGCAAGTTGAAATAAGTGTCTTGAACTCATTTTGGCCCTTAACCCACCCTATATGTCCAGAAAATGAAAGGAAAAAAAAAGATAGTGCTGAACATTTTGATTTCAATTGCTCTGGGAGATGAATGCACCTTTGAACCCCTGATCTATAATATCTGCGGATCATTCAAAGCAGCTTCATAACAACAAAATATTGTTTTACCAAAATGTTAACACAAGCATTTAACAATTCCCATATCAGCAATAACAAAAGGAAAGTCTCTCTGAGTTAGAGTGTGAGTTCCAAATATGTACCCTTTGAAATTGCTGCGGAGGCTGGCATCTGTGCTACAGTGCTAATAGAGCAGAACGACCTCTGGTCTAGATGGAAGGAGGAAAGAGCAGATTCCTATCTCTGGTGGTGTTCAGGCAACCAAAATCATTTCTCATTATTATTATGTATTGAAAAATAGTCCAGGGTAGTGTACAATATAGTAATGATGCACAGCCAGCAGTTAAAACATGCTGGCAGCAGTAGGCTGGCAGTGGTATGAAGCTTGCCATTGTTTTTTTCAAGGATATTTTTATTGCTCTAGGCTAGCCTGAAGTCCTTAGACTTTTTTGGTTAATCTCCCATCTAAGTTGTTACAAACCATACCCAACCCTATTAAACTTTTCTAGAAGAATCACTGGTAAATATGAACACAGTAATATATTACTTGTTTTTCTTATTTTTTTCACTGCAACAGTGTCAGGGTAATGATGATTTAATAGCTGACCAGCTGCTGTAATGCTGTCATACTGTAATGCTGTAATGAGGATGCAATGGTAGGAATAAGTCAGCAGGGTTATTTGACTGTTACCACTTTAAGAGTCTGTATTATAAGAAAGGCCCTCTCCCTCCCCCCTTCTTCCGTGCTGTAGCTGCTGATTGATTGCTTGACCTTTGCCTAGTATGTGTAAGTATATTCTTTTGTAGAGATAAACCACTATTTATTATTACAAACCTGTTTGATGTTATTGCTTCTGGATTGTCTCACATAGTCACACTGTGCACACTCTGACAAACAGATTCTAAATGCCACAGAGGTTGGTTCAAGTGGTCTTTTTCTCCTCCTCCTTCTCCTTCTCTTCTGTCTTCTCCCTCTCTCCCTCCCAGGAATTTGCAGGAACAAGATGAAACTTCTTATTGAGATGCAAATGACTGATTTGTTTTGTATAGATGTGAAAGAGCAAGTCTAAATGCAGATTCTGCCTTTCCATTCTGTTTAATCCATGACTTGAGGAACTTCATATTTTGAAGCAATAAAAATATTATTAGGCTTAATGACAAGAATGAGGATGACTAGAACCAGGCTATGGTTTTTAACTGAACAGTTATGAGCTAACATACCAACTTTAATTAATACTGCCCAGTTTTACAGAAAGGCTGTTTACCTTTTGGCTGTTTACCAAGCTTTTTTGGAAGGCTGCAATTAGAAACTAAACTAAACTTATTGGGAGCATGCAGTGTTTCATTAGAATTCCACATGAAGAAGAGAGCACTGATAAGTCAAAAATGATGCTAGAATCCTTAATATGTTCCTTCTGTTATGGAACATATGCTGTAAGGTGTATTTTTTTTTCTTGTTATCCATGCCTCACAAGTAAACATTATTGTTCAATCTCTCTGTAATCAAATGAAATCATTATAAAATATAATCACTCAGTGCAATTTAGCATGTTAAAATTATAGAGTGTTTTTCATGCCGTTCAGAGGAGATGGATTCTGCTAATCAAGGAACTGTATGAGCAAGCAAATAAGGATTCATGCAAATAGAAATGATCATTCTGGACATCACCTAATATCTTGCATAAACTATTCAGTAAAGCCCTTCACTGTCCAACAAGTTCATTCTGGATTTAGTCTTCAAAGCTATGAAGCATCTGCACTCTACTTATATAGACTTGTCCAGAAGGCTTGAAAGAACCATGCAAAGCCTTGGAGTAGTTAATAAAAAGAAGGACTAAGATGACATGATAGCAGTGTATCTAAGGGGTCGCCACAAAGAAGAGGGGGATCAACCTATTCTCCAAAGCATCTGAAGGCAGGGCAAGAAGCAATGGATGGAAATTAATCAAGGGGAGAAGCAAAACTAAGGAGAAATTTTCTGATAGAACAACTAGTCAGTGGAACAACTTGCCTCCAGAAGTTATGAGTGTTCCAACACTGGAAATTTTTAAAGAGAGCTTGGACAACCACTTGTCTGAAATGGTATAGGGCAGTGATGGCAAACCTTTTCGGCACTGATTGCACAAACTGGAATGTGCATGCGCCAGAGCACCTGAAACCCAAAGCTGGCTAGTGCACATGCCTCTTTTTTGTCTGTTTTTGTCCATTTTCAGGCTGTTTTGGGGGGCAAAAATGGCCTGAAAATGCCTCAAAAATGCCCTGAAAATGCCCTTAAGGACAACCTGAAAATGGCCTGAAAGCGGCCAAAAAATAAGCCAGTTTTAGGCCATTTTCAGGTTGTTTTTTGGGCCATTTTCCAGCATTCCAGTGCCTGCAAAGACCAGCTGCCTGGTGCACATGTGCATGCCAGAACCCGGAAGACCAGCTGGAGACAGTGCGCGTGCCACAGAGAAGGCTCTGTGTTCCACCTCTGGCACACGTTCCATAGGTTCGCCATCATGGGTATGGGGTTTCCTGCCTGGGCAGGGGGCTGAACTAGAAGACCACAAGGGTCCTTCCAAGTCTGTTATTCTGCTCTGTTACTCTGAGTATCTTTCTACTTAATGAATGCAACTGTGAAAAACATAACAGTAACAGAGTTGGAAGGGATCTTGGAGATCATCTAGTCCAAACCCCTGCTCAGGCAGGAGACCTGTACTAGGGATTCGAACAGCCGAACTGCCGACCTTTCTGATCGACCAGCTCAGTGTCTTAGCCACTGAGCCACCTAGTCAGGCATTACTTTTTGCATTCTAAATGGACACTATGGACAATCACTGTGGTGTGGTAAACCAGATAGAACATACAAATTGGGGACAATGTATAGCAAAAGTGTCCCATATGGAAGAAGACAGTTTCTCAGTAATAGTACTTACCTGACAGGGGAGATACCATGATCACATGAGCACTTATATCAAAAGTGAAATATAAGCTAGAGATTAAAACTGGACCAAATGCTGTTTATATGTTTTAAAAAAGTGATACAAATACATTATTAGGAGAGGAGTACATTGTTTATATTTCTTTAGCCTGATCCAACTTAATGCATTTAGTTCTTGAAATAAAATATTAGGTTTTAGTTAGAAACCCGAAAGATGACAGCAGGAATGTGATTGCTTTTCTGCTCTTCCAAGATAATAGAGCAACATAATAACATTATAAATATTAGATCTGGCATGGCATTTATTTTTCTATATATATCACAGTTACAAAATAGGCTTTTATAGACGAAAAGGAAGATTCCCATAATTTTTATTAAAGAGTGTAATTACAGTAGCAATAGTGAATGCAAACTGCACTCAGAAAAAGATATAAAAAGAAAAATAAAATAAAATGCAAAGTGCCATTTTTACTCCTGTCAGACTTGTTAGTATTCCTGGTCCCTCATTTTTGATATTTAATAAAACTCATAAAAAACTAAAACATCAAACAATATAACTGCAAGATCAGGATAAGAGGAGAAGGTTAAAAGATGAGTTAATAAACTTGAAACCTGTTATCCTAATAGTCTAAAAAAATCACATGGATCTTAGATAAAGAGCTTCTTCTTCTATATCATGTTTGAGGGTAAAAAGAACAGGAAAATTTTACATTAGCAGCAGAGACCTATTTAATCTACGGGAATGTGCTGATGATAATCTCTGTTCAGGCTCTTCCAAACCAGTCAAAAACAAAGAAACTACTGAATTCCCAATGAATATGTCAAAGATAAATCCAGCACATATTCAGAAATGTACCATAACATCTCAGTACTACATAAATAGTGGCAGGTGTATAAATAAAATAAATAATAAATAACTTTATTGTCATTGTACATGTATACACAGTATACCCATACAATAAAATTCACTTCACACCCAAAGACCAGGTCCAACACACATAACAATCCCCAAACACACTCCCACCCCTCACAATTCTCCACCCCTAAACCACCCAAACATCCACACAAAAGACCTAGTAATACTGTCCAACTGATAGTGGCCCTTTAGTTCATTGTTGAGTGCAATTATAGCTCTGGGATAAAAACTATTCAGAAAACATGTGGTCCAAGTTTTAATTGTTCTGTATTTTCTGCCAGAAGGCAAGAGTCCAAAAAGATTGTAAGCAGGATGGGAAGAATCTCTGAGAATGTTATGCAACTTTCTCAAACAGCGAGATTCGAAGATGTCATCTAGGGCTGGTAGCTGGAGTCCAATGATATTCTGGGCAGTTTTAATGATTCTCTGTAGAGCTTTTTTGTCCACTACAGAGTTTCAATAGTAGGACAGTATCTTCTAATGATGGTGTTCATAGTGCAACCTGGCTTGACCTGAGAAAAATGATGGAAAAAAACTGGAGGCCTCTTTGATTGACCAACATTTATTTCATCTAATATGTATGCATCATGAAGGGGACTCACTCAAAATAAGATGTAATCCCCAGGGCCTATCTCACCAATGGATATCAGAATTGTGTCAGGAAAGTCTGCACATTGGCCCCACTATTAATCAATTTCTCTATCAACTCTTTGATAATTTATCTCCCCAACCCAAATTTTCCAATACTTGCTGGAAGAAGGGTCTCATTTCTACTGTATGCGGCAACCCTGCCATACTTTCAAGAACACTTATTGAGCTTAAAAAAACATCAAGAGCACTGACACAGTATTGCAAGGAATACTGGAAGGCTAGCTAGAAGTCAATTATCAGAAAACTGAAATTATGGCAGTTGATAAAAAAAAATACCAAGAATCACTCCTGGATCATAGGTTCTGAGCATCAAGACTGAGCATCAGTGATGGTATTCAGCCGGTTTGGACTGGTTCAGGTGAACCATTTGTGGCGTCCTGTGATTGGGCCCGGCCAGCCCACCCGCCCCGGCACCATGCCATCCTATTTAGCCATGTTTTCTAAGCCACGTACATGTGTGCAAGCAGAGCACGCTCACCAGAGGTGGGTTTCAGCTGGTTCTGACCAGTTCTGGCGAACCGGTAGCAGAAATTTTGAGTAGTTCGGAGAACCAGTAGTAAAAATTCTGACTGGCCCCACCCTTATCTATTCTCTGCCTCCCAAGTCCCAGCTGATTGGGAGGAAATGGGAATTTTGCAGTAACTTTCTCCTGGATTGGGGAGGGAATGGATATTTTACAGTATTCTTCCACTGCCACACCCACCAAGCCATGCCCACCAAGCCATGCCACGCCCACCAAGCCATGCCACGCCACCAAGCCACACCCATAGAACTGGTAGTAAAAAATTTGAAACCCACCACTGGCGCTCACATTTTCGGTGCGTGGCGAACTGGTGGTAAAATTATGTGAAACCCACCTCGGCTGAGCATGTTTCCTGTGTCAAATACCTGGAAGTCATCTTTCATTCTGCCAACAGTAGGAAATCTTGTGGGGACTACAGTACTGAAAAAGCACAGAGGAGTTGAACTGCCAGCCTTAAATTCCTCGAGACAAGAAGTGACCACTTTATGCACTCCAGCACTCATTATTTGAAGCCATACTAATAGCACAACTTATTTATAGTGTACGGTTTGGCCCCTTCTTCAAATTTGCACATTAGAACTAGTTCAAATCAAATTGGGATCTTGAAGTCCCAAAATGCGTCTCAAATGCCACTCTGAGAATAGAGACAGACGTCATGAAAGTAAAGGTTAGTCCACATGGAAAGAGACAGTGGCAACTAAAATCTCATCCTTGAACTTCTCCCCAGGTCTTATCCTCAGCATGGGATATGATTGGGCCAAAGCAATAGCAATAACACTTATATACTGCTTCACAGTGCTTTACAGCACTCTCTAAGCCATTTACAGAGTCAGCTTATTGCCCCCAACAATCTGGGTTCTCGTTTTACGGACCTTGGAAAGATGGAAGGCTGAATTAACCTTGAACCAGTGAGATTCGAACTGATGGCAGTTGACAGTCAGCAGAATTAGTCTGCAGTACTGCATTCTAACCACTGCATCACCCCAACTCATAAAGCACTCATTAAGCAGTGTGTTGCAGACACAGAGTGCCAAATGGACCTAGCTGGATCCCCAACCTTTATTGCCAATGAACCCAACGGGTTCTGTCCCCCCTATAACAAATCTAATTAATCTGAAAATACTTAGCTGTCCTTGAAGGGGGATTTAGGAAGATTCCCTACCAAGAGAGACAATGCCTCTGTGACTATAGAGACAACCAAGCATATATTTGTCCAGCATCTGTACTGGAGAGACATTCATACTAGCATCATCTCACCTCCCTTACCCAGGGAACAGGCCAATTCTATATCTCTCTGCTTCAGATACAAATCCATATGTTGCCAGGTTCTGTGCAGAAGTGCTTAAAATCCATCATGATTGATGAGCTGCCCATAAACTAATCTTCATGAGCACCTAGTTTGTCATATTGGAGGGCTCTATAATGTGACGGATTTAGTTTGCTACGTACCCTTATGCTCCATTAGATACCCATCTAATGCCCTTACCATTTCTTTTAGATTCTTTTCAGATTTTTCTTTTTATATATACTTTTTGATTTTTTTTAGCTTTTTATAATTATTGTTTTTTGACTTTTTAACTCACTCCAACTCCATATGCTGCTCTTGGATCGCAATAAAGATTTCATTTTATCAATGAGAACCTGGGAAATGGTTTATTCTTCTCATACTTGTATTGAGAACTTTTTTTTTTAACAATGCCTGGGTAAACATTTCTACTTGCACATTGCCAAAGGAGGAAAAGGTTTTCTGAATAATGGCCTTCTGTGTGAGAAGACATGCCTGAAACATAGAGATTTCCAATAATTTTATGTGGCCTTCCATGTGTCATTGGAATATAGCCTTGGGAAGTAATTCTGTGCACATTTATCTGGCAGTAGCCCTCCCCCACCCTTTAAACAGTGCGGGATCTACACATATAAAACTATAAGGCTTTATGGTGTTGAACCATTTTCCCCTTATTTGACCCTAGAGAGAAGCAAAATAGGAAATGCTATTAACTGAGCAAACACGAGCATCACTGAAAATGGAATAAGCAGTGGGAGAATTCTTTCATCTGTTTAAATTCATGAACAGTCTCAGTCACTGCTTTGGATTCCATTAAGGTTACACACTTTTTGCAGATATTCAGAAATAAGTAAGACAAGTAGCCTTTACAGTGTTCAGTTTCAATGAAAAGGAGAGGGAGAAGAAGTGAAGGAGGAGAATGGATGCTGAAATGTCTATTAATTTATCATTGCTTTATGGTAATCGCATTGATCCCATTATCCACAAGAAAATATTGACACATTGAGAAATATAGTAAATTTGAAAAGGTGCTCCGCTCACAATCTGTAGATTATGTTTTTGTTTTATTCCGTTCCATCTTGATAAGAGTTTCATTGGTGTGAATTGATCTCCCACTGTTAGTTTCATATTCCAGAAGATAGGTCAGCTGCTATCTGAACACCTTTAGGGACCCATTCTAGAAATCTAAATTGCAATATAATGATACCCTGGGAAATGGCAGTAGGTAGTAATAGCTGCATGACCTTGACTTGGCTGAGAAGCTGCTAAGCAGGGTTGGGTTTCTCAGTGCTAAGGTGGGAAACCTCCAAGGAATTCCAGATTTATAGATTAAATTTGTGTGTGTGTATGTGTGTGTGTGTGTGTACACACACACATATATGTATTCTTGTATGTGTGTTTGTGTATACATAAACATATACATATATATGGTACACATTCATTCTGAAAGAAAATAGTAGCAATAGTAGTCACTTTGTACGGTTGCTAAGAAAATTACATGGACAAATCCATGAAATCACCAGGAATTAACCTTTACCTGAAGGATGTATAATGTATTTATATAGAAGGAAAGATAGTTCTTTTAGCTTCCTCCCTGCAAAAACAAAAACAAAACAAAAAAATACCTAGTAGTGGCTCAGAATGATTTCCAAGGGGCCATCTAATGATAGGTATCATCCTTACTAGCTGATAAATATTTTGTCCGCTTGCTTGTGAACTTGATCCAAAGAACAAAATATCCTTTATAGAGAGAGACACTCTAGGAGGGAGATGGGTGGTCACTAAATATGACATACAAGTAAAATTAAAAACTCAGTGCCTTTTGCCTTTGTAAACTGAATCTGAGACTCATCAATATCTTTTGAGGAAGTTACCTTCACAGAATGAGGGTGTCATCCCTCTCCCCAGTGGTGGGATTCACCGGTTGTAACAACCGGTTCGCTGCGTGCGTGAACTCATGCTTCCGCATATTCATATTATGATCAAAAGTTACCTTCTACTGAATCCAGAGCAGTGGTGGGTTGCCCCCGGTTCGTACTGGTTCGCAAGAACCGGTAGTATAACCGGTGGGAGGCTCCGCCCACTGACCCTGATGTCATCAGGAAGCTTCTGCTCATGTGTACGCATGGCCCCATTGTGAACCAGTAGTAAAGGTAAGTGCAACCCACCCCTGATCCAGAATGAGTAAAATAGCTGAGGTGCGGAAATCCGCTCTGCCACGCCTATCAGCTGGGCTTAAAACAAAAAGAATATAGGTAGGTTATAGCGCAGGGGTGGGCAGGCGGGCCCATCTGATCATCAGAGCGAACCAGTTCACTCTCAGCTGATCATCGGAGCTACCGGTACAACCAAACCGATCAGAACCGGCTGAATCCCACCCCTGCCTCCCCCCCCCCGGATACTAAGTAAATACTAAGTAAATTGAAAATTAAAATAAATAATGATTTCCTAGGACAGCTGCTTAATTGGTAACTATTGGAACCTGAGTGGCGTAGGAGGCTAATGCCCCCTACAAGGCAGCATTTAACATCCAGCTGCCTGCAATGACTGTAAGTTCAAATCTCACCAGGCTCAAGGTTGACTCAGCCTTCCATCCTTTCTAAGGTTGGTAAAATGAGGACCCGGTTTGTGGGGGCAATAAGCTGACTTTGTATAAAATATACAAAAGTATGAAGGCTATTGCTTAATGCATTGTAAGCCGCCCTGAGTCTCCGGAGAAGGACGGCATATAAATAAGAATAAAATTTTAAAAAATATTTTTAAAAAACCCTACAACTTAATGGTTTTGTTTTGTTTTTTACTGGAAAATAAGGTCCACTGTTTAGTTGAGCAAAAAGAAAAAAGTAAGGTCAAAGCAATGGGCAACATAGGTTAAAACCAAGACCTCTGTGACATTCAGCAACTTGTTTCTTAACAAATGCTGAAGGGTTCATCTTCCGTTGTCACTGTATTCATCTGGAGGTACATTTGGACTGGATGAAGATGTAGTCCAGTAAGCATTAAATGGGAAGAAGCTAAATTGATTGCCATACTAAAGAGTCGAGTCTTGCCAGAAATACTGGAAGCAAAAGGCCTGCTGGGTCCATGTCTAGGTTAAGATTTGGCAGGGGGAAAGCCAGAGGGTAGCCATTAAAAATGAATGGTAACTTGAGGGTATTTTAATAACAGCTGCTTCTGTTTCCTTCCTTACAGCAGTTTTATACTTCTCTACTTTCTTCTTGATGACATGGCTATTATTTTATAGCAGTTTCAAGCAGTTAATTAATGAACTGCACACAAGTGACATGACACCACCTTGCCCAATTATCTCTGGCATCTATTTTTATGGTAGGAAGCTCTGCCGCTTTGTGAATTGCCTCGATTCACAAATTGGCTCTGGAAACAGTTATCTTAACAACCAAAACAGTGTTCTGGCAGGGCATGGGAGGAGATGGATCTCCTGCAAATGCAAATGTCTTCCCTGAACTCAGAGAAATTCAACCACCAAGCTTTGGATCGTTTCGCGACAGCCCCCCACAAGCCTTCTGCAGAATTTCACCACTTTTCATAATCAGCAATGGCTGTAATGCAGCCGTCACCAACTATTTCCTGAGAGTAGTAGACTTATGAATCACAAGAAGGGAAGATCTGCCTCTAAGAACAAAAGAGGTAAATATAATGCAACTCTGATCCGAAAAGATCACCATTTTAGGCATTGACGATAGATCTGCAGCTTTGATTGATTTTGAAAGAAAAGGACACTTAGGATAAACGAACAGCAAATATTGTGGCTACTGTCGCTTTTCAAAAGCTTCATCTGTTATATAAATTTGTTTTGTAATGGATAAAACAAAATGTTTACGGGGTTATTTTTTAAGAACAAAGAGTGGCCACTATTGCATTGCTTATTTGATTATTTATTATTGGATGATTATCTCAGAAATTGTTCTGATGATGAAGGGGAAAAAATGTCATGGATAGTACTGCAGCCAGAGCTTTTGCACATTCCCTGTGATACACAGAAAGCACATGGAAGGGGATGACTAACTCCATCCAAATGCAATGGCATGCAAGAGAGCCATGCCTTTCATTGATCATATATTCACTGGCTTTGCAAGGAAATCATTAATGCATTTTGTTTATATTTTTCAATTTGTAGTTTCTCTTTATTCCAATAGTCAAGGTGGCTTGCACAATAAGAAATACAGAGGAAGAAACATGCCAGTAATGCAGCCAAAATCAATACCCAGATTAAAATCAGTCATTATATTTTTAAAAATGACATTTAAATGTTCAATGGAAAAGATGCATTTTTAACATCTTTCCAAAATAGGAGGAAAAGGGGAAGAAAATATGCTTCCTTAGTGAGAATCTTCCAAATCTTGGGAGCCACATAAGAGAAGAGAAGTATCCAGTAGTTAAATTTCTAGTTGCAAGGATGTCTTCAGAAGTGCCTTTCCTGCTGATCTGAGTAATGGGGTATGCTTATTATTATTAGCATATGGTATTGGTACAATAGCCAGGAGACCATAATGCAATTGTAGAGTAGTAGTTTGGCTTGTCAAGGTACCAGCCCTCTTGTAGGACATACTTGCGCATATCCCAAGGTCTGTCATAGGACAGCAAGTTGGCTCTGCACCAGAAAGATGAGCAACTCTTCCTGCAGCAACATCTAAGGCCCCTCCCTTACCAGAGCTGCCTTGCAAATGAACATGCAACCAGGGAGGTTCAGAAATCTGACTGCCTGCACAGAGCACCAATTCATCTTCCTACCAAAGTGGTACCTAACTATCTACTTTCATAGAACATGCTTTCAAACTGTTAGGTGGACAGAAGCTGAGGTGACAGGAGCTCACCCTGCCAGACAGTGCTAGGACTTAAACTGACAGAGCAAAGACCATCTCTAGTCTCATTAAGCCACTGAGCAACTGTGCCTCTATGACATAAGTTCATAGAAGCAGAGGCTTTAGCAAAGCTAAAGATCAGATCTAAGCTATTTAAGATTTTAAAGGTTAATACAATGCGTCAAATTTTGCCCACTCAACATCGCTACAAGCATCATATGGGTCCATGGCTTGCTCTAGTTAGCAGCCCAATTACTGCATTTTATACAATTTGTGAATGCTTTCCAGAAGTATCCCCATACAAAGTCTGTATCATTAAGCACATTTGGGAATTCACAGGGGCATCAAATATATTGCCAAGGGAGCCTTGAGTTCTTTGTGTATTTCTTTGTTAGAAGAAACAATCCAGGATGATTCTCTTGCACAAGCTTTTAAATGAATCACATATGGAAGAGTGTTTGAACTTTACATGTCAAATAAATGCATTATTTTCTTTTCATTAAGTACTTTTAACCTATCCTTCATCCTAGGATATCTAGGCTGGGGTTTTAGGAGCCCTAAAAACCAATATAGGTCCCAATACAAGGCAATAAAAATTTAAAGCCTATAAAAACAAAGCAAAATGTTAAAACATAATATTTCCTTCCAATTTTCTATATCAGAATCTTTATTGTAACAAACATATTTACAAAAGTTCTAATTCTATATATCTCTATCTTAAATTACATCCTTATTTATATTATAATTACCTCTATTAAAAAAAAAGGATAATATGTTAAATATAATATGTAGAAGGTAAAATTGTTGAAGAAATATAGGACATGAAATTGAGGAGTGCATACTCTTTCATATACTCCTTCAACTATATAGTATTTGTATTAAGGATGTATATACAGCCTTCAAGTGTTTCCTCCCTCGTATCTCTACCATAAGGGCAGCAAAACTGCCATGCAGGTATTTTGACATCTCACAATTTCAATCCTATTTCTTATCCTTCAATATTAGTTTCAAAATCATCTCACTCTGCTCACTGATCTTTTTTTTTTTTATTTCTACTAGTGATGAAATGCCGAGAATATGCAGACGACCATATCAGCAATCAAGGCTTCCACTGATTGACCACAATAGAGAAATGAAGAGTTGAAAAAAAATATATCTGCTTCTTCAGAAATTACAAATATCTATTCATCTCCTATCTCCTTTACATAAAAAAAGAAGAAGAAAAGCTGCATTAATAATACTAACCTGATTACAAGAAACAAAAGGTTCATATCACTTTAAAAAAAAAAGAACAAAACAAAGTACAGTTTCCTATTATTTCAGATGGCATGATCCAAACCAGTGGTTTAAATTCCAAGAGATGTGTTACTTTTGTGAGGATAAAATAAGAAGGCAGTCCTATGTGCACTATTTTGAGAAGAAATGTAGGAAATGATTAGTAACAACAACAACAACAACAACAACAACAACAATAGAAAGATTAAGAAATACCAAAATTGATGGGAATGTTATTATTAACCATGACAGAATGTGGACAGTATCACTGTCATCAGAGATTTTAGCTATCAGGTTGAAAATAACCAGGAGGCAACTAAGCACATAGGCAATTTATCATTTTCTGTATTACTGAAAGCTAAATGCGCTCATTTGTCCCTGTTCAGCACTATGAACATAACTGTGGACTCTGATTTCAAAAAGTTAAAAGAAAACCTATAACAATTATTATTTACTTATAAATCAAAATTCATTTCACAGCTTTATGTACATTTCATGAATGATAGCAGAAAAATTAAAGAATGATTTTGATTATATACACACGCACATGCACACAGAGAGGGAGAGAAAGAGAGAGGGAGAGAACATTTTATTATTATTATTATTATTTATTTTTAATTTGATTTATATGCCGCCCTTCTCCGGAGACTCAGGGCGGCTTACAATGTGTTAAGCAATAGCTTTCATACTTTTGTATATTTATACAAAGTCAGCTTATTGCCCCCATAATCTGGGTCCTCATTTTACCTACCTTAGAAAGGATGGAAGGCTGAATCAACCTTGAGCCTGGTGGGATTTGAACTTGCAGTAATTGCAGGCAGCAGATGTAAGTGGATGTTAATAACTGCCTTAGTCTGCTGAGCCACCAGAGCTCCTGGTGAACAAGACATTATGATATTGGACTAAGAGCAAGCAAACCTTGGTTCTAATTTTCTTCGGTACACAAATTGGCTTGGAGACTTTGGGTCAGTCATTTCTCTAAGCCTAAGCATCTCCCTTGAACCCCTATTTATCAACCTGCACTGGACCAGCAAGGAAGAGGTCCTCATGTATTCTGCCCCAGCTACGGACCCCAAAGAACGCAGCACACACAAAGTCCGTTCAAACCTTAGTTTACTAAATAAACCATTTTTTTACAACAACAGCTGTTAATTAACTGCATTAACAGCCACCAAGAATTCAAAGAATAATACTGAAAGCTTACTGTGATTGGCAGAATGCCCAGAAGCAATTTGCAGGAAGTTGATAAGATAAGCAAGACAAGACAGGAAGGTATGTGAACAGAGTTGTTCCCTGCAAATTGCTTCAGTTGGCGTTCCTCCTTAAATAGGCTAAGGGAGTGGCCAATTAGCCCCAAGCCTTACTCTCGAGAAGACCTCCTCCTGAGGAGCCACTCCTGCCTTTTGGCAGCTCTGCGCGCCCGTGCATCGAGTAGAGGCTCCTCTTCTTTGTCCTCTTCACTTAAGGGAGGTTCTGAAGGCCCTGGCTGAATCCCCGCCCCTGGCACCACATCTTCTCCAGCCTCTTCATTGTCCGACTTGAGTGCCAGCTGCACAGGCTCCTGGCGCAGCACCACACCAGCCTCCTTGCTGTTGGAATCAGCTATTAGCTGCACCGGCTGCTGACGGGCCACAACATCATGCTATGGTGAATTGATTTGAGCAGATAATAATAAGGAAGACCACAGGAAGAATACAAAAGAGACATGGCAAGAGAAAGCACATTAAAAAAAAAACAACTAGCAAGCCAAGCAGTTAATAACAAGACCTGGCAAAGGCTAAGAGTAGGAAAGTTGAAGAAAGAGACCTTGGGGTTAATTCTGGCTGTACAAGACCAAACTTTAAGTATAAATGCATGCACAGCCAGAATTGAGAAGACAGCAACAGGCAGTCAGTGTCACTTCTGCAAAGCTGAAGAAACAGTGGATCATCTAGTTAGCTACAGCAGACTTGACTACATGCAGTGGCGTGACAGAGGAGCAGCAATGGTGCAGTGGAAACATCTTCAAGAAATACCTTTTGCCTAAACGCAAGAACTGGTGGGATCACAAAATACACATAAAGTACTAGAATACGAAGAAGATAAAGTGCTCTGGGACTTTAGAATTCATACAGACAAGCACCTGCCACACAACACCCCAAGTGTAACAATGGTTGGTAAGAAAGACAAAAAAAGCCTGGATAATGGATGTTGCAGTTTCTGACTGCAGAAAGAACTGAAGAAAATCATCAGATACAAAGATCTGCAAATAGAACTGGAACTGTGGCAAGAGATAGAAAGCAAAGATAGCAACTAATAGGTGCCTTTGGGAACCACCTGAACACCATCGGCATTGACAGAATCACTATCAAAAGGCAGCTTTGGTTGCAACAGGTTACATCCTGCCTTCTTCTTCCATGTCTAGATCAAACATTTAAACTACCAGAATGAAAGTCAAAATCTTCTTGGCTTTGTCGTTGGTGGCGGCAGCAAATGGGCAACTCTGGAAAATGGGCGGCGGTGGTGAATGGGTGGCAGCGGCGAATGGGCTATGGTGAACAGGCCCGATGAATACTGGATGAATGCTGGGAGGCAGAGGCAGATTTTTTTTTCTTGTTTTCTTCCCTAAAAGCTAGGTGTGTCTTATAGTCTGAAAAATATGGTATATATTATATAAATTTGATCCAATTTTTTTTTCATTTTGACATTTTTTCTGATGAAGCCTCTCACCAGATTTTGAATTATTATGAAAATAGTTGGTAATAAAACTAAATTGGAACCCCGAGAGATGGCATGCAGCGAAGAGGGGGTTGAGGGGGTTTTTATCAAAATTTTTAAAGAAATTTTTAAGGGAATCGGGGAGGAAGGATGGGAATAATGATTTTTTAAGGGGAACCGGGAGGAAGACTGAAGGGTTTGGGGGGGCAAACCCTTTAAGGTTAAAGCCAAGCCTGGCACAGGGGGACGGCTTGGAGGGCGCAAAACGAGGGATTGGGGGGGCTGGAGGACAACCCGAAGGAGGAATTTGCCATCAGCATGGTAAATGGGAGGGCAGATATGGCAGGAGTAGGGGACCATATCATATACGGGGGGCGCGCACTTGCTGTTTGAGAGCAATTGCGTGCCCCGGTCCCCAAGACTCTACTCAGATACTCAGTGGCTTAGATACTCAGGACCTGGGCCTCCGGCTGATGCTATGCAATGCCAGGTCTGTGGTAAATAAGCCCCCCTCATCTATGATCTTATACAAGAGGGGGGTGCGGACCTGGCAGCTATTACTGAGACTTGGTTGGGCCTGGAGGGAGGGGTCCCCCTGGTTGAGATATGCCCACCGGGTTTCAGAGCGTTCCATCAGCCGAGGGCCCAAGGGAGGGGCGGGGGGGTAGCGGTGATTATTAAAGAAGATCTCGGTGCGAGGGAATCCACTGTGTCACAGATAGCCGGATGTGAGACCCTCTTTGTGAGATGGGGTCTTGGGGTTCAGATGGGCCTGTTGCTTATGTACCTGGCTCCCTGCCGCGTGGCAACGGCCCTGCCCAAACTGCTCGACGTGATAGCTGCAGTGGCAGTTGATACACCCAGGCTTATGGTTATGGGTGATTTCAATCTACCATCCGTTGGTGAGACATCTGAGATAGCTCGGGAGTTCATGGCTTCCATGACGGCCATGGACCTGACCCAGTTAGTTCATGGCCCCACTCACAGAGGGGGTCACACCCTGGACTTGATTTTTGTCTCTGGCCAGTGGCTGAGTGAGTCTGTTATAGGGGTTATAGACATGGAACCCTTGTCATGGTCAGACCACTCGCTCCTTCGCCTAGATCTTCAAACCGCTACACCCCGCCGCAGGGAGGCGGAGCCGATAAGATGGGTCTGCCCCAGGCGCCTGATGGATTCTGATAGATTCCAGATGGAGCTTGGGCCATTTCCTGAGGTTCTGGCACACGACTCGGTTGGGGACCTGGTGGAGGCCTGGGATCGGGCTGCTAGCGGGGCCTTAGACCGAGTCGTGCCTTTGCGGCCTCTGACCCGGTGCCGATCCCTCACGGCCCCTTGGTTTACTGAGGAGCTGAGGGAGATGAAGCACTGGAAAAGACGCCTAGAGAGCGGTTGGAGGGCCAGTCTTGCCGAATCTGATCGAACACTGGTAAGGCTACATATTAAAGCCTACCTAGTGGCTATAAAAGCGGCAAAGTCTAATTACTTTTCCGCTCTTATTGCGTCATCAGAGAATCATCCGGCGGCCCTGTTCATGGTGACCCGCTCCCTGCTTCAATCGGGAGTGAGGGAGGACCCCCTGGAGGGCAGGGCTGAGGATTTCGGATGATATCTGTATGACAAAATCGCTCAGATCCGACGGGACTTGGACTCTGACTGGGTAGATCCGGGCGGGATGACGAGGAATAGTCTTGAGAGCGTTATCTGGGAGGAGTTTGACCTTGTAACTCTGGATGACGTGGACAGGATTTTGGGGAGACTTAATGCGACCACATGTTTATTGGACCCGTGTCCCTCCTGGTTAGTACTGGCTTCCCGGGAGGTTACACGAGGCTGGCTCCAGGGAATTATTAACGCTTCGTTGAGTGAGGGTTACTTCCCCACCGCCTTGAAGGAGGCGGTGGTGAGGCCTCTCCTCAAGAAGCCCTCCCTGGACCCGGCAATATTGGCTAACTATCGTCCTGTCTCCAACCTTCGCTTTGTGGCGAAGGTTGTTGAGAGTGTGGTTGCACGACAGTTTCCACAATTCCTGGAGGAAACGTCCTATCTGGATCCGTTCCAGTCGGGTTTTAGGCCTGGTCACAGCATGGAAACGGCATTGGTCGCGTTGGTTGATGATCTCTGGAGGGCCCGGGACAGAGGTTGTTCCTCTGTTCTGGTCCTATTAGATCTCTCAGTGGCTTTTGATACCATCGACCAGGGTATCATGCTGCACCGGTTGGAAGAGCTGGGGATGGGGGGCACCATTTTACGATGGTTCTCCTCCTTTCTCTCCGACCGGTCGCAGTTTGTGTTGACAGGGGGGCAGAGGTCAACCTCGAGGTCTCTCATTTTTGGAGTGCCACAAGGGTCGGTCCTCTCGCCCCTTCTGTTCAACATTTATGTGAAGCCGCTGGGTGAGATCATCCGTGGTTTTGGGGTGAGATATCATCAGTATGCTGACGACACCCAGCTTTACATCTCCACCCCAGACCACCCCAACGATACCCTTGAAGTGATGTCCCAGTGCCTGGAAGCTGTACGGATCTGGATGGGGAGGAACAAGCTCAGGCTCAACCCCTCCAAGACTGAGTGGCTGTGGTTCCCGGTTTCCTGATATAGCCAGCTGATGCCATCGCTGACTACCGGGGGCGAGTCTTTGGCCCCCGTGGAGAGGGCGCGCAATCTGGGAGTCCTCCTGGATACGCAGCTGTCCTTAGAGGAACATCTGACAGCTGTGGCCAGGGGGACCTTTTATCAGGTACGCCTGATTCGCCAGTTGCGCCCCTTTCTTGATCGGGATTCCGTGTGCACGGTCACTCACACCCTCGTCACCTCTCGCCTGGACTACTGTAATGCTCTCTACATGGGGCTCCCCTTGAGGAGCACCCGGAGGCTCCAACTGGTCCAGAATGCGGCTGCGCGGGTAATTACGGGGGCTACATGGTGCTCCCACATAACACCGCTCCTGCGCGAGCTGCACTGGCTCCCAGTGGTCTTCCGGGTGCGCTTCAAGGTGTTGGTTACCACCTTTAAAGCGCTCCATGGCATAGGGCCCAGTTATCTACGAGACCGCCTTCTGCCACCGACAACCTCCCATCGACCCATGTGCTCCCACAGAGAGGGTCTCCTCGGGGTGCCATCAGCCAAGCAATGTAGGCTGGTGACCCCCAGGGGGAGGGCGTTCTCTGTGGGAGCTCCTACCCTCTGGAATCAGCTTCCCCCTGAGATAAGAAAAATCCATGACCTCCGTGCCTTCCGCCGGGCCCTTAAAACATTTTTCTTCCAACAAGCCGGGCTGGCCTAAGCGAAGCCTTTTAAATGATTTTAAAGCGGGGTGTTTTTTAAATTTCTGGGCCAAATTTAGATATTCTTTTTAATTGGTTTTTAATTGTTTATATTATGTGTTTTTACTTGGCTGTACACCGCCCTGAGTCCCCAGGGAGAAGGGCGGTATAGAAATCTAAAAATAAATAAATAAATAAATAAATAAATAAATAAATAAAATTATATGCATACATATGCATGTGCACCAACATGTTCTTATGCATTCAGAATCATGTGCACCTATATATGCTAGTAAAGCAAGAGATAAATTTTCCATTCTCAAAATTCCTTGATTTGTCCTAGGTTTCTAGCCCAGTTTCCCTTCCTCCTTTCCTAATTTAAAGGGTTTTCTGAACCTTTGGCATGATATTCTGCAGATGGAAAGAGGAAATTGGGAGTATTTTCTTCTGAATTCTTTAATAACGATCAGACATTATTTTCTTTTTTCCCCTTTCATTAAAAAAAAAACCAGCTTCCAAATAAGTTTGCATCTCATATTAATTTTACTGTATCTAAGTAAAAGATTTACTGGCAATATCAATATGGAAATCAAGGAAATATGGAAGGATGAAGGCAAAAAAGAAAAAGAAAAAAGAAATGATTTCTCAAGGAGCAAGCTTTAGTTTTTCTGGCAGTAGATACATAAACATACGTGATAGAATGGAGTACAAGAAAATCTATTTTCTCAACAGAGACAGTAAATATAACTGTTGTATTTTATCCAGCCTTTCAATACCTCGGAAGACGTTAAGTCACAGTTTCAAATTATTCAGATTCATCCACTGAGCTACTTATATAAGATCAACCAGATAAAAACGACGATATTTGTCATTCCTAGTTCCAGTAATTAAGTGCTGCTCTAATTCTACTCGAACAGGCCGCAGTGGGATTATAGACGTGGCATAATGATAGAAACAAAGACAAAGAAAGGATCAGAATGGTTAGGGAAAAAAAGCAGGATGTTGAAAAATTCATGAGAGGCAACTCATGATTGCCTTTAAGAGGTTAGATATTGCCAAAAATAATAATCTAAAGCAGTGTCACCAGAGAATCTCTTGCTTCCAGAAGGCTTTAGTATCCACGTCTGGATACTGTTTTCCACTCATATATGTTGACAGTGATGGACGCTAACTTAAAATCTATAAGAGAGGCTCAACTATCTTTCCTGCCAGCATTTGAGACACAATTGGCTAGTGTGCATGCTTTAAATATTCTTGTAAATCATCTTTGGTTGTTGTTGTTTTTATTATGGAAATCTACATTATAAGTATTTGAAAATCAGCTTCTCAAAGAAAAAAATATTTAGGGGGAAAAAAGGCACAACCTGCAACAGCACATAGCTGTGGTATTTCTATATATTCAAGTTCAGTTTAATATTTTTTAAAGCCATAGATAAAAGAAGAGAAATGGGGGAAACAAAGTTATAGAATAAAAGAATTGGAAGGAAACTTGGTGGTCTTCTAGACTAACCCTCTGCTCAACCCACAAAGCATGTTTTAACTGAAATAAGAATTATTTTACATCTGAGTTATATGTATTTAACTGCTGTTAGACCCCTTGCAATTTGCCTACTGAGCAAATAGATCGACAGAGATGCTGTTAATATGACTCTGCACTACATCCTACAACATCTTGAATCTCCAAAGACCTGTGCAAGGGTCCTCTTTGTAGACTTCAGCTCAGCATTCAATACCATCATTCCAGATATTCTTCTAACTAAGCTAAATCAGTTAGCTTTACCTGACCACACTTGTAAATGGATCATAAGCTTCCTAACAGACAGGAAGCAACAGGTGAAGCTAGGCAAAATAACATCAGATACCTGTACAATTAGCACAGGAGACCCCATGACTGTGTGCTCTCTCCACTTCTCTTCTCTCTATACACCAATGACTGCATCTCAAAAGATATCTCTGTTAAAGTACTGAAGTTTGCATTGGTCTCATTCGAGACAATGATGTGAATCCGCATACAGATGGGAGGTTGAACAATTAGCCTCATGGTGCGACCAGAACACACTCAAAACTATAGAAATGGTGGTAGACTTTAGGAGAAACCATTCCATACTACCACCTCTTACAATACTAGACAATACAGTATCAATAGTAGAGACCTTCAAATTTCTAGTTTCTACTGGTGGCAAATTTCTAGGTTCTAGGTTCTACCGGCGGCCATTTAGCACTGGTTCCGGTGCTAAATGGCCACCGTGGTTTTCTGAGCTCCGCTGGGGATGGGGCATCCTGGTAAAAAGCGGAGGCTCTAGGGGGGACTTGATTATCCCCCCGCTATGGACTGGTAGAGGGAACATTTGGGGCTCGGCAGACCCAGGTCTCACCTTCCCAGGCTCCTAGGAGATGCCAAATGACCCGGAGTTGTCTCCCCATGAGGCTCCCAGATGGCGTTTGTTGCCACGGTCTCCGCTGGAGCCAGCTGGGCAGTGCTGCGGCGTGTTGTGGTAGGACGTGGTGGGGTAGAGCCCTCCCCCCTTAGACCCCCAATTCCATCGGGGGTCTAGCTGTATGGCAGCCGCAAGGCGAGGGAGAGACTCAATGACGCCCCCCCTGGAGTCAGCTGGCACCCGCCGAATGAGAGGAGGAGGTTTTCGGCGGCGTGCGTGGAGGACTGTCGGCAGCAGAGCAACCCTATCCCAGATACGGCTTGGTGAGGAGAGGCCGAGACGAGAGAGATGAGGGGAGCTGCGCTCAGAGATTAGGCTCCATCTGCCTGCAGCCAGGGGAGTTCTCCCCCCCTGCCGTGATACTACAGCGTTTTCTGAGGCCCGGGGAGTCACAAACCGGAGCTGTTGGCCCTCCTTTGGAGGAAGGGTGTCCTAGAGGTCTGTTTACACCATCCAAATTGGTGTACACCATCCAAACTGGTTGGGCCGGGCTGGGGGTCGCAGGCGGTTGAAGGCTTTGCCTGGATGTTTCATTCTGCTGCTTTGACTCCGAGTGTTCCTGCTACAATCATCTGGACTAATGATGGCATCTAGAGCCCGTACCCTTCGTTTTTCCAGCCTTATAATGGCCAGATCTCTGGGTGTGGCTGCCCGCCACCGTGAGAGGGCAGTTGTGGACCTGTTGTGTGACCAAGTCGTATTGTGGTGGGAGAGCATCAACGACCTGTGGATCCCACCTGGATGATTCCTACCTGGCCTAGGCACCTTGCTGTGGTGAGAGGGCAGTGAGGATTACCATCGCCTTTTTTTCCTATTGCCGTGAGAGGGCGCCTGGGAATACCGGCTCCTATAGTCTATGGCCAGGGTGGATGTCAGACTTTAGATCTTGAACTACTGACCTGTGATCTCAATAGCCCCCGCTACCATGGACATTCCCATTTCTATGTTTGAGGATGATTTTACGAACTTATACAATCGCGGACCTGGTCGCCTTGAGACATTCCCCCCATTCTTGGGTGTGGGCAGTGGGCCTTGCAAAGGTCTATCTTAAGGATGGGTCCTGGGACCCTGAGAGATGGCACAAGGACTTTAAGGGTTTTAAGGGTTTTAAGGGACATAGATTGAAAGGTTTTTTAACAAAATTTTTAATGAAAATTTTAAAGGGACCTGGGAGGGGGGAGGGGGTTGTAGATGTGGACCTGAGGGAGGCCCATATAGCTACAGATGAGGGTGGTGGGTCGGAAGGGCGCAGTGGAGGGGACGGGAATGGAGTGCTGGTGGGCGAGGTGAAGGGCAGTTTAATTGAAACGGTGAGTGGGAGGGACAGGTATGGCGGGCGCAGGGGGCCATATCATGTTTGGGGGGTACGCATGCGTTGTCTGTGAGTGACAACGTACTCCGGCTCCCAATGCGCGACTCGTGTCCTGGTTGCCCAGAGTCCCACGGCCCAGGGTCCGTGGCTGATGTTGTGTAATGCCAGGTCGGTTGTTAATAAAGCCCCCCTCATTTGTGATCTTATTTTGGAGGGGGTGCGGACCTGGCATGTATTACGGAGACCTGGTTGGGCCAAAGGGGGGTCCTGCTCATTGAAATGTGCCCACCAGGTTTCCGTGCATTTCATCAGCCAAGGGCCCAGGGGAGGGGTGGGGGAGTGGCTGTGATTATTAGGGAAAGTCTTTGTCCAAGGGAGACCACTGTTCCTCAGATAGCTGGATGTGAGTCCCTTTTTGTGAAGTGGGGCCGTGGGGTGCAGATGGGTTTGCTTACTACGTACCTGGCTCCCTGCCACGTGGCAGCGACCCTGCCTGAGCTACTCGACGTCATTGCCAGGGTGGCGGTTGAGACCCCCCAGACTTATTGTCTTGGGGGATTTCAATCTCCCATCTGTGGGTGAGACGTCACAGGTGGCCCGGGAGTTCATGGCTTCCATGATGGCCATGGACCTGACCCAGTTAGTTCAAGGCCCCACTCACATAGGGCGACACACTCTGGACTTGATTTTTGTCTCTGGTCAGTGGTTGAATGATCTTGGTAGAGGGGATCTAGACATCAAACCCTTGTCATGGACAAATAATTCGCTCCTTCACTTGGACTTTCCTACTGCTTTTCTCCCCCGCCGCAGGGAGACGGAACCGACCAGATGGTTCCATCCCAGGCACCTGATGGACCCTGAAAGGTTCCTGACAGAGCTTGGGCTGTTTCCTGAGACTCTGGCACATGACTCAACAGAAGAGCTGTTGGCCGTCTTGGAGAATGCGGCCGCCAGAGCTTTGGACCACGTTGTGCCTTTGCAGCCTCTGACCCGATGCCGATCTCAATTGGTTCCTTGGTTCTCTGAGGAGCTGAGAGAGATGAAGCATCAGAAAAGACACCTAGAGAGCATTTGGAGGACTAGTCAATCCGATTCCGACCAGACACAGGTGAGGTCTTATCTCAAGACCTACCTAGTGGCGATAAAAGTGGCAAAGTCTAACCATTTTTCCGCTCATATCGCATCTGCAGAGAACTGCCCAGCCTCTCTGTTCAGGGTGACCCACTCCCTTCTTCGGGGGGAAGTGTGGGAAGATCCCTTGCAGGATTGTGCTGAGGATTTTGTGCAATTCCTGCATGATAAAGTCGCTCAAATTCGGGATAGCTTGGACTCCGATTGGATGAGTCCAGGGGAGGAGACGAGGGTCGGTCCTGAGAATATTATCTGGGAGGAGTTTGATCCTGTGGCTCCCGAGGATGTGGACAGGGTTCTGGGTAAGATTAGTGCCGCCACATGTTTATTGGACCTGTGTCCCTCCTGGCTGGTACTGGCCTCCCGGGAGGTTACACGAGGCTGGCTGCAGGGAATTACAAGTGCCTCTCTGAGGGAGGGTGCCTTTCCTGCCACCTTGAAAGAGGCAGTGGTGAGGCCCCTCCTCAAGAAGCCGTCCCTGGACCCAGCTGAATTAGCTAACTACCGTCCGGTCTCCAACCTTCGTTTTGTGGTGAAGGTTGTTGAAAGCGCGGTGGCACGACAACTTCCCCGGCACTGGATGAAGCTATCTATCTGGACCGGTACCAGTCGGGTTTCAGGCAGGGGTACAGCACTGAAACGGCATTGGTCGCGTTGGTGGATGATCTCTGGAGGGCTTGGGACAGGGGTTGTTCCTCTGTCTAGTCCTATTAGATCTCTCAACGGCTTTTGATACCATCGACCATGGTATCATGCTGCAGCGGTTGAGGGGGTTAGGAATCGGGGGCACCATTTTGTGGTGGTTCTCCTCCTTCCTCTCCGACCGCTCGCAGTTTGTGTTGGCAGGGGGGCAGAGGTTGACCTCGAGGTGACTCGCATGGGGAGTGCTGCAAGGGTCGGTCCTCTCGCCCCTTCTGTTCAACATTTATGTGAAGCCGTTGGGTGAGATCATCCGTGGTTTTGGGGTGAAGTGTCATCTGTACGCTGATGATACTCAGCTGTACATCTCCACCCCAGACCACCCCAACGATGCCCTTGATGTGATGTCCAGCTGCCTGTAGGCCATGCGGGTCTGGATGGGGAGGAACAGGCTCAGACTCAACCCTTCCAAGACTGAGTGGCTGTGGCTCCCAGCGTCCCGATATAGTCAGCTGGTGCCATCGCTGACTATTGGGGGTGAATCACTGCCCCCTACAGAGAGGGCTCGCAATCTGGGTGTCCTCCTGGACACACGGCTGTCTTTAGAAGAGCATATGATGGCCGTGGCCAGCGGGGCTTTTTATCAGGTCTGCCTGATTTGCCAGTTGCAGCCCTTTCTGGATCGGGACGCCCTGTGCACGGTCACTCATGCCCTTGTCACCTCCCGGTTGGACTATTGTAATGCTCTCTACATGGGGCTCCCCTTGAAGAGCACTTGGAGGCTCCAACTGGTCCAGAATGTGGCCGCACGGGTGGTTATGGGTGCAACCCGATGTGCCCACGTGACAACCCTCTTGCGCGAGCTGCACTGGCTCCCAGTGGTCTTCTGGGTGCGATTCAAGGTGTTGGTCACCACCTTTAAAGCGCTCCATGGCATAGGATCCTGGTACCTTCGAGATCGCCTTCTGCCACCAATAGCCTCCCACCGGCCAGTTTGCTCCCACAGAGACGGGCTCCTCAGGGTGCCATTGGCCAAGTTATGTTGGCTGGCGACACCCAGGGGAAGGGCCTTCTCTGTGGGAGCCCCAGCCCTGTGGAATGAACTGCCCCCGGAAATGCGTAGGATCTCCGACCTCCAGATGTTTCTCTGTGCCCTTAAGACCCTGTTGTTCCGTCAGGCTGGGCTATCAACGTAATTTTAATTGGGTGTTTTAAATTTTGGGGTTTTAAAGTGAGCCAAAATTATTTAAAAATTTTAAATTATTTTAATTGATGTCTGTCTTGTGCTTTTAATAGGCTAAACACTGCCCTGAGTCCTTCGGGAGAAGGGCGGTATAGAAATAAAATTATTATTATTATTATTATTATTATTATTATTATTATTATTATTACCACCATATCTCAAGACCTAAAATGGACACCTAACATCAAAAACATCATCAAAAAAGCAGAACAAAGAATGTTCTTTCTGTGCCAACTCAGAAAGCTCAAACTGCCCAAAGAGCTGTTGATTCTGTTCTACAGAGGAATTACTGAGCACTTCCATAACTGCCTGGTTTGGCTCTGCAACCAAACAAGACAGACACAGACTTCAATGGATAATTAGAGCTGCAGAAAAAACAATTGCTACTAACCTGCCTTCCATTGAGGACCTGTATACTGCAGGAGTCAAAAAGATATTTTATAGCCCCTTTTTGTGGACATAACCCCTCACATCGTGGACATAAATTGTTTCAACTTCTACCCTCAAAACGATGCTATAGGGCACTGCACACCAGAACAGCTATTTATTTATTTATTTATTTATTTATTTATTTATTTATTTATTTAATTTGTATACCGCCCTTCTCCAGCTGGACTCAGGGCGGTGAACAGCCAAAATAAAAACAGAGCATACAAAATTAAAAGACAATTTAAAATAATTAAATAGTTTTGGCCCACAATTTAAAACAACCAAGTTAAAACCAATTTACAATTTAAAACCAAAGCAATAGGGTCAAGCCAGGCTGGCTAGATGAAATAAATGTGTTTTCAGGGCTCGTCAGAAAGCCTGGAGGTCAGGTATCATGCGTATCTCTGGGGGTAGGTCATTCCACAGGGCGGGTGCCGCTACAGAAAAGGCTCTCCCTCTGGGGGTCGCCAGCCGGCATTGTCTGGCGGACGGCACCCTAAGGAGGCCCTCTCTGTGCGAACGTACTGGCCGGTGGGAGGCTATTGGCGGCAGAAGGCGATCTCGTAAGTACCCTGGCCCTAAGCCATGGAGCGCTTTAAAGGTGGTCACCAACACCTTGAAGTGCACCCGGAAGACCACAGGAAGCCAGTGTAGCTCGCGCAGGAGAGGTATCACATGGGAGTGTCCCGTTGCTCCCATAATCCCCCGCACGGCCACGTTCTGGACCAACTGGAGCCTCCGGATGCACCTCAAGGGGAGCCCCATGTAGACACAACTAGACACAAGGACAGTTTTTCCCCGAATGCCATCACTCTGCTAAACAAATAATTCCCTCAACACTGTCAAACTATTTCTAAGACTGTATTACTATTATTCTTTTCATTCTTCCTATTACCTATCTCCTCCCACTTATGACTATAACCATGTTGCTTATATTTTTATGATTTATATTGTTCTGTTTGTTCCTAATATGATTTGATTGCTTATTAGTAACCTATGACTATTACTGTGTTGTAGCTTATGATTCTTGATGAATCATTTTTTTCTTTTTTTCCTTTTATATACACCAAAAGGATATGCACCAAAGACAAATTCCTTGTGTGTCCAGTCACACTTGGCCAATAAAGAATTCTATTCTATTTGTACTACCTATTTGTACAAATAGGGCTTTCAACATACCTGAGAGTGGCTAACATATGGCCACTTCGATGGTTAAAGAATAAAAAAGCCAAAATTTCCCCAAAGCTCTATTAAACTTAAACATAAAATAATTTAAAATACAAATATTAAACAAGATTTAATAACGGCAAGGGTAAGGTGAATCATCCATTCACATCTAGTGGTCAGCCTTGAAGTCCTGTTAGGACTTTAGTATGTACCAAAAAGAGAGATAATAGCCAGCTATTTTCTGTGTCTTCCCTGTGGACTCACTTGATAAATGAGAGGTGCAGTTATAAACCACAGAAGAGATGACTGAACAATAAAAGGCAGGACATTCCCATAAACCTCTCCTCACCTTTGACTTTCCAATGAAATGTTCTTCTCCTTTGGAGGAAAACAAAAAGAGAGAGAAAACAACCACAACCACAACCACAACCCAAGTAATTTCTTTTTTCCTCAAACAGAATCAGACTAGAAGGAAAGTGCAAAAGAAAATGTCTAATTTAATTAGGCTTTCAACATGCCAGAGTGATATGAGGATATAAAGAGAGTTGGCATGTTCACATGCTCTTATATTACATCTGTCTTCAACATATGCTGCCTTCACTCCTGACAAGCTTCTCAGTTATGCTATTTTAGGAGATTATGTCTTCATTTCCTTTCATTCTGATCATTAAAGGTTTGGTTCTGTTCTTGCAGTTCCATAATTGTCAGCTCATCTACATACCAACTCACATCAGTTTAAGTGTTATATTTTCTCCCAAATGATAGACAGACTCAGTTTAAGAAACTGGCATTATCTCTTAGACATTCTTAGTCCCATTTCATGGACTGCTATTCCCAGGAATCCTTGAGAAGGGAAAGTAATGTTTAAACCCACTTAAGCCTACAATATAGATTTGCCCACGAGATTCACCATGCAGACAGTTTGATGCATAGTAAGTACGTTTCTTGCTTGCTTCCCACAGTCTTTGCACTTTCCCCCAAGATTACCCTTCTGTTCCTGACAACCCTGATTTTTAAATGCTCGGTATGTGTGTGTGTGTGTGTGTACTCTTCATTGGTAAAATAAAATGCTTCTTGTAGATGCCAATTTATTTACAGTTATAATTGTTATGGAGAACTTTATTGTAGGGTCGCCCGCTTATTAATTTTTCTTGCAATATAGTGATGGACAGTCTCTTTCTGGCCTCCTGACACTTTTTAAGGACTGTTTCCTACCTTGGAATCACTTGTCAAATCTCAAAACAAACAAAAAAAAAACAGGGAATGGAATCCAAACATTTATGTGCATTTTCATCTACCAACTGCTTGGAGGACCTTTTACTGAAAAGAATTATTTCCAGTATGACTTCTCAATTCTTACCTTTTTATGACATATGTAAGGATGTGGCTGAAAAATGTCTTCAGATGTTCATTCCATCTTGATGATGTACCACAGAATAGTGTGAGACACAAGCTGGCAACCCCTGGAGAGGTATTTCAGTCATCTATGCTTTTCACCTTACTTCCCCTCATCTCAAACCAATCACTCTTTGTTTGCCACAAAGGGAATAATTATACGGGCATATTTTATTTTCACAGTACCTCTAAAACCACTAAAGTGACAGGACACACATGTAGGGGATTTTGTAAGTACTTTAAAACTCAAAGATGCCACAGTTTTGAACAGAGATCTGTGTGGGAACATCACATGAATGTTCCTCTAGGTGGAAATGGTTGAGCCAAGAAGAAACTTTTTTAAAATCCCACTTCAATAAAGAGTTAAGCACCCTCTTAATTCCCACTTGCCACCATTCTCAATTGAACATGAGCTGTATGGATGGCCACTATCTTTTAGATTTCCAACCTTATCAATAAAAAGTTAAAAGATGCGATCTGTTCTTTATATGCATCGAAGAAAGCAGAAGCCAGAGGAAGTCTGTTCCATCTGGAGCTTTATTTATTTTTTGGTTATCAGCCGTATCTGCTGTAAGGAAGGCAAGCAGCTTTCTAAATGGCAAGATGGCTTATCTATTTGGCAAGAAGACCTGTTCCAGTAGAAAGCAGAACAACTCACATGGAGAAGAGAACATCGTGCTTCTGCCTATGTGAGTTGTTCAGATCATTATGTCAGTCAACCTCCTTAAGTTTTTGCTGAGATTCCTGCACATTGCAAATTCACCACTGACACAACATTACTTCTTTTTGGTTTCAAGAGAGGGTAAACAACAGCTAATGAGAAGTGTTCTTTTCTGCCATCCAAGCCTCAACAGATTCAAGATGGGTTGATGCTAGTGTTCAAGTCAATGTTTACATTTTTCTGGTGTCAGGAGGCATCTCCCATATCTAGTGATTTTCTGTATTTGTTGCAAACATATTCAGGTTACTTCTCTGAATTCTCTGCTTTTCAGCATTCACTGATCCTTGTGGCTCCTACAGCCTCTCCATGTATTTTTATCTTTTCCCTTTTCTCTCCTTTTTAGCCTTATTTCTCCCCATTACTGCATTACGTTCGAGGGCTGAGATAGCCATTAAAATCATGTCAGACCAAATGACAGTGAGAACAAATATCATAGATTGAAGGAATTTCAAAACAGGGAATTTGAAAATACACCCCCCCCCCAAACACAACAGAACCAAATTTAATGGAGTATTACAAGCTTAGTCTAAATCCTTCTCAAATTTTACCTCAGTTTCTAAGTCTTCTTGCAGCCTTCTCCATTCTGTTACAGTAAATGTGCTGAGATTGGAAATCCCATAATCTCTACTCAGTTTTACCAACATTCCTGGTTTAGAAATGCCTTGTTTTTCTTCCCCTGCCTTTAAAAAGGGTCCAATTGCATGGCAATAAAATAAAATAAAAATTGGTAAAAATAGGCATTTAGTTTTTTGGGAGGAGGGATATAGTATGATGTACCAGGTAAGTGTAGTCTTTTTTTGTTGTTCTTGATATAATTAGTAACATTTTCACAGATAATGCAGAAGTTCAAGAATATTCGGAAAGCTTTAGGCTCGGTTATCCCCCATGTCTCCCCCAATTTAAGAGAAAAATGTGGGAAATTGGATAACAGCTGGCCTTTTTTCCCCATGCAAGTCTTTTCATGGTTTTGGGAAAATGGAAAGGAATTCTCATCCTTCTTACCTTCCACTTTCTCTAAAAGTATTTAGAAAGACCCAGTTCATTATGAACTATCACAGACAGTTTTTATTCACTGCTTAATAAATATTGGATTTTATATACATACCGGCATATTGCAAGGGATCTTATCTTGTGTGTCAGTTGGGAAGGTATCAGTGGTGGGTTTCACTTACGTTTGCTACTGGTTCTCTCACATGCGTGCCGCTTCTGCGCATGTGCAGAGCATATTAGATGACATCCAGTCAGGTGAGTGGAGCCTCCCGCCACTGCTGCTACCAGTTCACCCAAACTGGGGTGAACCGGTAGCAACCCACATTTGAAGGTATGCACTCTGCACTCACCTGGACCTTTTGTCAGGTTCGCCTGATTCGCCAGTTGTGGCCCTTTCTTGATCGGGATTCCCTGTACACAGTCACTCATGCCCTTGTCACCTCTCGCCTTGACTACTGCAATGCTCTCTACATGGGGCTCCCCTTGAGGAGCACCCGGAGGCTCCAACTGGTCCAGAATGCGGCCATGTGGGTAGTGACGGGAGCAACATGGCGCTCCCATGTAACACCGCTCCTGCACGAGCTGCACTGGTTCCTGGTGGTCTTCTGGGTGCGCTTCAAGGTGTTGGTTATCACCTTTAAAGCACTCCATGGCATAGGGCCTAGTTATCTGCGAGACCGCCTACTGCCACAAATGACCTCCCACCGACCCGTGCGCTCCCACAGAGAGGGCCTCCTTAGGCTGCCATCAGCCAAACAATGTAGGCTGGTGATCCCCAGTGGGAGAGCCTTCTCTGTGGGGGCACCTACCCTCTGGAACCAGGTGCCCCCTGAGATAAGGAGAACTCAAGCCCTCAGTGCCTTCTGCCATGCCCTTAAAACCCACTTTTTCCAACAAGCCGGGCTGGCTTAGGAAGTAATTTTAGACATTTTAAATTGGTTTGTTATTTTTAAAATTGGAGCCAAATTTATATATATTTTAATTCTTAATATTTGTATTGTATGTTTTTTAATTCTGGCTGTTCACTGCCCTGAGTCCTCAGGGAGAAGGGCGGTATATAAATTGAAAAATAAATAAATAAATAAATAAATAAATAAATAAATAAATAAATAAATA
>WNWU01000004.1:38025498-38047527 GCA_012654045.1 Ptyas mucosa | reverse complement strand
ATAAATAAATAAATAAATAAATAAATAAATAAATAAATAAATAAATATTCAATTTTGTTTCTTCTCTCTCTTTTTCAAAATACATTTTAAGAGAAATTAATCATCATGGACACCCAAACCATGAAAATATGCTGCAATTTGCTTGCGCTGTTTCTAGGGATTCATTGTTGTTGATATGTAAACTTTCCTCCTTTTCCTCCTCATTCTTGGTGGAAGTTGTCTTCTTCTACCAATACTGAGTTTCTCCAGAGTGTGGTGACCTCTTTTTGTCTTGTTCAACAACAGCCCCAGGTTTGGGTATCATCCTGTCAACACTCAGCAGTTGAGCCATTAGAAAGAGTGATGCATAACACTCTTAAAAAGAAAATAAGAAAACCACAATCTAGCAGTTATTACAATCTAAACATTAATCATACTTACATTCCTGCTGAGCCAAGTCAGTCATTACTATATAGCAAAACAACAACAAAAAGTTTTTTTTAAAAAAAAAGAGAGAGAAAATATGAGTTGCTCTTACTTTGACAACATTTATTGCACAGTAATTTGTTCTTAGACAATAGGGGAGATGCAAATTCTAGAGAGACATATTAATCTGTAGGTCAAACAATAACAAAATATTGAAAAACTGTCGTAATGAATTTTTTACCTTGCAGTTGAAAGGCTTTGCAATTCCTTGGAGGACTCCTGGTGATCCCATAAAGCAGGAGAATAAAGTAAAGTGGTTTATTAAATGCCACCAAGGTACTGAAATTGACTTTGTTTTATATCATGCACAAGTGTGAATGGGGCTGATTATTTACAACATGTTCATTTTTAAAAGGTCTCTGCTCCAATCTTCTACATCCTGCTTTTCCTCCCTGGTTCCACCAGGCACAATTGTATTACAGCTGCAGGTCCTTTGCCAGCTGCCTTAGATATAAACACTCATTCACAAATCTTTCTCAGTGGTGAGTGCTTTTTAATTAAAGTGAAAGTGAAATGCCATTGAGTTTAATGGGAAGCGAGCACAGACACGGTGTCAGGTAATGTTTCCCAAGTTGAAGGGCTAGAGATCTGTAAAATGCAAATGACACTTCACTTCATTTCTCACTGAGAGATGTATGTGGGTAGTAATATTTCAAATGTCTTCTACTTTTCCTCCCTGCCTGCATTTCTTGTAAGAAAATGTTTTCTGTGCATTTCATAATGTCTGAGGGAAGCATTGTATAAGGTTCAGCGCTGCATATTGGGTATTACAGAAGCAAGAAGTGGATTAGATCAGAACCTAAAATAACTGAGGATCCATCTTGGACACTTTGCTTTCTTATACACTTCCTTTTCTTTCTGCACCAATCCTTCTCTTGGGACAGGAATGAGGAAGCAGAGTGTGACTGTTCCTCAGATTCTCCTGAGGAAATAATTTCACTGCTGCTCATTTGAGCATTAAGAGCTGTGGTGGCACAGTGGTTAGAATGCAGTACTGCAGGCTACTTCTGCTGATTGTTGGCTGCCAGCAGTTCAATTCTCACAGGCTCAAGGTTGACTCATCCTTCCATGATCAGTAGAATGAGGACCAGATTGTTGGGGGCAACATGCTGACTCTGTAAACTGCTTAGAGAGGGCTGTAAAGCACTGTGAAGCAGTATATAAGTCAAAGTACTATTGTTATTGTGTTGAATGGAAACTGCAGCATTTACAATTGGAAGAAAACAATGTCAAAATGGCAGATATTACCACACAATCAAAACTCACCTCCCTTTGTTCATGTCTCCATGGCCCTGCTCTCCATCTTTATATTTGACTCCCAAATTCACCCTGTGGATGTCTCCAAATAAGGACATAGTTGTTCACCTGGAATCCTGATAGAATAGGTAAAATAGGAAGTCATCTTTCTCCAGAAATAGTTGAATAAAGGATTCTATTTTTGAAAAATCTTTTAGCCAAGGACTTTGTGTAAATAGATTACAAATCCAATACAGAAGTAAGCATCAAAACGAAGGACATTTATTTTAAGAAAGATAACAAAGGAAGGATGATATTTGCAGACCCAAAAGATAGAGAAACAAGATATGCATCTACCCCCTAATAAATAAACTATGTAAAAGAAATCCCTCATGCAAACAAACATTCTGTGCCAACTTTATTTTACTGATTTCAGTTCTTTTAGGGCTTTCTTTAAGTTATGTTTCAATCTTAAGCCAAGTTGTATGAAATTTGCTCTCTTAAGGATCTTTCTAAACAAGACTTTGTGGGAAAAACAAATAAACCCTTGGCTTTATCTTCACCTTCCTTCACAGAAGACAACATGATTGTTCTGAGTACTCTTAAAGGTGCACTAGCTAGTCAACTAGTCAGCTGGCTACTCAAAATCAAATTCCTTAAATTTCATTCGAACTGTTACTGTGTAAGCAAGAGGTTTAAATCTAATGTGCCTGAACTGTGCAGGTGGTTTAAGTATTTTCTTTTCCAAATATTACCCTTCCCTCCTACACAACAGATCAAGTGTTATTCCAAAAGGTACTCTGAATTCACATGAATGTCATTGGGAGAGATATATGTAAGAAAACTTATTAATACCAAAAAGTTTTATACAGAAAAAAAAATCTCTTTTAGGACACATTTATATGTGTCTAAAAATAACAGCCAGTGAGGGATGGTGCCTATTGTGCTAGATGGTATCACAGTGAAGTGTCAGTTTCCAAGGAAGGAGGAAGCATGTTCCAAAGAGCAGGACAAGACAAGAGGCAGGACAAGACAAGAGGCAAGACATTCCAGAGCCATATAGGAGACAGAGGAAGAGACAGGGGTGCTATTCAGCAGGTTCTGACAGGTTCTGGAGAACTGGTAGTGGAAATTTTGAGTAGTTCAGAGAACCGGCAAATACCACTTCTGGCTAGCCCCAGAGTGGGATGGGAATGGAGATTTTGCAGTATCCTTCCCCTGCCATGCCCACCAAGCCACATCCACCAAGCCACATCACGCCCACCAAGCCACGCCCACAGAACCGGTAGTAAAAAAAAATGAATTCCACCACTGGGAAGAGAGCTAGAATAGCCACTCCCTAGAATCTCCCAGGGTGTATCTCTTAGGGTGAGAGTAGCAAATATTTACTCTGGCAAGATTCTGTCCATTTCCTGAGAGCAAATAAAGAACTGAACTTTGACTAGATTATTCTCTGTCATTCTTGGGCTGGGCCTGACATAGCCAGAATATGAAAATGAAATATTGAGCACTCATATTCAACAGGAAGTCTAGTGATGCATTTAAAAAGAGTTAAATTTCACTGACTTTAATTGAAAAGTTTTCAATTTTTCAACAGAACCTGTTTTCATTTCAATCATGGCAAGTACTCTAAACAACACATAGCAGAAAAGGTGTTTTATTTTCAGGAATATGAGTAGGAATAACTCTGTGGACTATATTGGGCCATAAATTGGGTTTTAATAATAAGACTCATGAATATCTAACTCTGTTTAAAGATAGTACTTTGAAAAACTATCTTAAATCACTTTACTGGAAAGCTTGGGTAGTTCCTGGGATCATGACTTTAAGTCAACTACTATGTAATGACAATTTCAAGGATTTTTTCTGACCTCAAAGAGAATTGGTCTTCCCAATTTTCAACAGCGGAGATATCTTTTGCTTAAGCACATTCTAGCAGATCAAGATGGACAGGATACCTAGGCTGCTTCAAAGACACCAGAAATGCTTTCTTACTTGGCGAAATCCATGACAGAAATAAAACCTATAACATATTTCTATCAACAGTTCAAGAATATTTTTAAAGTGGACATATCTGGAATATTTCAAACATGGGCTACAGAACTGGAACGTCTGATAAATTCACATCAAGGACCTCTTGTCCTTAAAAATGTTTAAATGGCATCCACAGATTTGAGATTAAGGTTGAGTTGTCAAAAAATTGCATTTAGGGCATATTAGACTCATCAAATAATGTATTTGAAAGGATGGACAACAGATATTTTTTAATGTTGAAGCTGTAAGAAATTTGAGGAGTCGCTTATCCACATGATATGGTGATTTAATATTTTTGGGGGATAGTGTATTAATGTATATTAGTAAATATATGGAAAAATCTTTAAATTATAAGATGCTAATATAATGTTGAATTTTAAACCAAATATTTGGAATGTGTCTGTGGTTATGTTAACCATGGGCATAGGGGGAGGGAAATAATGATATTGAGAAATTTTAAAAGTAATATTATTATTCCAGATGTCAAGGAATAATTGTTGGAAATGTGTAATTTATCTGTTTTGGAAAAGACAGTATTCTATACTAATCAAATGTGTTTATTTCTTTATTCAATTTTTACAGTACCAATTTCTACTGGTACTATGAAAAACTAGTTATTAAATTTCTATATTTATTTAATTCCTATTACTGTTACAGTAATTAATTGTACAGTAATTGTGGCAGTAGTAGAAGTTCCCTGAAAATGGGCTCCACCACGAGTCCAAAAGCTCAGAAGACAAAACTCTAGTCCTGGTGATCGACCCAGATTGGATCCTCCAACATTATCCTGGGACACGTATATTCGCCTTCATTTGTCATATCTTGTATTGTTCATATTATAGTTGTGAAGTCATTGGTAACCAATGATACTGACAAATATAACATATGAAATATACAGACTTTATTTTCTTATTTTCTTTTTAGTTTGTATTTTCAGATTCTACTTTTATTTTTTTCTAAATTTTATTTATTTTTCTTTAAGATTAAACATTGTTTGGTTAAAATAATAACAATTATAAGTAAAAAGGAAGAAATAAATTTCATTGACGTTTTAGGAAAAGAATGATAGAAAAGTACTAATTATTATTACCTATAAAAGGAAGAATCTTCCTTTCAGCACATATGTTAGTAGTTTATTTTCATTTTCTTGGCTGAGCTGCTGCAGACTAATAAGTAAACACTGAATTCTGATGGAAAATAACCTTTAGGCTTTCTTGAAAGAACTTGATAATAAGGGTTGCCATTCTGTGTTGAATATTGTTCTGCATTGCTTAATAAAATAAAACATAGTGAGTAGTTTCCACTTAGTTTGTCAAAGAGATGGCCTACAAGGCCAACAAATTTTGATGAATGGCTTTTTAAAACAGGAAGGTATGGATGCATGACTGGAAATAATGTACAGGTCCTCAATGGAAGGCAGGCTGGTTGCAATTCTTTTGTCTGCAGTCCTAACTCTCCATTGAAATTCAACATTATAGAGTACCCAACTTGTCTCTAAATAAGTAGTTTTTCTTTGACGTAACACTTAAAGGAAAAGACATCAAGATACATGTGGGATTTTTGCCTGGCCCAGCTTAATTGGCTATTCTAAATGCCTTTATTATTCAAAATGATCATCTTGCTGAAGTCACCCAAATTTGCCCATTATCTCAATCCTTGAGAATTACAATATAGAAGTACAGGGATTACAAAAACATATAACATAAGACCAACTATAATCAACATAAAGTTGTCATTGTCATTGTACATTGTGGTTTTATATATAAAAGCTAAATGAATAAAATGTATAAAAGCTAAAAAAGCACTTGTTCTTAACGATAAGGCTCATAAATTTAATGCAAATGTAATTTTATTACAGGAGCTCTTTAACAAAAAGCAGCATTATAAATAACTCTTTTAAGTGGAAGCATGAAGAATGAAAGGTAATTGATGGAAAATAAGCAACCTGCCTTTTTCTGGCATATTACACACTAAATTGATAGAACACACCCTCAACTGATAACTATTGTTGCTGACATCTGGGAGAAGCATTTCAAGGAAGTCTATCAATAAGGAGACACTCCATAGAGAATTTACCAATCTGGCTACCAATTGTAGAGGCTTAATTGACCATTTAAGACCAAATAAGGTGCCAGATAATGATCCAACTGCTCCTGAACTAATTAAGAAGAATGTTTCTCCCTGTTCTGATGGCATTTGTTACTATGTTATCATAGATAAATATTATAAGCTTCCTTTTTAAAAAGAAAATAGGAAAGACCATATTAGCTGTGGAATGAACAGAATCTGTGCTGGCCACTTATGGTGGAAACTGAATGACTAGATTACACAGGATACATTTCTTGTGGAAGAGCAGGCATTAGAAAAGGTCACTCTGCCATTTGGTGCTATAGCACCTACAGTAATACAAAAAATATTTTGCATCTTCCACTATTTTGTTGATTGCAGAACTTATCGATTTTATGCTAGCGTTTGGTTCCATCCATTGAATTAAACTGTGGTAATCTATGCTTGATATTTCTAATCTGAACTAATGACTGAAATTTAGAAGTAACACTCTACAATATCTATTTTACCTACTCAAAGGGAAGCCATTAGGGTTGTTTCTTAACCACACTGTTAGTTTCTTTCTAAATAATTTGGTAAGTAACAAACAATTTGGAGTTTCGTCCTTCTAACATAAATGATAAATTTGTAAACTTCTGCATTGTAAGCCGCCCTGAGTCTCCGGAGAAGGACGGCATATAAATATAAATTTTAATTTTAAAAAAATTAAAAATATGACTTGTCTTTTCTAGGGCCCCTATAGGACTTGAAATAGTTCTGAAGAGCCTCAGAAAGGAAAAAATGTCACAAGTTAATCTCTGGAAAAAAAAAACAAACATTAAAATTCTGAATTTCAACAGGAAAGCTATCTCCCAGCAGATAAAGTTCTTCTCATGTTAAAAGTTGTTTTCCAACTTGCATCACTATAGACAATAATTTGAGATCTCTTCCACAACATACATTCTGTTATATATAATAAGGATTGTTCCATGATGAAACAACAAATATTGGATACAGAAAGGAAATCTGACCTAGAAGGTATCCATTATTTCATTTGCTTAACATGAGAGATATATAGTAATAGAGGAGGTGTACCTTAAACAAATACTAGTCCCCCAATAAAAAAGGCATTTAAATTAATGTGTTTTAAAATTATCCTATTGGTTAATACTGTCCCATTTTGGATAGTAGATATTAGAACGCTCTGTATTTAAAGTAAATACAGTCATGCAGAATTGGGTAAATCCTTTCACTGTGTCTTCTTTCAATGTTCATTCTATAGAATTTTCCAAAAGTGCCTTCATCTTTCTAGGATTGTTTAGATTCTCAGCTGAAATTCATCAGGGATAGATTTATATGTTACTATTTGATTGTAATTTTTTTTAACAATATGCAAATCTGCTTCATTTTGTGCTGTGAAAAAATTATCAAGAATAGACCATGAATAACAACAAGTAGATTAGATGCTGATCTATCTAGAATGTCAGTTTTCTCTTGTGTTACTGTTGCTTAGTTACAATATTATGTTGTTATGGAATTTAACCTATATTTTGTATTGAATTATTGATATTTTTTGTAACTGCAGAGGTAAAAATTTGGAGGATCACTATGCTATATACTTCCATTACAATGGAAGCTAAACAGGTTTTGGGACTGGTTGATATTTTACTGGATTCTTCCAGTAAATAGCATAGCTATAACTTAAAATGGGAAATTGGGAGAAAAAAACCCTGGCAACTCACTTGTGTTTTGTTGCCAAGAAAATTACATGGGTGTATTAATGAAGCTACTCTGTTTCCCCTAAAATAAGACATCCCCTGATAATAAGCCCAATTGGGCTTTTGAGTGCATGCGCTAAAATAACCCCCCCCCCCAAAAATAAGCCCACCCAGAAAATAAGCCTTCCTCGAAAATATTTAAATGCATGTGCAGCCGGTCCCCACCATTTCCTCTGGTTAGGGTTAGGGAGACAGACAGAGCTGGAAATCAGGTAAGACGGCAAGAGGAGCCCCATCTTGCACCCCAAAATAATAAGACATTCCTGAAAATAAGGCCAATCACTTATTTTGGGGTTCAAAAAATATAAGACAGGGTCTTTTCTTCAGGAAAACACGGAGCCAAAAATAATAGGAGAATTGAGAACTGAATTGCCAAGAATTGAGGTAGGAAGAGGAGAATGTTATTTCTACTAACAGTGCAAGACTGCATCTAGCCAATCTAGGCTGATCTTTAAAAGGGAGCCAAGAAGAGTTGGATATACTTAACACTTGTATGAAAAACAAAAGACTAATAGAGTATTAAGTCAATGGAAGAACAGCAGAATCATGATCCCCCAAAATACTGATAAAAAATTCATATCTCTTAGAGATAAATGGAATATACAACTAGTTATTGAACTTTTCTTGCTTCATTAATTTAATGCACACTTTTGAGCATTAGAACATTTCTACACCCCCATTATTTTTATTCCCTAATTTCTCTAAGAGAGGTCAAAGCTAATCTGCATTCCTATTCAGGAGCCAAACCATCTTCATCTCTAGCTTCTTCTTCTGTAGAAGAAGAAGATAATGCAAACCCATCATCCAAAATGATCTTGCCACCTAATTTATTCTAGATCCTTGAACTGCCAAATTCTTTTAATCTTATTTCCATTCCAGATAGATAATGTCATTATTAACCCCCTTTCCATACTTTTAAATTTTATATATTTCTCTTCTAAGTATGTGTGTGGACATTTGCTTCTGAGAGAGAGAGAGAGAGAGAGAGAGAGAGAGAGAGAGAGAGAGAGAGATGGTTACCATGAAGAAAAGCTACCCAGATGTAAATCTGCCTTTTCCTCCTGCACTTAAAATCAACTTGGAAACTGTGAAGGTGTGAAAGGATACTATGTTGGCATTTTTCCAACCAAGCCCTTCTCTTGTCACCATGGTTGCAGGTTGCTATAGTGGCTGGAATGGGAGATTTCTCTGTTCAAAGCAATAGAGAGATGCAAGAAATAAGATGTTGAGGCTCAGAATGAGGAGCATCATTCCTCATCAAAAGAAAGCCATCCCTCTCAAGTTACTGCAAAGCTCCAATTTACAAAAGGGTTTGGTGTTGATTTTGAATAAATGCAGAATCTACATGGAAATGTGCTTAGAATGGAAGGGATAAGTTTGTGTGTGCGCAATCCTTCTAAATCTCACAGTGTCCCATTTATCTTCCATGAGAAATTGTCGTTCAAACTATAAACAATCTTCTTTTTTAAAGTCAACCAATGTGCCCTCGTGGGTACTTGCTGCTAATAGAGACAGAAATATCATTCTAGCTAGGATTTAATACATTTCATGAACAGATCCATCAAACACTATTTTCTCAGCAAATATAGAACTTTAATATTTGGGTTCTTTTTCCCCCAACTCTTGATACAAATGAAAAATCATTGTTCATAATGGCATTCCGAGCTTTTGGGAACATGAGCATGCCGACATGTACAAGTCAGTGGTGCCTTGTTTACAGTCACTAAAGAATTCCAATTTATAATTCTGCTGCAGAAACCCCAATGAAATATATGTGAGCTATCAGAATGTAAATGTTTTTGTTGAATCTCGCACACAATAGCTCTGCTTCATTTTCTTTCCTGGCAAAAGATGTGCAGATGCCATGAAATAATCAAAAGTGAGCTCATTTACTTAAAGGACAAATTGTTTAATGACGATATTCAAAATTGAACACAACATTTGGTTATTTAAATATAAAACCAGAAAAAAACCCGATTAAAATATGTCCACAATACTTTTAATTGTGGGGATGTTTTTTGCCTTCTATTACTGTTGCCTTTTGAGGAAATTTACTATGAAGTGGTTGTCGCAATTTTACTATTATAATCACAGGAAGATTGAATTTAATGAAATGTTGTCTATAATTTGGAAAACCTACATTTATAAAGATTTAGCAGTGGTGGGTTGTTCCCGGTTTGGTTCGGTTCTATAGAACCGGTAGTAAAACTGGCAGGAGGCTCCGTCCACCTGCCATGACATCATCATGGGTGATCTGCGCATGCGCAGAAGCTTTGAACCAGCAGTAAAGGTAAGTAGAACCCACCCCTGCCTATTAGGCTTGTTTAGTCTAGAAGAGAGCCTACCAAATCAAGGTCAGAGAAACATGTGCCTCTTGTAGGAGAAAGCAAAAACAGTGTGGAGTATTTTGTAAGTAAGAGATGTGGTGGCTCAGTGGCTAAGATGCTGAGCTTGTCGACAAAAGGTCAGCAGTTCAGTGGTTCAAATCCCTAGTGCCACATAATGGGGTGAGCTCCTGCTACTTGTCCCAGCTTTTGCCAACCTAGCAATTGGAAAGCGTGTAAAAAATGCAAGTAGAATAAAAGGGACCACCTTTGTTGGGAATGTAACAGCATTCTGTGTGCCTTTGGTGTTCAGTCATGCCGGCCACATGACCACAGAGATGTCTTCAGACAGCGCTGGCTCTTTGGCTTTGAAACGGAGATGAGCACTTCCCCCTAGAGTCAGGAATGACTAGCACATACTGTATATGTGAGGAGAACCTTTACCGTTATCTATTTTGTAAATAAGATAAAATTTCCTTCAATTCATTTCCACCCTTTCCCCCATTTAATTATGGTAAAGTGCAGTGTAATATCATTTTGATAACTGTTTATATGGTTTTCTTTTTCATTTTAAGCAGTTTTCGCTTTCCATTTTCTGTCTCTCTGTCTTCTACAGTATCTCTGGGTCCTCAGTAACCAGTCTAAAGTGGTAAAGAAAATAGATCTAATTCCCACTCTACACAAGTGTTACTTCCAGTTGAGCAGACACTCAAGTTCTGGTTCATCTGGTTCTTCCTCTCCTCTGACTTAATCTCCTTTTCTGATGAGGGTATCTTTGAAGATGCCAAGATCTAGAAGCTTTCCTCTAATGCATCATGACAATCAGATAGTTTTTCTGTTCTAAAATAAACATTTCTGAATATTTAACCATCTGTAAAAAAACAACACACATTTCAATATGCATTTTTCCTGAGTAATATCTGCCTTTCTCTGGGTAGCTTTCTTAGATGTATTGTTTTATGTACTGGGATGACTCCTTTGGACGCTTCCTTTGACGCTTCCTCAGAGGCCAGTTCGAGGAAGAATGAGATTATTCCTAGCACATTGGGAATTACTGACCCTGAACTGCCAGCAGAACAGGCTTCAGCAGGCCAGGGAAGAGGAGAGGGAGGAGCTGCCTGCTATGGTGGAATTTTAGAGCACACAGACACAGAAACAGAGGTCTGCCAGATTGCTCGGGAAAAGGTCCCGCCCCTTTTGATGGGCTGCACCGGGAGTTATTTAGCATAGCAGGCAGAGGGAGGTGTTGCTGGAAGCTGCATGCTTGTTCGTGTTTCCTGATACTCTGAATTTCTATAATCCGTGAGTAATGCGGATGTACTTTAAGTTTTGCTAGGGGGCTTTATTGGACTTACTGTTTCAGCAGCTTGCTATTTGTGTTATGGACTAATTGGCCATTGCCTGGGGAATTATCTGGGCTTGCTCATGGCTGGCTTTGGTTGGGACAGTTCTAAGGCCAGGTGAAGACAACTGCTGGGGGAAGACAAATAAAACCCTTCGAAAACCACACTGACATGTGAGTCGGCAGCACATGTGCACATCTTGAATCATGAACCACATAAATGAATTAGAAATATTCATAGGCTAATGTACAATCTGCTTAATAAAGAGGATCAAAGGAGAAAATTGGTAGGAAACATATGAAGGTTCTACAACAGGGGTGTCAAACTCCATTTTCAGCTGCGATGGCTTCCTGCAACCCTCTGCCAGCAAAATTGGAGCTCAGGAGGACCATGAGCGCTCAGCCACCACAAGGGCCCCTGACACAAAGGATGTCGAGCTGGCCACACCGACCCTGCCCATGCTCCCCCCCCCGAGATCAAACACAACCCTAATGCGGCCCTCAATGAAATTGAGTTTGATATTCCTGTTCTACATGTACTCAACATGGCTGCCTTGATTTGTGCATTTCTCAAAATTATACTTATGAATCAATATTATATAAGCAGAACTTGCAGGAAAATGTGACAATATAACTTTTTTCCTCAAAAAGAGCTCATTTGTTTAGGATGTTGCATTTCTCGCCCACTGCATATTTTGCTATCTGGTAATCCATGGCTTCAGAGCAAGATTTTTTTGTTCTGTATTCCATTCCACAAAACATCACTATCTGGAAAACAACCAGTCAAAGCTGTGTTCAAGAAGGTATATAAGCATGAAAATACATTGCTTAGACATCTTGTCTTTTGGGGAGCTTTTGAGAATCCAAATCCATAAATTAAATTCAAGACATAGTTCTTCTTTACATGAATCCCAGATATGGATCACTTTTCCTCAAGGTAGTTCAGAGCAATGCAAATATACCATACTATGCCCACAATTACTTTCTAAGGTAAAATGCGAAGAGGTATAATATTATAATCTGAATAACATTCTCACTGTAGATTTTCACTGAGATCTCCTCAACTCAATCCAACACACAGTCCACTTCACAACCTTGATTGTATGGGTAACATATCCAAATGAATAGGTACAGGTTAGTGCATGTAATGTTAAGCCTGAAAATGCCCCACACAGAAGTCAATAAATGTGGAAGTTCAGCTTTCATTATTGGATGAAATAAATCAGGAAAAAAGAAGAGCATGTGATCTGAGCAGAGTAAAATAATGGTGTGACTACTGCCCCTAAAATGTGACTACTGCCCCTAAAATGCCACTAAAAACAAATGTAGGAGAAGAAGTGGCAGAACTGGGAGTGGAGTTAAAAGAGGGATCAGCTTAGAATCCATACATAGCCACAAGCAGACTAAATCCACACTCACCTCCGTTGAATTCCACTGATCCTTATCTCAGTCCAAGCAGGTGCTAATCCTTGAGAAAGTTTCTATGTATAGATTTTTAGCAATAAATCAGTTTAATTGGACTTTCACATGTGGACCTAGTCTTTCACTCCTGACAAGTGGAATTTTGTAATTCTTGAAAATTATGTTAACTATATTTTAATGTCATGTGCGCCTTAAAGGTAGTTAATAAAAAATTAGGCATGTTTTTGTTTTGTAGAATAAAAAGGGAAGTTCTGTCAGAAAGGAGATGAGAGTTTATTGCTGCTGGTAAAGAAAGCCAGTTAGGACATTCAAGACAACCACTAAGTTAAAATAAGCCATCTGTATATCTGTGGCGTCTGCTTTTATTAAAACTGTAGAGTTTTTAATTCAGAAATATCCCTTTCTATATCCTGCCTTAAAGAAGATAAGTATAATTTACTACCTTCAAATATATATCTGGTTCAAGGTGCTGAGACTAGAGAGCATTCATTGTGCAAAAAAACCCCAACACCTTAGCTTTATATTGAATCAACTTGCATATTTCAAATAATAGGCTGTTGCCGTATTAGTGGTTACTAAGCACACATAATACTTTATAGAGTGCAAAAAGGCAGCTCCAGCTCCTTCCCTGGAGGTTAGTAAAAAAGGTAAATTTGGGGAAAGTAAAAAATATGAAGGTGAGAGACAGGAAGAAAAAGTAAAATTAAAGGAAGAGCAATACACAACTCATAGGTGGGCCAAAGAGAGAGAGAGAGAGAGTTGGTATAATGCTTAAGACATGAGGCTAGAACCTGACGAACCCTGAATTCTAGTCCCACCTGGACCACACAAAACCAGCTGAATGACCTGTGACTCTCTCTTAGATCTAAGAAGAAGAAATGGCAAATCACTTCTGACATCTTACCAAGAAAACTGCAGGGACTTCTCTAGGTTGTCACCAGGAATCCAAAATTGACTTGAAGGCACACTCATTCTTGGGTTGAACTTTGGTTATAGAGCTGTAGATTTAAAACAGGGTTTGGGTTATGCTAAAAGCTTCATAGAAAAAGTTGATTCTGAAGTCGAAGCTGCGTCAGATTTGTTTTATTTATTTTTATTTTATTTATTTTATTGAATTTCTATACCACCCTTCTCCCGAAGGACACAGGGCGGTGTACAGCCAAAAATAAAACCATGACAATATAAAAATTAAAAACAATTTAAAACAATTAAATAAATTGGCCAAAAAACTCTAATAAAACAACTCATTAAAATAGTGAAATGTTATTATTATTTAGGCCAGCCCTGCTTGTTGGAATAATAGTGTTTTTAGGGTGCGACGAAAGGTACGAAGGTCGGGAATTTTACTGGTTAAGTCAGCAGTAAAACTTAACCAGTAAAACTTAACCAGTTTTACTGGTTAAGTCAGCAGGGCCTTAGTTCATTGTTCACTGTGGTCTTTGGTATGCTTGACTTTGCAAAAGAATGCATGTTTTGGGCCTCATACTAATCCCAGTGCATCACGTTATATAGTGTTCATCTGCCTATTAGAGTTGTGCAAATTCTTTGAAAGAGATGTTCTGCAATGCACAGGAGCAGCAGACAGAATCAGGAAAAAGATGCAATTGCTTCAATAATTCATAAATATCTTCATATTTGTATAAATATCTTCATATTTTGAAGCATCTATTTTAAAGTATTTTGCTCAATCTTAGCACATACATTATGAAAATATGCCTTGCTGGACTGTATCAATGTCTCCCAATGAAACAGTTTACACAAAAATATTCATAAGCAACCAGCATTAGGTGATACGCTAAAAATATCCAGTTGAAGATTAAATAAATATTCTGTTCCACCCTATCATAAACAATAGAATATCTGCTACCAGTTATGGAAAACTGTATTCTAAAGAACCTTTAGTATTTCTGAATTACAAGTAGTGACATTTGACCTTCCCCTCAAAAATCCAGATCTAATGCTGTCAGCTTGAAATACCTTGTTACCGAAAATGAAAATAGATTTGTGAAGTCTTTTCTAGTGTTGTTACAAAAGTATATCTTGGGAATGTGCTAAGCATATTATGGTAAGTTTATTTTCCTCTCTATGCCTATATTCCATAAAGTATTATGTGTCACCTCTTATATCTTTTTTGATTGGATGTCCTCATGTGCTGAATTTCTCTACTCATGTACATCCTCATCAATTTCCCCTCCATTCAGACTAGCATCTTTCAGAATGTGGCTGGAAATTTTGAGAAACATTAAACTATGCTAAAATAGTATTTTTTTAAAAAAATATTTTATCCCATCTTTATTATTTATACAGTGAACACACCTTAATGTTCCTTCCCTATCTTACTTTCCCTGAAAATAAAATCCTGTGAGGTGAATTGGGCTGAGAAAAGGTGACTGGTTCAAAGTCATTCAGATGGCTTTCATTCCTAACGCAGAACTAGAACTCACAATCTCCTGGTTTCTAGCCCAGTGCCTTAATCACTAGACCAAATAAAACATCAACATCTGCGTATCCTAAGTCCTTGGGAAGGACTCAATAGATGGATAAAAATGCCAAATCTGAACATCTGGCTGACTGTACAACAAATCATAACAATGATGGAGTTATGCAAATTCCATCCTCCATCATTTAGATCATCTCAAATTTGAATGGTGCCTTAGAAAATCATTGCAGCCCTTTATAATTTATCATCTTCAGAAAAGAAGAAAATAGACACAGATAAAGGGGGAAAAAAACACAGGAAAGTTCAGTCATGATCATCTATCTGAATGATATAGTATGATTCATCCCGGTTTGCTGTATGTAGTGATGTGGAAGATCATACTCATGCTTTATACTGTACTTGTTTTTAGTCCTGACCACAGCTAACATACAAACCAAAGTTCTATTTTTTGGGGGTGGGGGGTGGGAGGGAATCATATTTTTAAGCAGAGATTTCTAATGATATCCATATGAAAGGATAAAGGCCACACCAAGATATATGCATTTAATAAAAGAGAAAAGGGGGCTTATCTTTTCTATTCCTCATTTTATCTATAACATATGCAAGAAATATGATAAGCACATGGAAAAAAGCAGATCTTGGACAGCCTCTGTCATATATACTCTAATTAGGATTCCTGCGTTGCAAAGGATTGGATATAGTGTCCTCTTTGGGTCTCCAACTTTATGATTCTATAATTCTATTCTTATTACCCTTAATGATAGCTAATTCCCTAACTAGTTCTTCAGAGATAGTTCTTCAGAAACCATAACCAAAAAAAACCAACAAATATCTTTAAAAAAACCAAAAAAAAAAAACAAACCAATGGTGTCTCACCATCTGTGTCTTCTCAACAAAAATCTAACTGTGAGGGAGCTACACTTTCTCTATAACTACTGAGGAAACAATGCTAACTCATGCCAAGAATCAATTAGCCAAGGAGACAGCTCCATCTCCTTGTTTCCTGGGATGAGAACAGGTGTTTAATAATTTACATAAATTATGCAAAATCGAAAGCATTTACAGTAACTAAACACTTAGCAACAGACAAGAATTGGGAGGTATGTTACTGATGATGTTCCTCAGTAAAGTGGCGCCTGCTACCATTTCCACCGTTATGAGTCTGTCGGGCTTTCCATTATCCCCCTAATTTTTTTCTCATAGAGAATTATATTCTACTCCTAATTGGATTTTGTAGTTCGCATCTGGTGAACCAAGAGCATTGGCCATGATAAGATTTTTAAATCCCAGCAAGAGCAGCAAAAGTCTAGATTTTAAGACAAAAACAGCCCTCAGTGCTATTCCAGGCAATCCATCAGGGTGACTTGTTTGACTTTCTCACAAAGTCACAAGTTAACTCGGTGGAAAGATATGACATTCCCAAGATAAGATACTTTTGATGCTACATGACATCAGATATGCGTACTTAGTTTGGAAGAATTTATTGTGCTTCCACTTTTCCCCAGGGAGAAAAGAGAAAATTTAAGATAAGAAAGCTCCTCTGTGCACTGCTAACTGAGCTACTCAACCAGATAGAAACATTCGTTTTATTTTTATTTATTTATCACATTTTGGAACCACCCACCTCCCTCACAGACTGAATAGCAGACTGAATACTCTGAATACCAGTCTTTTGAAGCCAAATAGCAATCCAACCTACAATTGAGATATGCTGTATATTATGATATTTGGGAGAATTGTGAGATTTTCTTCAAAAACCATTCTTTCAAAAAAAGAAAGAAAATTCTGAAATTGCTGAGTGAGGAACAAGCATTTTATGGGGATTAGAATGTTAGTTTAGAGAGGAAAGAAACACAAGGCTAGTGTGATAAGGAAGCTGAAAACCAGAAAAAGGATCACACCAAGCATTATCTTCTGTGATCTACTTGTAGTCTATGGAGATTCTCAGTCATCCAGGTTTTATAATTATCCCAAAGGTGCTTTTTTCAAAAGGCAACTGGACTTTGCTTTTTCTTGAAGATGTTTTGCTACTCATCCAAGAGTTCATCTTCATTCAAGAACTCATCTTCAGTTCTAGGGGATGAACTGAAAGGGGCGTTGGTCCTCCCTGATACGCCCCTTCTCATTGAGTGGAGACAGCAGCCAGACATGGGTTATGCTCATTGGTCAGAAACAAGGACTGAGCCTGTCAAATTAGCTAAAACCACCTCTGTTGCCAGGAGCCCCAGCTTTTTCCAAAGGATGACAGACTCGTAGTGTGGACATAAAGGAACAATGAAGTCAAACAACAACATAACAGTAAACGTAAAGCCCAGACGGAAGAAGGGTGGGGAAGGCTGCTGTCTCAGGGCGTATCAGGGAGGACCAACGCCCCTTCTCCCTTGATAGTGGGAGTATCAGGGAGGACCAACGCCCCTTCTCCCTTGATAGTGGAGACAGCAGCCAGACGTGGGACATACCAAAGTTCCGTGTCCCAGCAAAAGGGAGGGATCAGTCTGGGAACAAGACCCCTCTCGCATGACCACCCCTTGCAACACTCTCCTCCCAAAGTCCACCTCCTCAGAGGCAAATTGGTCCAGTCTATAGTGTCTCACGAAGGGTGAAGGCATAGTCCACATGGCCGCTCGGCAGATCTCAAGCAGGGAGGCCTGAAAGGCCCATGCCGCCGTCGTAGCCGCACTTCTAGTAGAATGGGCTGTGATATGAGATGGAGGCGGTAAGTCCCGCAGTTCATACGCTATGAGAATCACCGAACGGATCCAGCGCCCAATTGTAGATGACACCCTGCGACCTAAGGAGGAGGAAAGAAATGACACAAATAGTGATTCTGATCGACGAATTACCGCCATCCGCTGGATTTGGATCTGGAGAGCCCGTTGGACGTCCAACATGTGCAATCGGGTCTCCATCGGATTGGAAGGCTGCGGAAAGAAATCTGGAAGCACCAGCTCCTGTGAACGATGGAAGAGAGAGTTAATCTTAGGTATAAATGTCACCTCTACCCACTGATGCTCCAGGAAAAGGCAGCCCTTGGAAATTGCTGAGGAGCGCCACCAGCAGAGAGATGCCAAGACCTCCCTTGGAAGTGCTACTTTGGACAACGAAGACCCCTTGCCAGCTTTTTGAAGGGGCAAGAGAAACCATTGAAGGTCTCTAAGGTGTAACCTCGCCCAGGGGACTATAGATATGGCCAAAACCATCTTGCCCAACAATTTGGAGAGCAACCATGGGGGAGCCCGTCCATCTGTCCAGACCTTGGTCGCTAGGGCCCATAGACTGGTCTGCCTATCTGGGGACAGGAAGACTCTACCTTCCACAGAATCGATAATCGAACCCAAGGGTAGAATTCTAGTTGAGGGTTCCAAGTGGCTCTTCTCTATATTAACAGAGAAGCCGTGTGCAGCTAAGGTCTGAATAGTAAGATGAAGATCCGCCAGGGCCTGGTCAAGGGAGCTAGACATAACCAGTATGTCATCGAGGTAGCACTGAAGACGGATGGCGCAAAGCCTGAGATGAGCGGCTAAAGCCCCCAAAATCTTAGTGAAGCTATGGGGAGCAGAAGAAAGGCCGAAGGGTAAGACCCTATATTGATAGTGAACACCCTTATAGAAAAATCGAAGGACTCTCCGATGGGAAGGTCTAATGGGGATATGGAGGTAAGCCTCCGTGAGATCTATGGAGCAGAGGAGATCGCCCCTCCGTACGCCGTTCAGAATTGATTGAAGGGATTGCATCTTGAACCTTCTATAGATGACAAAATGGTTCAAACGTTTAAGGTCCAGAATAGGTCTCCACCCACCCGATGACTTAGGGACTAAAAAGACCCTAGAATAGAAACCTTGTCTCACTTGGGAAGGAGGAACAGGCTGGATAGCTTTAATAGTGAGAAGATGCGATGGTCAGGCACCTGGGACAAGGGACAGCGGAGGAAAGACAAGGGGGGTGGTGGAGACGAATTCTAAGGCAAGCCCCGATCGAATGGAGGCAAGGAGCCAGCAATCCATAGTAGTAGACTCCCAGGTACTGGCGAACAGGCCCAATCGTCCGCCAATGGGAGGATCCCCAGTACTACTAATGCCGGCAACGGAAGAAATGACCCCCTCCCCCTTGAAAGGGCCGTCGGGCACTGAAGTTATGTCCCCGAGAAGGACGTTCCTGATAACCCCTCTGCCTGGGGACAAAATTGCCCGAGTTGCGAGCGGGCTGTAAGCTACCCTCTGATTGCCGGTAGTGGGGACGAGGACCATAAGGAGAGAATTGAGGCTCCCCTCTACGGAAGACCGCCGGCAGGATCTTCCTCTTATCTTTTGTCTCAATCAGGAACTTCTCCAGATGCTCCCCAAACAGCTTTGCTCCCGCAAAGGGAACCGACGCCAGACTCCATTGTGTCTGGCATCAGCCTGCCAATGGTGAAGTCACACTAGGTGTCGGGCTGCGATGGACGAGGCCAAGGATTTGGCAGTGAAGTGGGCCGAATTCAAAGTGGCATCTGCGGAGAATTGTACTGCCGCCACAATCTTATTTAGGTCCTGTCTAAGCCTCGAATCGTCTGGGGACAGTTTCTCCTGAAGCTGGCGGAGCCACAAAAGGGTAGATCTATTAAAGAAAGAAGCTGTAGTAGCGGATTTGATGGCCCAAGCTGCCCCAAGATGGGCCCGCTGTAGAACCTGCTCTGATTTACGCTCATCCGGGCGAAGACCTTCTTCAGGATCACCCAGAATGGATGAAGAGGCCAGCAAAGCTGCCACCAGAGCATCCACTGAAGGCACTTGTAACAGAGAATCAAGAGAGGTGGAGACAGAGAAATTAGTCTTGTCCGAAGAGGATGGAACTGGAGCAGACGTAGGAGAATTCCACTGCTTTTGGATCACGTCCAAGAAAAGCGGAGGAGTGGGGATAGAGGTCACCAGCTTGGAAGGCTCGGCGAACAGTGGGTTCAAGGGGCCAGCAGCAGAAGGAGGCTCCAGGTCTTGAGCCCCCCCAAGTTGTGCGATATTAATCGCCTTAAAAAGGAGTGACTTAAATAGCGCCTGAGGGAAAAGCCCTGTGAAAGAAGGTTGGTCAGGCGGCAGACCTTCATCCTCAGATAACTCAGGCTCCGAGAGCATATTGTCCAAGTCCCCCTGATGGTCACAGGTGCAGGATAAGGCCGGGGAGTTAGAGCCAGTAAGAGAAATGGCATCCTCCATATCAAAACGTTCTGGGGAAGGTGCCCGTTGTAAATGCGGTACAGGAGGAGCAGCCTGAGTATCAACAGGGGGCAACCTAGCCGAAAGAGACTGTTGGGCTGCCACTGCTATCATGCGCTGAATGTCCTCTGGCCGCCAAGTGCCAGGCAAATGATCCCGGGCCAAAAGGCCTTCAGGAGAACTATCCTCTGGGGCAGCCGAAGTGGATGGGTGACCCACTAGAGTCCCGGGAGCACTAGACTCCACCAAAAACTGAGTTTCTCCAGTTGGAGTAGAGCCCCATATATTGGAGGAGTCGACTTGCACCTGAAAATCCTGTAAGGACACTTGGTCCAGGTTCAGGGATGGTTCACCCTTATCAGAGGTAGGTCTAGTAACCTTGGACTGCGGAGCACCCGTGTCATGTGTCTTTTATGTGACCTCTGTGAAGTTCCCCTCAGTGTCTCCCCAGGAAGTACAGGTAAGGGGCGGCCCTTAGCCCCAGATAAAGGCAAGTGACCAGAAAAAGTTTCACCGCACCCAGTCTCAGATTGAGCCTGAATTGAGGCCTTGCAGCCGTGCCTTGACTTGGTCTGAGCCTTAGGCATAGTCCCCTTATTAGGATCTGGGCACAAGCCTCAGCTATTAAAATTATGTAGAAAAATTAAAGGCGGCCTAGCCACAAGAGGGAAAACCAGGTAGAAGGGAGAAATCACCCAAAACTACAAGTCCCACAATGCTTTGGGCTAGAGTGGTATGATAACAGATCACCAACTGACAGCTTGGAGGCCCTGGCTAGGTACATGCCCCAAAAACAAAATGGTGGCCAGAGCTCCTCAAGCCTCTGACAGAATACAAAATGGTGACCGGAGCTGAAGCTGAGAGAACTGGAAAACCTCTCACACTGAAAAACCACTCTGGGCCCTTATGTGAGCTGCTGGGATATGAAGAAATCACCAGGAAAGCTAGCAAACGCCATGGGCAGCGTCAGACAGCTCAGGTAAAGCCGACAAGCGGTGAGAGGAAGGGGATCGCAAGGCTCTACGCTCACAAACTGTTAACAAGGTAGACAGCTGTGCAAGGCCGAAAGGCAAACAGCAAGGATAAATATTATTATTAGGCCCGAAATCGGCTTGCTTGCCTGCCCAAAAACAAAAGGGAGCGTAGAAACTCCTTGAAGCTGTCACAACATAAATTGAGGTAAAATTCTACCGGAATGGGCTGGGAGCGAGCAACTCTACTCAAATGACCCCAGATAGAGAGAATTTAGTTATAGGAAAAGAGGCTTGAAACGCCCAAAGCCTCTCCTCCACGGGAGCGAAAAGCTCCACAAACGAAAAAACAACCAGGAGTATGCTGAAAAACCTGATAACAGACAGGGAATGAATAGAGAGAATCCAGGAAATTTCCTGGTAAAGGAATGATCACCACAGCCAAATCGTAAACCAGAAGAATAGTCAGGAAAGTCCAAATCGAAAAAACCGAATAAAATGAAGGTAAGAAAGAAGCCTCTAACACCAAGAAGTGTACGAGCCAAGAATCCACACAACCGTCCAGTCTGACAGACTGAGGAAAAAGCTGGGGCTCCTGGCAACAGGGGCGGTTTTACCTAATTTGACAGGCTCAGTCCTTGTTTCTGACCAATGAGCATAACCCACGTCTGGCTGCTGTCTCCACTATCAAGGGAAAATGTTAATGCATGAAAAATCAGCTGGATGACTTACTTACTTACTTACTTACTTACTTACTTACTTACTTACTTACTTACTTACTT